>JACYXH010000473.1:1604690-1627190 GCA_026745465.1 Lota lota | reverse complement strand
TTTAGGACATATTAATGCTCCACACATCATCAGAGAGACTCACAAAGTGGGCGAGATAGAGGGCGAGAGAGTGAGAACAAGAGAGAGAGAGAGAGAGAGAGAGAGAGAGAGAGAGAGAGAGAGAGAGAGAGAGAGAGAGAGAGAGAGAGAGAGAGAGAGAGAGAGAGAGAGAGAGAGAGAGAAACTTAAATACACAGAGTAAAGATGATATGAATGTAAATCTCCCGGCCCAGATTGACCTGGGGGAAGTGGTCAGTCTAAGACAACTGAATGAGGGATGGACGTATGGATGAATGGCTGGATGAGGGACCAACGGATGGATGAATGGATGGATGAATGTTTGGATGAGGGACCAACAGATGGATGGAAGGATGAATTGAAGGATTGATGGTTGGATTGATGGATGAGTAAATGGACAAATCGATTAATGGATGGCCAAATGGATGAATGGAGAGATGAATGGTTGGACGAATGGATGTACAAAGAGATGATGGCTGGGTGGACAGATGGATGGACTGATGGATGAATGGATGAATGAATGAACTGCTGGATATATAGATGGAATCACGGCTGGATGGATGGATGCAAAAGCAAAAGCGGACACATTGAATGACTCATGTCCATAAACAGTCACATACCAGATCATTAGGACAAATACAGACAAAAGAGAAAGATAAGAAACTAGTAGTAGGGGGGGTGATCATTGGCAGACTTAAACCCATTTTAACACAAAGTACACATCTAAATGTGCAGTGGCAGGAGTATGGAGTTTATATCCCCAGCACAGCTCTGGATTCAGAGATGGGGGATGAAGCAATCGATGGCAATTGCATTTGGGACTGCTATCATCATGTTGAGACAGAAGAGTGGCGTTTGTAATAAAGATGGAGTTAGAGGCAAGGGATTAAAGAGCCAGTTTGCAACCAAGATTGTGCATGTGTGTGTGTGTGTGTGTGACTATATTTCAGATTAGAAAATGATAGTAACTTGATTTTGGAACAAGTTTGAGGCAAGACCTACATTCCATTGATACGAGTTGACTTCATTCATACAGTTACATAATCTCTCATTGTCTTTTTCTCACTACTCTCTCTCTATCTCTCACTCATTTTTCTCTCTCGTTCATACTAGTTCTATATACACATGTTATAGATAACGTTACATTATCTGTGTGATCAATAAATATATCCATTGGTACAATACATAAAGAACATTTTAATATTTTAATATTAAAAATAAAAATACTTTTTAGCAGACACACAGGAGGTGGGAGTTAGTCATCTTGCACAAGCATGCATACAACCCATATAGTTTTACGGTGATTCTCCGTTCACTGTCTGTATCCAGCAACATCTCTGGCCCTGTTCACACCTGGCATTAACATACGTCTTGGGTGATCCGACCACTAGTGGACACTTCTAAGTACAGGTGTGTGAATTAGACTCGTGCCAATTTGTGATCGGATCGTCTATTGACACTTGAAGGGTTGATCGACAGTTTGGTTTTTCCTACGCCGATATTAAGCCGATTTGAACTAACTTACTGTATGAACCTACTCCATAGACTCTGTCCGAACGTAGCACTCTGCCTCCTTCAAAATATAACTTTTTTGGCATTGCTGCCTCCCGCGAGTTAAATACAACAACGCATTTGGTCTTTGCACACAGAAATGATGTACGCATACATTTCAGAGCGGGGAAGTGAGATCCAATCACAAGTGGTCACTCGAGACACGCGTGTAGAAGCATTCTAATGCCAGGTGTGAACTCACGTACTTAGAGAAGTCCACGTGTAATCTGATCACCCAAGACGCAAGTTAATTCCACACTCTGATTCCTCGCAGGAAAGTATGTTCCCCTCCACATATACTTGGAACGCTATAGATGTTGCCATCATTTCATCCTGGGAAATGTATACTTTCATGTACTCAAAAGGTTAGCGAACCATACTGACCGGAATTTGTCCTATGATGGAGCAGGTGGTGGAAGTAAAGACCTTCACTCACTTTCATCCTCCACCACTCACTTAGTCGGACAGGGTATATGTGTATGTGTGGTTTAAGCTTAAACTGACAGCTAAAAATGGCATCCGTGTGAAGGATGCTGTGTGACAGGATCTGATCAAATTAAAGGCGAAACCTAAAATGGTGTAAAACCAATAAGACTAGAGTAGACCTGTAATATGAAACATAAGTTGTTCTCATAGCGTGCTAGGTTAATGCATGCTTGGTCAAACTCTGTAGTTACCGCGTTCACTTTTCATGTCCTTCGTCTTCTCCTCTGAACACCACCCCCCCCTTTCTCTCTATCCTTTCCCCACATCACATCAATTTAGGGTAGTGGATGAGAAAGTGTGGATGGGTACTATGTGTTCCATAGCTCTCTCTCTCTCTCTCTCGCTCATTCTTTCTCTCTTGTTCACACTAGTTCTATATACACACTCTCTCCATCACTCTCTCTTTCTCTCTCTCCCCCTCTCCATCACTGTCTCTCCCTCTTCTCCTGCTTTCCCCCAGTTAGAGAAGGAGGGCTTATAAGGAGTATTGAGCGCTTGGGGCGAGAACACTGAAACCATCTGCTCTCCGCAGTCTGCCTCCCTATTCTAGTCTCCCTCCTCGGCACCATAGTTAACTTATTTTCACTGGCTTTAAACTCCTTTTCTCTGTCTCTTTATCTCTCTCTCTCTCTCTCTTTCTACCTCTGTGTGAGTGTGTCTCTCTCTCTCTCTCTCTCTCTCTCTCTCTCTCTCTCTTCTCTCTCTCTCTCTCTCTCTCTCTCTCTCTCTCTCTCTCTCTCTCTCTCTCTCTCTCTCTCTCTCTCTCTCTCTCTCTCTTCTCTCTCTCTCTCTCTCTCTCTCTCTCTCTCTCTCTCTCTCTCTCTCTCTCTCTCTCTCTCTCTCTCTCTCTCTCTCTCTCTCTTAAACCCAAAGCCTTGAAGTCTCTTCTGTTGTGTTCTGCAGATTAGAAATTCATTTTTAACAAAGAAAATGCACTCGATTAACTGGAACATGCCATGTTTTCATGTCCTATGCTTTCTGTGTTGCATTTTGATTTATACGAATGTCAAACCAAACTGTGGGTTGTTGTGATACAAACATCTTGTCATAACCCATAAACGTAATATGTAAAGTCTTATTTACATGATTCACTCTATTACACAACAATTCTAATAAGCATGTTGCCTTAGTTGTGACGTTTCAGGTAAACAAACTCTGACTTCTGGTTCGTGAATATAGGATACAAAGTAACCCATGGTAGTGTTGTTGTCAATGCAGAAGCACAAGCTGTTACAAGTGTTTTATGTCCCAAACCTTCTGCCTGTATGGGGAAAACAGCTGGCTATACGCAGCCTTGCTAGCAGGCCCCATGAATCAACAAGATCCCTTGCTGTGGGATTTGCTATAGCTGCAGGATTTTCTTTGGGTACAGGATGTACTCTGTCTTAAAGAACACTTGTTTTTGTCCAAAGGTCATGTGCTCCCCATATCCTCGAGCTGCCTGACCTTCAACCTTCAGCCTTGAGAGCGAAGGATCTCCTCTGAGCTTGCTTGTTGGGGGGTCGGTGCTTTATGCTTCTGGCGTGATGGGAATGCTGTCCTCTGTTTGCCCTACCTGCTCACAGATACCTGCATAAAGAGATTAAAAGCTTTTCAAGACTGTTTTGCTTAAAAGAGATAACCGTATTGAAACTCTACAGTTATGATATATGGCTCTACCGTTGTTAACAAATGTTGATGACAAAGTCTTTATTTAAGGACACTTCTTGACAGCATTATTGGAAGACAAAGACAGCAATTTTCCAAGCATCTTCAATGAGACAATGGGTGTACACGGTACTTATAAGGAAACGTTGATATTGTGGGAAGTAACAATAAAGGAAACAAAGGTAAGGGGAGTGAGCATCATGGCGAGTTAAGGATTGGCCATGGTGGAAGCCATACATGGCGGGAAAGGCAAAGTTAATTTGCAATACACTATGGGGGGGAAGTGGACATGTCTGCAAGGATGCAAGACAACTAAAGGAATCTACACAATAAAGAAGTCAGGAGATTTGCATGGCCTCAGTATCAGACTTCTGTGCTAACTAACGTTACACCTTTCAATTGAAGAGAGGAATGGAGTCATCTTTAGGTGCAGGGTAGAATTTATACATATTCCATTTAAATTGACTAGTAATAATGTAAACACGGTTATATCATTTGTATATTTTTAGATATTAGGAGGATACATTTTTTCCACGACAAATGTACTGCGGTAGAGATAAGATTAGGTTGAATCCAGTTGAATCTTGAAATATCTAATTTCTAATATCAAATAGATATTTATATTCCATTATTTTGTATTGTATTCCATTCTATTATATTGGCCTATGGATATATGCAACTGGGGGATCTTATCTAGCTGGAACACATTGTGGGGTTTACAGCTGTCCTATTGGCCAGCTGATTATATCTCTGATTTCAATTGGTGGATTCAATCAGTGAAGGAGAGTGTAAGAACTAGGCAAGGACTGCAGCAGATAGACTGCACTAGGCTCCCTCTGACTTCCTTATACTGAGAGCTGGTGTATGAGTGTGAGTCTGTCTTTTTAACGACATTATGGCATTTTTTAAGAAGATGATGAGGTCGCCCCGAAGGCAGCCGATTGGGCGATTGGGTGGTTGTTTTGTTACAGAACCATCTATGTCATGTTGTTAACTTTGAATTAGGGCACTCATTAGCATGCTGAATGCTCGTCGAATCTGGTGATGAAAATCGAGTTTAAAATGAACACGCGTTTTGTGCGTCTTCAAATCGAAAGATTTTTGATCCAAACATTTCTGATGATACCAATCTGGTAGACGCTCTCCTGTTCCGGCTGATCGGTTCTCTTCTCATTTCCCTCTTTACTCCTTTATTTTCTTTGTCTTTTCGATGCACAGCTCTAATGCACAGTACAACCATTGCTCAGAATACAATGGACACAATGCTCTGGTAACGGCGAGGTTAAAAGTTCATTGTCTCGATCTGCTTAGACTCCCCTCCCCCCGGTGACCCTGTTGTAAATAGAAACCTCATATTTTCTCTGCGACCAATTTTGTAAATGCGAGTGAGAGTCAAATGGCCCCGGCTCTGTGCCGTGCAGCCAGTCTGTTCATTAGCTAATTAAAATAAATGGCCGCTTAAGCCGAATCAATTCCCAGGAACACTGCAGCACTGACCGCACTCTAGCCACTCCCCACCATGGACTGGACTGAGGAGGGTAGCGCCAGGCTGACATGGGGTCTGATGGGGGGTGGGCATGGAGTACACATTACACCCCCCTAGTACAGAGTGTCCTGTGCCACAGCCTGTACTGACCTGGTCATTACTGTGAAAACCCTCAAAATACATTTTATTTTGTGTGTGAATGTGTCACTGGCATTTCAAACCATTGAGTCCTCTGTGCTGTTGCAAATGCTATCTGGAGCCAGTACAATTATTTTTACAAGACTTGGACATGAATCAGGACACATCTCTATACATAGACAATCACAGATGAAGCAACATGGAGACACAAATGCAGAAAACAGTATACATATTTTTAATATTTAAATGGTGCGTGACACTTAATGCCGTTCATTGCACTTTGTGGAGCTTTTCTTCTTATGAGCAGAAGTCCTTGAAACTAAAATATTCACTAATGTGGAATACCATTGCGCACTACAGGCACAGACGTGGCTAGAGAAGTCTATTAATGGGGATTTTTGTTCATACACTTGTACATGTGTGTACAGGGCATGTGTTGCTTTGCTATACATGGACTGTATTTATGTGTCTGTGAATGGATCAGATTAATCCGATTCATCAAGACATAACCAGAGGTTAAGGAGGATCACTGTAATGAGAACTAGCATCCACTTTGGTTTGAATTGCATTGAAGAGATTGGTTCGTCCACGCTGCTCATTGTTTTGTTTACAGACTGGCTGGATGAGGAAACCTCAATGTCAAATATAGCTGACATTTCCAGTTAAAACAAATTGACCAATTAAACATAGGCCTACAGCCCCAGAGAAGAACATTGCAGTTTGCGCAACATTTCTGCATATTGGCACAAAATATTTAAGTTCTGTATCTCTGCCCAGCCAACGGAAGCCGCAAATGGGTTTTCGAGAGCGTTTTCACCACTTCTACTCAACCAAAAGAGCCTAAAAAAGCAGCTATAGTGTTTTCCTGATGCCTTCTTTCTGCCATTAACACTGCAGGTGGGAGACTCAAAAGGATGTAATCATAGACCCTGTGTAAGCTGGCTTTCTACCTCTCTCTACTTTTCTCTCTCTTTTTCTATCTTTCTCTCGCTCTCTCTCGCTCTGTCTTCCTTTCTCTAAGCCATCATCACACATCCCTTTATCAACCTCCCTTGAGGATTCTTGGAATGAAAAAGAAAAGGAATCCCACAAAAACACCATTGGACTACTGTGTTGAATTCTCTCTGTCTCTCTGTCTCTGTCTCTGTCTCTGTCTCTGTCTCTGTCTCTGTCTCTTTCTCAGGTGCGGCCTCAGTTGCGGGGGTTCAGTTTTGTTGAGGGGGAGGCGCGTTGTGCTCAGCTCGCGCACGCACCACCAGATGTCACACACAGCAAACACAAAGTAACAAGTCTAAACTGAATTAAACATGCACTCATCTTGGAGAAGTTCTCAACCGTGGATTTTTATACAGTTGCATTTAGTTTAGCTTTTAAGAAATGACCGAGGTCTGGACCCCGGTGACCTCATAGCTGGTTAAGGACCTGGACACAGTGATCAGATCAAACGTCTAAACTACTGAGGCTTATCCATAGGTGTTTCCACTACATTTCTATAACCAACCTTAATAGTGATAAGGGCAATAGTTGTACTAGAGTTACCACTTCAAGTGAGTAGAATAATCCACGGTTCGTTTAATACCACTTGTGGGGATGAAAGAGAAATGCAGTATGGCTAATAAGTGATAAAAAAATCAGACTGAGGATTGCAGTCAAATCCACAAATCTAAGTTCTATGATTAAAACACAACCATCTTCATTCTTTTTTTGAGTCCATTGCCTTGCTTGAAGGCTTTTTTTCAGAGATAGACAGGGTTTAGCATTTTTTGAGGTGCAAACCATCTTTCTGTCATATCTTACCGATACTGTCACGACATTCAAATGTAAACAACTCATTAAAACAATGGTTGAAAGCTTTGTATAATGATATTCTTTAATCAGTATGTTTTGGTAATTATGTTGATATAATTAGCTTTTAATGCTAATTCTCCAAAGGCTAATGCAGACCTGAGCATGAACAAGGATTAAGATATGGATTTGAGAGTGAGTGACAGATTGCATCTCATCCCAGTTATATCTTACATTATTACATCTCAACATTCTCTGTCTTATGGTATCTTACACACACAAACACGAAGGCATGCATGTGCGTCTATATTCACATAATCCTCATACATGAATGTTACAACGCACCGATTTAAACGACCCACAGATACAACTCGCTGTTCAAAGAGAAGGGATCTCTAGCAAGCAGAAACAAGGGATTAAAGACAGTCAATGTATCTGCCCACCTGTGAGTGAAAATGTGTGTGTGTGTGTTCATGTTTGTGTGTGTGTGTGTGTGTGTGTGTGTGTATGTGTGTGTGTGCGTAATAAACCACTCAGCAGTGTCAGAGGTCTGATTTGTAGCAGTAATATCCACAGGACATGGAATAACTCCTTTCCTATGGGTGTAACTATTTTTCGCTTGCGCACAGATACACCCACGTACATACACACACACGCACACACACACACAAACATCCCTCCCTCAAATCCTGCCTAGTCAACGTGAAAACTGGACACAGAGGAGAAGCAGGCAGTCCGAGACCAACACATCTAGGCATGGTTGCACCAGCGTTTACGAGAAAGAGAGAGAGAGAGAGAGAGAGAGAGAGAGAGAGAGAGAGAGTGTTCGGATTTTCGACATTCTGAGCTAGAAGTCTCAACAGAGAGAGAGAGAGAGAGAGAGCGAGCGAGCGAGCGAGAGAGAGAGAGAGAGAGAGAGAGCGAGCGAGCGAGAGAGAGAGAGAGAGATTAGAGACTGCAGTCTGCCATTCCTATCTGCTGCAAGCCACCTTTCCCTCACATTCACTCAAACACACATGCGCACACACACACACAATTACACACATGCACACACGCACACACATACACACGCACATATAGATGGATGGATGATGCAAGGCTGAATGGATGAATGGATGAACAGATGGCAGGACAGACGGTTGAATGATGGAATGGGTGGTTGGAAGGATGGTTAATTAAAACAGGATTGTTAGATGTTTGTACAAGACTTTTTTTTAAGTTAAAGTACTAAAAATAAAAGCCAGCCTGATCAGCTTCCATCCCTCTGCTGCATGGCGTTACACACACACTGGCTTAATCTTCCCTCTCTCTCTGGATCTCCCCCTGTCTCTCTCTTTCTCTCTCTCTCTCTCTCTCTCTCTCTCTCTCTCTCTCTCTGTCTTTCCCTCTGAATCTCCCTCTGTCTCTAAATGTATATCCAACTGTTTTCTGCTCTCTCTGAGGTCAATTCTTTAAAAGACACTGAGCCTTGTTTTGTTTCTTTTCCCTGTTCTTCTTTTAAGGATTTATCCTTGAAGCCCAAACAAAAGCGAGGATAGAAAGCGGATAACAAACAGACCATAACTCGCATCCGACCAACATCCAAAACTGCTGCATGTTTCGCGAGAATTAGTCTGGCGGACAGCAGAGTGGGCTGGGTCCAAAACCAGCACCACCGAACCATGAAACGCTTCTGCTTCGGTAGGATTCAGCCTGAGAATGGGCTTTTTCTTCCATGGGGTCATTGGTATTCATATATATACAAAGTGATCTTTCACAGAAACAAGCAAAAACACACCGCCTTTTTGTTGCTTTCACAGCCGTGTTTTGATGTAGCCTATGAAGGTGTCAGTCGCGACACTCCCACATCAGCCTACGATCTCCTGCATCATCATCATCATCATCATCATCATCATCATCATCATCATCATCATCATCATCATCATCATCATCATCACCATCATCATCATCATCATCATCATCGTCATCATCATCGTCATTGATGAGAACAATGCCAAGGGCCGCTCGAGTATGACAGGAGGATTTCCTGGAAGGCTGTCTGACAACGCTATAAAAAATAACACCCTCATTCACTTCCTCTTAGCAGGCAGTCTCAAGGATGGGGGTATGAATACCACCAAGGAACGTCTAGCCCCCACCCAGCGCTTCTGGTAAGTGATTTCAACATTCATCTGCCAGTCCGTTTATACAGGTTATCTCAAGCATACTCTGCACCTGTCATGTCGCAGGCTTTGCGTGCACATACACGTGTGTGTGTGTGTGTGTGTGAACGTGTGTGTTCGTGTTTGTGGAACATATTGTTTCAGTATCAAACACACTGTTTTTAAGCAGTTTCATTTTAGATATTTTGTGTATGTGTCTGTGTCTGTGCGAGACTCTTCATGTGGGTGTGTGAATGTGTGTGTGTGTGTGTGTGTGTGTGTGTTCATGTTTTTTTGTGTGTGTAAGTGTGTGTGGGACATAAGTGGTCTATTTTGTGGTGTGTTATGTGTGTCTCTGTATGGATGTGTGAGTGAGTGTCGTGTATGCGTGTGTGTGTGTGTGTGTGTGTGTGTGTGTGTGTCTGTGTGTGCATGTGTGGAGCATATTGTGTCAGTAATAAACACATTGTTCTTTCTTTGTCGATGTGTGCTTGTGTTCAGAACACATAATGTGTCAGCTTAAAACCGGTCTGTTTTTCAGGTGGTGTACTTTGAAATAATTTTGGGTGTGTGCACATTTTGTTCACGGTACAAACTTTAGCATTTTTGCTAAAGTATGTGTCTGCTTGTGAGTGGGTGTGTCTGTGTGTGTATGTGGCACAGAGTATGTCAGTAAAGAACAGTAGGGTTGGCTTTCTTTCTTTCTTATGGTTTGTGCATATTAGGCTCACCTCACATATTGTGAAAGTATGGTGTCATTTTAGTGTCCAATATCGAGCATGAAGTTGGGCAAGTCACAGAACGTTGGGGGGATGTCAAATACAGGACGCAAGAATCGCAAAAAATGTCAAGGGCGTAGATATATATGTATATATATATATATATCCAGCGCGCTAAGAGAGTGCTAAATAAGCAAAATACACTTGGTTAGCCAATCAATGGCATTGTAACAAAAGGCAGAGCTACGATTGGCCCATAAGGTAGACGTCAATCATTTTTCAAGAGCACGTAGAGAGCGGTTTTGAGAGAGCGATGTGGGCAGAGATACATGCCCAAATCATCATTTGTTGTGCCCAGTTCCTTTTTCATCATCGTAATTTTGTCTGACCTCGCGATGCTCTCTCTGCGTGTTTGATATGCTCATCTTTGCCCTTGACAATTTTCAGCGTTCTCCTAATTCTTTTGACGTCCCCGCAGCGTGTGCGTGACTTGCCCAATTGCATGCTTGATATTTGTCACCAAAATGACGCCGTATTGAGTTATTCTGTGTTTTAAGATGTGCACTTTGTGTGTGTGTGTGTGTGTGTGTGTGTGTGTGTGTGTGTGTACTGCGTGTGTCCATCTGAGCTGACTCTTGATTGTATCCATCAATGGCGCTTGATTAGGGAACTAGTGGATTATTTCTCCTCGTGCCTCTGAGAACCTGCTTCAAATCTGTCAAGGAGAGGACAGCATTTCAGAGACCTACAAGCATTTTATTGAGTCCCTCATCCATCACATGTTCCTCAAAGTGATTAATATTCATATAGTCATATTGTTGGGGAATAGAAACGCATAAAGGTCAGAGTTTAATGCAACAAGAGACTGTATTTATGTATTTGTATTTCTGCCGGGCTAGACAACTGTGTGTATGTATGTGTGTGTGTGTGTGTGTGTGTGTGTGTGTGTGTGTGTGTGTGTGTGTGTGTGTGTGTGTGTGTGTGTGCGTGCGTGCATGTGTGGAGAGTTGATTGAGTTTCAACCTTTGGTGAGAGGCTGACGAATCCGAAACAAATTTAGTCCTGCCAAATGGTGCCCCCCCCCCAGATTTTTTCCAGTGTTTATAATGTAGCATTTGCACTCCATGCCCCTCAACCCCTGAACCCTGAATCCATTTCTTTGCAAGGCAAGAGAGCGGAGGTGAAAAAGGAGGGCCTAGGGTCATGACGTACCAGTCATGAACCGAAGTGTTCGTGTGTCAGCGTTGCCATGCCGATACTGTTGGCCCGTCACCGCTGTTTGTTGACGGCCGATGGAAAACCATCGTGTCGCAGAGTTGAGCGGCGTAAGTATAATTTAACACATAAACACACACAAACACGTAGGGGGTTGAGCTGTGTGTATCTCCAGAGGCTTTTAATGCTCTCTCTTTCTCTCTCTGCTGCATGGCGTTACACACACACACACACACACTCTCTCTCTCTCTCTCTCTTCATTCATTCTATCCTTCTCCCTCTCTCTTTCCCCCTGCCAGTCAGCAGGTGTTGCGAACTGAAGCAGGATTTAATTTGACCAAGACTCCAGCATATGCGACTGAGAAGGATAATAAAAAATTGATAACGTGGCAGTGTCTTAGGGACCCAGTGCCTCTGTGACAGCTTTATGGCGGGAAAGAGCATCCGCCGGCTGTCAATCAAACAGACGGAATCTGTCTTAGCCGTGGAAGTAAGAGGAAAGAGAGCCGTGGAAAGAGTTCATAAGACAAAGATAGAAAGTGCGATGAGGAAGAAAAAAGGTCTTCATTTTAGGCTGCTAAATAAGGAGAGAACATCGTCACTCACACAGTATGTCCCTGGCTTACAGGAAGCTATTTAATACAGCCTTGAAGAGTTTAAATGTATTATAGGCGTTCTCATCCTGCATGACAACAAGGGTGCGAGATCATAGCTGAATGCTCAGGAAGCTTTTTCTTTTTTTAAACCGTAGGCTGTCAGGCGATTAGTTGGAAATGCTGGCAGCGTGGTCACTTCAGAAATAATAGGCTGAGGAAGTCAAGTGAAGCATATATTCACAGGCGTGATGACTGTGTTGCACAAACCTATAATTGAAATAAAAAAAACATTTCTCATATCTGGATATTTGTGTAAGGCTGCTGTGGTGTGTGCGTGTGTGTGTGTGTGTGTGTGTGTGTGTGTGTGTGTGTGTGTGTTTGTATCTAAGTATGTGGCTCTTCAATTACGCCCCTAGTTGCAAGAGGAGCAGTAAACCTCTGACGGAGAAATAGGAGAGGGCTGGATCACTCGGATAAACCGCAGCTTTAATGCAAGCTTCCTCTCTTCATATGTGTGTGTGTGACAGAGAGCGAGAGAGAGCCAGAGAGAGGAGAGCGTGAGAGTGACAGTGAGAACGAGAGTGAGAGAAAGAGAGACACACACATCTTGACATTTCCCGCCCATTTACAAATATGCTGTTTGAGTCCAGAAGAATAATTGGGGTACAAAAGCAGGAACACTTCCGATGCTGTTCTATTACCACACACACACACACACACACACACACACACACACACACACACAAATGTGACATAATACGCAACATTAAAAAGTCTACATTTTTGCTCCCTTCCAAAGTCATCTTCCTCTCCCTCGCTAATTCTCCCTCTCACTCTCTCTCTCTCATCCTGCCTCCATGCCCTGATGCCTTCTTTTCCTGCTCTCTGCAGTAAGTAGGCCACATCCACACTTCACACCCCCCCCCCCCCCCCCCCCCCCCCCCCCACACACACACACACACACACACACACACACACACGCACACACACACACACACACTAGCCAACACTCCTGCCTGGTGAGTCCCAGGCCGGGTGACATACATGTCATGTTTTATCTACTGCCCGAGTCCGCCTGGCAGATGACACACAGCATCCTTTACCTCCTACCCTTACTTCTCCATGTTCATGCCTCTCCGTCTTACCAGATCTCTCTCTCTCTCTCTTGGTCTCTCTCTGTCTCTCTCCTTCTCTTGCATTCACAAAGGAAATGTCACAATTTTTGTAGTTGACACACACAGTCACAGTCACACACACACACACACACACACAGTCACAGTCACACAAAACAACAATCAAAGGGGCAGAGATTATGTAGCACAACCCAAGCATCAACGAAAACAACAGGAGCACATTAGCTGCCCTAGGTCTCCCATCTCTGGAATCATCATGAATCATGCATCCCATCCCTCTGCCTCGCTCTGTATGTATAAAACATATATATGTAAACAAACTACTACATTTTTAATAAACGTCAAGGTTTACCAAAAATAACTTTGAAAGCGTAACCCAACCCTAAAATCAAGTATCGAGAGGTTACCATGTCGTGTGACAGCATGGTTATGTGCATATGTGCTTCCTTTCTGAGTCTCTAAAATTGTGCGTACTAGCGTTGTGTGCTGTGGTTTTCCCTGGACACATGGACTGCGCCTGTGAAAGTGCATACAGACAAATACACACTCAGTGGCTAAAAAGACATATGGTGTAATAAGAAAGGACGACATTTAGGTGGATTCTAGAAAATTCCCAGAACATTTACTTGGTGGCCACGGCAGGTCCATCAGCGCGGCGCTCCTGCACCAGAGTTTCTTTGTACCACATATGCCGCAGACTTTTGCTTGGTGGTCTTGTCTCACAGGCCCCACATTCAATGTTGGAATTGTGTTGTTGTGGCGTTCATCACGAATGCCCTTTTCCTTCCTGCACACTGCACCGTTGCTGAGTGCTTGTGTGAGTGGGACGCGTGATTGGCCTTCGTGTCAGGTCCGCAACCATAGGCTGCAGTGAACTGCTCGGACTTCTCTTCTTAACAAGGTCTTTTGACCCACCAAACACGATCACTCACGCTGGAAGGGTTTTCTTCCGTTTCAGCACACCCTTTTCTCTGTATACTCTAGAGACTGCGTTGTTTGAAGTAAATAATACAAATCACAAGAAGGTAATCCGTTTTTTGTAAGGTTTCGCAACCGCCACGTCTCACACGACAAACCTTTCCATGGTCAAAGCGGCGCTCTCTAAAGTTGAACTCAACAAACCATGAACCTGAAAACATGTGTGTCGTTATGTATTCGGTTTCAGCTACTTGTTTCGCTGTTGAGTCATTCCGTTTTCTACATAAGATGATGTAGAAAATGTAATATACTGTGTGAATACAATTAAACTGTTAAACATACCTTGTATTATTATTAATATTAATAATTATTGTCATTATCATTTTATCCAAAGGGACTTTTATCCAAAGGGATACTTTTATCCAAAGGGACTTACAATACAATGTGATGCATACTTTTCTCATGAGTCCCAGAGGGAACCAAAACCCTCACCCCTGGTAGTGTACGTTTTGCTAGATGAGTCTAGCAGAGGTAGCAGCAGTAGCATTGGCCAGGTACTTAAATTGTCAGCTCCTCCGTTTTGGGACTCAGTGACTCTGTGGCCTCCTGCTGGTTATTTTGTGTTTTCGACCACCATGTGCCTACTTTTGTTGTGCCCCTGCCCTTGGACTACTCTTTGGATGGTGACCTGGCTTTTCTTCTTTTTGGACTTCTTCCCTGTTTTAGCCAACAGCAGCCTTGTGCCCTTTATTTGTGTTTTTGGACTCTTCCTGTGAGACAGGAGTTTATTTTGTTATTGATAGAGCTGAAGCCTTGCTCTGCCTGAAATAAATAGTTTGAACTATATCTGCTTTTGGGTTCGAATTTTGCACACTCCTGACATAAATGTGTTTCACAGCATCTAACACTGGCCATGATTGATAGATTTGGCTCCTGTTTGAAATGTCAGGTCGCTAGCTGTCCCGGTGTGAAGTTCACTCCTCTCCTCAGCAGTGCAGCGTAGGTTAGCCCGACACTTTCCCTCACAGAGACAAGGCTAAGATATGATGGAAGCTGCCCTTCTTCCCTTACATAGAAGCCATTTCACTGGTACAATGCTACATACATCACAGGAAACAAAAGGGCAGAGCTTTTTTTTTATAGCCAACTTTGCTAACCACCTCAATTGTGCAAAGTGGGGAACAAAGCCAGAGCTCAGTTCAGTGGAAAAAAAGGAAGAAATGTAACGTTTAATTTCCATCCACTTCAGAGTTAATATGGTGAGTGTGTGTGTGAGGTGATGTGAGGACCTTAAAGGAAATCTTCTCGTGTTAAATATCTCTATCTGCTTTGGATGTAATAAAGGAAAGGTCACAGGCGGGGTAGAAGAGGATCTTTAAAGGTGAAGAGGCTGTCCACTCTCCACGAATGGCTGCACACATAAAAATCCTCCCTGGAGCAGGGTTTATGTACTACCATTTGTATTTGTGTGTGAACGCATTTGCAACAACGTCCAAGTAAAGCAAATGCTTATTTATTCATAGTCCTTGAACTGTATCGTGTGGCTTTGTATTGGACCGTGCAATGGTGTATTTTATGTATCATATCACTTTGTGTTGCATCGGTTTGTGACGCAAAATAATGTATTGTCTGTGATTGTATGGTATCCTATTGTATGTAAAACGGTTCTGTTCCGTTCCTGTACCGGAGCTGCCGGTGACTCTGTGAATAATGGAGAAGCACTAACAGCAGGATAAGTAGGATGAGATGAAATAAAAATGACAAGGGATCTAGAGCTCTGGGTATCTCAGGTGTGCGCGTGAGTGTGTGCCTGTTAGTGTGTGTCTGTGTTTGTGTGTGTGTTGCTGGCTGTGTGTGTGTGTGCGGGGGGGGGGGGGGGGGGGGGGGGGGGGGGAGTAACTGGAGGAGTATGGAGGCAATCTACAAAATGGACAGGTACATTAAAAACATTTATGCACTGCAAAAGCTATGGGATGGGAGGGCGGTGAGGTTCGGGGTGCAGCATCGATGTGCCGTGAATGGTTATTTATAGAGAGGGAGTGAGAGAGAGAGAGAGAGAGAGAGAGAGAGAGAGAGCTTGGAAGCGACTGGTATAAAGTGACAGCTGAGAGGTGGGCGTGTGACACGCAGAGTCGGAGCGGAGACAGGCAGAGAGACTGCTGGACGGCTAAGTGCTGTTTAGGTTAGTAATCCACTTGTTGACAAGTAGGGAGACGGAGACTTGGGAGGGAGGGGAGAAGAGAGTGACAGAGGGAGAGGGGGGGGTGAGTTAAGGATGAAAAGCAAGCCAACGTGGGCCCGAGACAAAGTCCAAACAACTTTTCAGAAATGGAAGATGGAAATAGAGAGAAATAAATGAGAAGAGAGAGAGGTAGAGTGAGAGGAGAGCTCAAATGCGTAGATGATACTGTAGAGGAAGAAAGGAGGAGACAAGAGAGAGGAGGGAAAGAAGAGAGCAGTAAGAGAGGAGGGAGAGAGAAGAGAGCAGTAAGAGAGGAGGGAGAGAGAAGAGAGTAGAAAGAAGAGGGAGAGAAGATAGGAGGGAGGGAGCATGGAGAGAGAAGAGAGGAGGGAGAGAGAAGAGAGGAGGGAGAGAGGAGGAAGAGAGAAGAGAGGAGGGAACGAGAAGAGAGGAGAAAGAGAGGAGGGAGAGAAAAGAGGAGGGAGAGAAGAGAGGAGGAAGAGAGAAGAGAGGAGGGAGAGAGAAGAGAAGAGGGAAGGGAGGAGGAAGAGAAAAGAGAGGAGGGAGAGAGGAGGGAGAGAGAATGGAGGAGGGAGAGAAAAGAGATGAAAGCGAGGAGAGGATCAGAGGAGCAAGACCATGGCGGGAGAAGAGAAGGCTTGTTGCAGGCTTCCGTTTATAAAGCATGTAAAAGAGAGAGCAAGAGCGAGAGAGAGAGAGAGATGGAGAAAGACAGAGATGGGGAGAGACAGAGAGAGAGAGAGAGACAGAGATAGAGACATAGAGAAAGACAGAGAGATACAGAGACAGACAGATGAAGGGGAACAGAACAGTGAGCAAAAAGGTAGTGTGTGTGATGAGTGAGGGAGAAAAAGAGAAGGACAGATGGAGACAAAATGGAAAATAAAAAAGGATGTATGTGTGTGTGTGTGTGTTATAGAGAGGAAAAGGAAGAGAGAGATAAAAAGAGTGAGAGAGAATGAGCAACACAAAGAGACTGAAGATAGAGATATGAAAGAGTAGCCAGGCAGCAGAAATCAATTTTCCTCCGGCAATGTATGTGTGTGTGTGTGTGTGTGTGTGTGTGTGTGTGTGTGTGTGCATGTGTGTGTATGTGTGTGCGTGTGTGTGCGTTTATGCATGTGCGTGTGTGTGTGTGTGTGTGAGTGTGGGTGTGTGGGTGTGTGAGTATGAGTGTGTGTATGTGTGAGTGTATGTGTGTGCGTGTCTGTGTGAGAGTGTGTGTGTGCGATTGTGAGTGTGTGTGTGTTTGTTTATGCCTGTGTGAGTGTGTCTGTGTGTGAGTGTGTTTTGTGCGTGTGTGAGTGTCTGTGTGTGTGCGTGTGTATGTGTGTGTGTGTGTATCTGTGTGGTGGGGTGGGGGTTCAGGGGTTGAGGGGCATGGAGTGCAAATGCTACATTATAAACACTGGAAAAAATCTGCTGTTTGCCCTGGATGTGCAGGGATGGATATGATGTCCTCGCTCCTACCCCGACAGCTTACGAGCAGTTCCCCACATGGAACTGCAAAAGGCTGTCTGGAGGATCATCGCACGCAAAATGCATGTATGTGTGTGTATGTATGTGTGTGTGTGTGTGTGTGTGTGTGTGTGTGTTTGTACATGCTTGTGTGTGTATGTCTGTGTGTGCATGTGTATGTGTTTATACATGATTGTCTGTGTGTGTGTTTGTGTCTGTGTGCGCGTGTCTATATGTATATGCATGCGTGTTTATTTTTGCATGTGTGTGAA
Organism: Lota lota; assembly: GCA_026745465.1. Lineage (NCBI taxonomy): Eukaryota > Metazoa > Chordata > Actinopteri > Gadiformes > Lotidae > Lota > Lota lota. Next base: position 1,609,424 of record JACYXH010000473.1, on the reverse strand, counting down.
CGTACACACACACATGTTTTGAATCCAGCAACAAAGATCAATCCATTGAATACAACATGAACATCAAACGTGTGCGTGCTAAGCTAACCATGGGTGCTATACTCCATAAGGTAGTACACACGCTGACCTGTGCTGTAGGTAATGTTACCAAACTGTCCCTGAGAGGCAATGAGCGCCTGTGCAATAAAGATGCCTGGCTCTGTGCTTAGCTTTAATTGCATCCCTGATATTACATCAGTAGTCATGGGTATTGTGAGCCAGTGATCCATCCCCCACCCCCCTTCCTCTCTCCATCTCTCACTCTTTCTCTCTCATTCTGACCTTTTTGTCTTTCTCGCCTCTCTCTCGCTCCAGATGAATGATCTCTTCCTCTTTAATTCTTCCTCATTGGTGTAATAGTTGGAGAGTATTATTTATTCATGTCACTGGGCCTCTGCACTCTGATTCTCATGTCGATGGTGTCAAAATATACATGCCGAAATCTCACGATATGGTAAAATCTCCCTTGTTTTCACACACATGCACACACAGAAACATACGCACATGCACAAACACACACACGCACACACACACACTCTTACTCAGGCATTAAAAAAACATGAATACAAAAACCATTCCACGCCACATAACCTACATGATTTCACTAATGTCACTGTACTGAAAAAAAATGCAGCAGTGCCAGACTATGCATATGTCCTCATTGTTGAAATTACCTCAATGACAATCGCTCTTGAAAGAAATACCTGCTTATGCACACACCTTGTGTCTCGCTTCTGGCCCATGCAATTACAGACCCACACTACTACCCATAATAGCTCTATTTTCATTCATTCAGTCAAATTGTTTCCTCCTGAATCAGTCAAATTGTTTCCTCCTGAAGTCTGTCTGTCTCACTGGCTCTTGTCTCGCTGGATGTTCAACCTCCGCACCCCCTCCCCCCAATCCTCCTACACTCTGTTTCTGCCCTATGTCAAAACTGCATTAACTGCATTTGGGCACTAGCCCTTTATGGGGTTGCTATGGCGACAGTTAGAACCCCCTCCCCCCACCCTTTTCCCCCCATCCCTGTGCGCTACCTCACTCCTTCCCACTACCTCTACGCTATCTATTTATCTGTCTGTCTGTCTTTATGTCTCTCTCTCTCTCTCTCTCTCTCTCTCTCTCTATATATATATATATATCCCTCTCTCTCTATATATATATATATATATCCCTCTCTCTCTGTCTATCTATCCATCCATCCATCTCCAGCTCGCCCTTTCATGTGCGACTGTACTTACCAGCCCATCAAACTCAGCCTCCAGTCCCCATCAGCTCGCTTTTATGGTTTGCTTCTGCTTTCGCCCCCTGCCCCTGCTGCTGGAGCTGGGGGTGGTACTGGGGGTTTTGGAAGAGCAATGAGGGGGGTGGGAGTCAGTGTGTGTGTATCTGCATATATGTGTGTGTGGGGGGTGGTCCTCTGTGATTTGGCTCACAGAAAATGAGTGATCAGCAGATGTGGGAGGACAATGACTCGTTAATAAACACTTTAACCCATGCTGCTGTGTACACACAAACCCACACAAGCAAACACACACACACACGCACGCAGACATGCATGCACACACACACACACACATGCACACACACACACGTGCATGCACGCAGGCACGCACACACACACACAGCCACACACACAGCCACACACACAAACACACATAAACGTGTTGTTGCTACTACCAATCTTCTCTGTAATTTAAACTGTCTAAAAGCAGTCTGGTTTGATGGGCTGTGTGACCGTTAGCAGCGCCCCCATGCTGCTGGAACCGGGAACTCGGTGAAGAGAGGAACGGAGCCCGGCATCTCTCGCTCTCTGGCCGAGGGAGCTTTCGATCCACTGTGCAGAGGTGGGAGCAACACCCCCACCAGCAAAACAACCATCACCTGACCATCACCCAACAACATTCATGTTGATCCAACACATCTAGACTGCATTACGCCATTACTGGGGCTAGTTCTGTACCTATGGAAACTGTCTATATATATCTATACCTATATCTATATATATATATATATATATAATGTGGACACAAACATGCACATTTCCCAACATATGAACAGCGATCACACACGTTATCATGCACTGAAGCCCACAAACATAAAGATGTGTGAACACACACACACACACACACACACATACACCGTTTGTACTGCAATGTGGAGCTATTAAGCATCTTAAACCAAGCAAAAGGAAGTCACTTTGACAAACTGTCTTTCCCTGCCTCCTTTGCCACCATCCAACTCTTCAGGCTCCTGTGTGTGTGTGTGTGCGTCTGTGTGTGCGTTTCTGTTTTCACGGGCACAAGTGCACTGTGTAGTTATGCGTGTGTGTGTCGTCACATGTGTGCGCTTGTACACGTCTAGAGCAGACGAAGGCTTGCGGGACTAAGCCCTGTATTGGTTAAAGTTCCCGATGATCCTGTCGTTTCTGCCTGATGTCAGCAAACAAACACCGCGGGGAGAACCCTAGATCCTCTCTTCGCTCTCGCCCTCCAGCGCCACTCACACAGTGTTTCATACTCATCCTTTATCTCTCTCTCTCGCCTCGTTTTCCTTTTTCTGACTACTAACTACTTGAATACTAGTATGACTGCTACTGCTACCGCTGGGTGTTAGTGTGCTCTATAGTTGCTTTTTTGGTTCTCTCGCTCATCCGCACCACATCACATCCTCCCTATACTATTTCTACTGCTATGACTATGGCTACTAAAATACAGTTCTACGTCTACTACATTGACGATTTTATTTGCCTTTTAGAGGATGGTTATAGGGCGTTTTTTGCCTTCATGGGCGGGACAGTGAATATGGACAGGAAGGTGTGTTGAGAGAGAGGGAATGACCAGGCGGGATTCAAACCAGGGGTGCTATGAGGCGATTTGGCCTGCATGGGTGACAGACTTACAGGGTGAGCCACCAAGGTGCCCCCCCATGACTATCCTTAAGTACTACTACTACTACCACCATCTAGGCCACTACAGCCGTGGCTCAGGGGGTAGAGCGGCTTATCTGGCAACCCGAAGGTTGCTGGTTTTGATGTGGTTCCGCCATCGGTGTGTGAATGGGTGAATGTGAGGCAATTATTGTAAGGCGCTTTAATGGCCACTGGTCTGAAATGCAGTACATTTACCATTTACGACGCTATAAGTGTACTCTATACTTTACTTTTTGGTTCTCCCCTTCCCCCTGTTGTAATCTTGCCAATGCTTTGATGATGAATCATTATTGTCGCTACACAAATAACGATTGTTTCCTTTTTTGACTCTCCTATGGGTTTATGTGTGTATATGTGTGCGTGTGTGCATGTGTGTGACTGTGTATAAATGAGAGAAAAAAGGCAAAAACAAACAACAAAAGGAAGGAAAGGGAGCAGAGAAGCGTATCAATTCTCCACATGTGGTCCTATTTATCACTACAGTTGATTTCTGCGCGCCTGCAGAAGACAAAGGGAGGGCTGGGGGTACGAAGGGGCATTTTGTTTTTAATGGGATGGATGCAAATGACAGATCAGGGGAGACCGGAGACAGAGAACAAAGCGAAAGAGAGAGGCAGAGTATGACTTATTAGCCCACACAGACGTACTCATCCCACAGCGGGTAATGGTTCTTTATTTCTGTCCATTGTCCACAAAGGAGAGCTTAGTAATAAATGCGAAGTATTGTAATCGAATGAAGCTTCAGACAAAACATGCCAACGGCATGACAACAAGACATCGCTGATTGGCCAGATGAAACATTAGAGAAAACTCTACGGTAGGATGCCACCGCTTTAGTTTGATTTGAGTAGGGGGAACAGCAATGCAGTGCACTTATCATCTCTCCAGAGGAAGTCAGATGAAAAACAATAGACTTGACAAGGACATTAAAATCCAATCTATTCACATTACAGCAACCTCACTTTGCTGAAGCTATTTCAGACACACTCTTAAGCACATACAAACACACAAATGCACTCACACATGGATGAGCTCCTGCACGTATACACACAGACAAGCATGTGCGCTCAAATGCATGCGTTTACTTATGTATATGCAATGAGACAACCCCCCAAACAAACACACACCAACACACATACACTAACACACACACACACACACACACTCCTCTCACAGTTACACATACATACACACACACACAAATGCATGCATACACTTATGCATGTACACCGACACAAACACACCAACACGTATTAACGTTCGCTCACACGCACACACAAATATGCATCCATTCCCCAGAATGTGGACCTGCTGGAAGTTCACCAGTGATATAAGTCAGCATTAATAACTCCAGCGACAGTTTAAGCCTTATCAGTTTCTCATAAGCTCTTGGTTTATACAAAGATTTGCCAGTATTCAGGAAATAACTGACAGTATGCAAAAATATAACAATAAGAATGAACTGATCTATCTTCTGATAAAAACAATAATTCATTAATTCATCGATAGAGAGTTTTTAAATCACCGATTTTTTTGCACCTACAGCACAGTATTTCATTTTTCTGTAATGACAGAGATATTCTGGAAATTAACTTTAAAATCCTAACTACAAAAATCACACTTTTAGTCGCAGGTAATACACAATTTGAGAATACAAGCCTCTTTACTGTACTGCAACTGCACTGAACAATGGAGTCATAACAGTTGAAACAACTGACATTGACAGTCGACTAAAGTGAACAAATTATTGCTATTGATATAGG
>JACYXH010000473.1:1517190-1599690 GCA_026745465.1 Lota lota | reverse complement strand
TCAATTATAGTTGCAGTAATGATACGATAGCAGTGTCAGTTTATACGCATGGAGGTTTATGTAGAAGATGTATATTTGAAGATCAGTAGAATACATATCATTCAACAATGGATGTCAGTGAGTCGCTATGTTGGTGTTGTAATGTCAGCTATATGTATATCTGTGTGTGTGTGTGTGTGTGTGTGTGTGTGTGTGTGTGTTTTGTGTGTGTGCATATACGTCTGTGTACGAGTGTGCTGGGTTTAAGACATATCAATACATTTAACAGGCATGGTGTGCACTGTACTGCACCTTGTGTTGTTATTCTCTTCACAAAGTCTTCCTCCCCCCTCCCCAACCCTACAAAGTGAGCGACCCTGTGGGCACACAGGGTCGCTGCGCTCCGTCGAAGACGCGATCGAAGACGCCATAGGGAAGCGGGTAAAATCACAAAGCATCCTCTTTTTTTTGGGGGGGTGAATTTGTCTGCGTGAGTGCTGTGAAGGAACAGGCGTCCACTCGCCCCCGCTGGGTCACACCTCTCTGAGAGATTGGAGGGATATGACAAGTTGTCAGCCTGTCCCCAACACGACAGCCCACTGCAGATTGCTGGAACCAAAGAGCAAAGGGCACATACAGTGGAGCTGGGGTAAGGCAGCATTTCTGGATGGAGTTTGTGTGTGTGTGTGTGTGTGTGTGTGTGTGTGTGTGTGTGTGTGTGTGTGTGTGTGTGTGTGTGTGTGTGTGTGTGTGCGTGTGTGTGTGTGTGTCTGGTGGAGAGGGGGAGAGACTTTGAGAGACTTTTATAAAGCCCACCCATTGTTACTTATTCTCTCAATCATTAATCTTTCTCTGCCTTCCTCTTCCTCTCTGTCTGCTGGTAGTTTTGTCACACAGCAGAAATCTCCCCCTGATGTCCCAGTGTGACTCAGCACCCAACTGATCAAACTGTTTGGGATACCGCTCTCTCTCTCTCCCTCGCTCACCCCGTCTCTCTCTCTCTCTCTCTCTCTCTCTCTCTCTCTCTCTCTCTCTCTCTCTCTCTCTCTCTCTCTCTCTCTCTCTCTCTCTCTCTCTCTCCCTCCCTCTCCCTCTCCCGCCATCTCTCTCCCTCACATACACACACAAAAACACACATACACATATACACACACAGACACACACATAAATAGACAGCATTTTATTTTAACAGTGATCTGTCCCTCTGGGACGGGGACAAAATCTCCCCAAAAATAAAATAAAGTAACAGGCGCTATCAGGTTTAGAACTTCCAATTACTCTCGCTCTCTTTCTTTCTCTGTCCCTACTTTTCTCTCGCTCTCCCTCTCTCTCTGAGTCACATGACTTGCAGCTTGCAAGGTGAGACAGAGGAACATGTTTTTACTTTTCTCTCCCTGTCACTCCTCCTCCTCCTCTTCCTCCTCCTCCTCCTCTTTCACCTGTTATTCTGATTTGCCTTGCTATTCCCTCATTCCCCCTCCTCTCACACACATACACAGAAAACACACACACTTACAAAAATACACAAATGCTCTCAGTTAAATCACGTTGTGCACCTTCACGTCAAGTTTCCACGACAACCCAGAGTGATAGAAGGCTATTATTAAAAAGTCACAGCAGCATAACCGTTTGCTGTGAAAGCAGTCACAAAAAAAGGATGATAGAAAATTATCCAAGCAACGACTGGGTGGGTAAAAAATGATAATAATAAAGATGTGGTGCAATGTAATGATCTCACCTATGATCACACATTTTGTAGTGTGGTAATGTGTGCGGTGACACAGAGACATCGCAGATAGGCATCTAGACAGACAGTTTAAATTGTTAAATGGATGATACATGACGATACCGTGCTGCACAAAGTCAAATTCAATGTGTAGGGGTGGGGGTGAAGACACCTAAAACTAAGTGTGTGTGCACATACAACCCATCTCTCTCTCTTTCATGCATCTATATTGCCAGCATGCGAGATTGCCACTGTGCATGTTCCTGTCGCCGGCAGCCCTGCAACAATGCCTCCAGGATCTCCTGCATTATTCAGAGAGAGAGAGAGAGAGAGAGAGAGAGAGAGAGAGAGAGAGAGAGAGAGAGAGAGAGAGAGAGAGAGAGAGAGAGAGAGAGAGAGAGAGAGAGAGAGAGAGAGAGAGAGAGAGAGAGAGAGAGAAGAGAAGAGAAGAGAAGATAGAGACATCCCAACAAGCTGGAGACCCTGCTATTATCTATTTAAATTGAAATGCAAGCCTGTCCCGCTGGAAGCGGCAAGCGCTGGAAGCGGCAAGCGCTGTCGCATGCGCCCGGCATCGCTCCCCCCGCTCCTCTGCAAGAGGAGATGACGAGATGGGAGGTGGGGGAGTGATTGGCGATTGGGGAGGGGAGGCATGATCAGAGAGTGTGTATGTGTGCTCATGTGCGGGGGGAGGGGGGGGGGGGAGTAGAGGGGAAACATGAAGACTTTGGGGAGAGTGACTCAGAAGGGAAGAGTGCAAGGGTTATTGTTACAGTAAATGGACGGAGATTGGTTTTTCGGTGGTTTGGTTTTTAAGAAATGATACCTTGTTGATCCCAGCGGATAGATTCGGTAATGGTGTGTGTGTCTGTGTGTGTGTGTGCATGTGTGTGTGTGTGTGTGTGTGTGTGTGTGTGTGTGTGTGTGTGTGCGGGAGGGGCTGGGAACTAAGGCAGATGAGACATGAGACAAAAGATGATGATGGTAGGCCAAAGTGGAACACAAAGAGCAAACAGATTGGTAAACCTGAAGAGGAAGAGGGTCTGGTGATGAAGCAATGAGTGGAGAAGAGGAGGGAGATGAGAGGAACAGGACAGCAAAAGATAATAAAGACAGATGGGGTAAGAGAAGAAGAAAGGGACTAGGGGGATGAATGAAGAAGAAAGAGAAAAGAAACAAAAGCAGAGAAAATGAGAGAAAAATATAGGATAAGAAGTGGGTTAGTGTGCAGAGAGGACACATTTGTAACAGAATGACGGGACGTAGGAAACAAATAAACAACAAATCAACAGCCAACAGGAATAAGGAGAAAAATATTAAATGAAACAAATAGAAGGAATCAGATAATGGAATGGTACAAACATAAAAGGAAAGAAGAACATGATTTTCCCGCTGGAAAATACAACAGTTAGGAACCCAAACAGCCACAATACGAAGCACTATTTAAATATGTTATCTGGCCTCACCACATCAAACACCCATCCATCATGGAGGGCTGCAGGCCTTCGTCTCCAGGCACCCATTGCAATTCTTCATCACTACCCAAGACCACACCCAGAAACCCGCCCTAGCCATTTCCTTCCCACAGGTCACATTCATCCATTGTATTGTATTGTCAAATGTTTTATGATTGTTTTGCTCGCTTTTTTAGCAAATTTGCGGAAAATGTGTTTGTTTTGGAAAACATGTTGGTTTCAAAAAATGTTTGGGAAAACGTGTTGTGAAAAAGTGTGCTGTGAATTATGCTCACGTTGACCGAGACGCAGAGAGAGATGGAAATGCCAGAGTAGACATAACCATTTCACTACACACTTCTTGAGCCTTATTTAGCTTCTCCTCCTCTAATGACGACTCAGCATGGGGTATCATGGTATGGGGCCTGTGTTACCCTAATGAGTAGTTATAGTACATACAACCATATGCAATACAAACACATATCTTCTCTGGGTCACATCTCAGAAACACGTTGTGATGTACAGTGTGCTGGTTTTCTATTGGCACAGGAGGGACTGACATGGGCGTTGACAAAGTAATCCACTCCCACTCATACATACACACACACACACACACACACACACACATACACACACACATACGGATGCACAAACAAACATATTTACTCAGCTAAATTTATTTTCTATTAATAAAATATGAATGCACTGCTCCTGAGGTAAAGAAATTATTGCAGCTAATACCGTAACTATGCACATATTCAGATGAACGTAGATGTGTGCAAACACAGACACAAACACACACAGACTGACACAAACATATACACAAAGTCCAAATCCTCCATCAATATGTGATTGAAAGTATGGCCATAAATTTCAAAGGCACTCAAGCTGCAGTCTCTCTCTCTCTCTCTCTCTCTCTCTCTCTGTCTCTCTCTCTCTCTCTGTCTCTCTCTCTCTCTCTCTCTCTCTCTCTCTTCACAAAATGTTCAGTGACCACTCTGCTGCGGTTCTCCATGAAACCCATAATCACGCCGCCACTCCTGCTCTCACGCCGCCATTCAACCAGGAACAAGCTGAAGAGGAGAGCTGGCACAAACGCCACCTGATTCCTCATCCAAGTCTCTCACAAACCCACACATACACACACAAATATCCACAAACACACAAATATGCACAAACACATACATATGCACACACACCAAACACAAAGACACACACACACATTTATGCACACACACGCACATGAGTGAAACGGCCTGGCTCATGTGACTGGGGCAGCGGGAGCGTTTGGTGCGGTGCAGAACACGGGGGAAAGCACATCAGACAACAGTTGACTAGTGAATGCCAGCAAACATTGCTTTTCCACTCGGCAACGTAACATCATTACTCCCGCCTCGTTAGCCCCAGCGCTCGCCCCGTTCTCTGTCCCGTCGAGAAGCTCCACGCCAGCTCCTGAGCCTCAGCGATGTTAGCTGTGTGAGCTACCTTCTGAGAGCCCCCAGATGAGACCTTTGAATGGGTTACATTCACAGGAGATTCTTATCTGATTACATCATGGGGTGTGTGTGTGTGCACGTGTGTGTGTGTGTGTGTGTGTGTGTGTGTGTGTGTGTGTGTGTCCCACATAACCATGGGATATGGATGGGTCTGGTTATGGTGCTGTTCTCACTCTTTGGGTTCAATTACAACCTAACAGACTGCAAAAACCCTGCCGTCAAACACGTGTTTAAATATTTTGAATGTATTTTTCTGTATGTCCGTTCCTTCTTCCGTAACCATGGCATTTGCTTTGGTTCACCTGCTGAATCATTGCTACTGTCAGAGCGGTATAGAATATGGTGGAATTAAAGTAGACTATCTACTGCTTCCCTACATCTGTACACAAGGGCTTATCATCAGTAGGGATGGAAAGTTGTTGTCATACTGGCAGCTTACATATACACATAAATATGAGGGGGGTGTTATATTATGAAGGATACAGGGTGTAATACAGGAACACACAATGTACATCCCTCAATGTCATTCAATTGCTGTTCCTGTTTTGACCGTTTGACCGCAAAAAAATGTAACTTGCGGCCATGAAAGACTTCCGAGGGTCAAACAGACCAGTGTAGCTATCCTTTTATATAGTGAGACATAAATAAACCCAGCACAGATGTACTGTACTATACTGTCCTGTACTGTACTGGCTGCCTGCCCCTGGCCCTAAGAGACCCATTCCCAGCCCTGTGCCAGAGTTGAGTGCTTTATTGACATGCAATATGCAAAATGGCCTCTTTATGAGCCAACGCCTAGCCCTGTCCTAACCTAGGGAGAGGAGGGGGAGGGAAGTTAAGAGACACAGCATTGGGAAACTGTGCTCTGTGCTCTTGATGTACTGCCCATTAATACTAGGAGATATGAGCCAATGTGTGGCCTATAGCTTCAGCCCATACGCCATGATGAAATGTCCCCCATTTCATTATTTTACACCAGAGCAACAGAGCATGAAGGCTGTAAGAGCTGCCCTGCGCCCCACATGAACAACCCTTTGCCAAGAGAGATACAGCTTGGATATAAAGTAATCAATCTAGCAGCAGAAGAAAAATCCATGAACAAACACACACGCCTTTGCCCAATCATGCTCCATAACTCCCCATAGCGTTCTATGCTTGGTTAATCTGCACATATGCAATTTAGCAAATGTTTTTTTTTTTTTTTAACAAATTAAGTTAAATCAATGCTACACTGGTGTGACGTCTCACATAGGATTTCTTCAGTGAAAGATGAATGTGCCAAATAGCAGCGCTGTGCTTCTGATGTGTAAAGAATGGGCGGTAACTGACACATTTTAAACAGATGTTGAAATGCGTCTCAGGGAGACGGGACATTTTCTCCAGCCATTTTTACACCGGACCATAATACAACAGTGTTACAACACACTACAGCAGGCCCTCTTTGATCTCAAACGCACTTTAAGATCGGGTCGTCTTTAAACCTCATGCGTAGGCTAGCCCACGGTCGATGGGAGCTCCATACATGGAGCTCCCATGTTGATAAGGGCAAGGTAGACGGCAGTGTCCGCACTGCTCGACCGGATGGGATGGGAGCTTAGCAAGCGGCTCGAGGACTTGCAGTGATCGTTTCAGTGCCTCGTCTTTTGCGAAGTGAATAGAAATGGGTGGGAAATAGAAATGCATGCTTTTTTTGTTTGTACGATTCGTTATTTGATGATCGGCGTGCTGGTTGTAAGTGGGGCGTCGTTAGGACTAGCGGGGTACATTTTGCTTGCGGTGTCAACATAGCGTTAAACGCATAGCCTTTTTGGGAATCATCCGGTGGGAATCATTCCATCGGTGTAGCCCGCGTTCCCACTGGTTGTACGCAATGCCCTCCGTGTGATTAACTAACGGTGCCTCTCCGCCACTTGCAGGGTAAAAGTGATGCCCCACAAAGTAGCCTAGGCAAATTCCACTCCGGGACATAGCACACACACACACACACACACACACACACACACACACACACACACACACACACACACACACACACACACACACACACACACACACACACACACACACACACACACAAGCTACACGATTGCCTTCACGGTTAAGGGAACATTTTCGAGGCCATTTCAAATAGATAGGTTTTGGATTCCGGTTGTCCTGCAAACCCACTGCGTGCGGAATGGCGCAACTTCTAGATAGGCTGTCAAGTTGACACAGCTGTGAGCCCAGGACATGGGAGCTCCGAAAGCCACGACAGCATCATGAGCACAGCATACCAAACACAAAAAATAAAGAGAGAATCAAGATCAAACAACGACCATTCATGGACTCGAACATGGCAACATGGAGCGAATTGCAAGGAAACGTCTGCCTAGAATAACCTGCAACCGCTTCTTCTCTCACCCGCATTCCCAACCTTGTAATCGCCTTTTCTTACCTCGAGATACCGACGGTTTCAGAGACGAATCCTTGGTCAAACCAGCAGTCGACGTATTCCGCAGCCGCAGCTGCCGTGTCGAGACGACAACGAGAGCCAGCGGTTGCTTCACGTGGCAGGTCCGTTAACTTCTCCGCCGTTCGCCGAGTGAGCTGAGCTCGCTCACTTCCCCATCGAGAGGACGAAGCAGCAGGATAGCAAGTGATTGGTCCACTGTATCCTTCTCGGCTCCTAGTTTTTAGGAGGGGGCAAATAAACAATTTCTCTCTCTCTCTCTCTCTCTCTCTCTCTCTCTCTCTCTCTCTCTCTCTCTCTCTCTCTCTCTCTCTCTCTCTCTCTCTCTCTCTCTCTCTCTCATTATCACACACACACACACACGCGCGCGCGTATAGAGTGCAGACATACAGTATACCTACCATGATGTAGCCCTATACCATTAACAGTACATTTGGAAGTGTTATATCGTTTTAATTGAAAAGCTTAATGTCCTTTAAAAAATAATGTGTCATTGATGGTTGTATAAGAAAAAAAAATCAGGCGAGCCGTTATCTCTACAAAATATGTGTTTGTAGTGGCATTGTCCTTCCTTTGAATGATGTAATCGAGAAGCACATTTTAACGTGGCTCCCACCCTGAATACGCCATCAAATAGATCATCATTTAACTTAGGCTGTAAATGGGTCAGAGCACAGTGGAGCGAAAGGCATGTCGTGCACTTCGCATGCACGAGAGAGAGAATCAGAGAGAGAGAGAGAATCAGAGAGAGAGAGAGAGAGAGAGAGAGAGAGAGAGAGAGAGAGAGAGAGAGAGAGAGAGAGAGAAGGGTAGAGGGGTAGAGGGGAGGTAAGCACAGTAAATTCAATTTGATAGCTCTGGGGTCGTTTCTTTATTGTGTTTTATTCCCGTTATGATGAAATTATGGATATAATTATTTGCAGGACAGTTTTTTTTAATTTTGGCTATGCAGATCGTCTTGGATAGGCAATGCTAATTAAAAAAATCACACTCAAATATGTGAATCGTCACATTGCATGTGAAGTCACTCCTTAATCAAAGTCACGCACGTTGCAGCCCGGAATAGCAGTGAGTTTATGAATCCAAAAGAGGCCTCGTATTTTTTCCGCATGCCTTGACGGGAGCAGTAAACCAGCGCGTCACTTTAACAGGAGCCACAACGCCTTCGGTGTTAATTTCTCAGATGCTGCGTAAATTAATTCAGCGCAACTTCACCCACAGAGACGTTGGGACCTATGAGAAGTCAGAGAGCGCAGTCAGACGCAAGGAAAATACTTTGAACAGCAACTGCGTTATAACACACACACACACATGAACGCACACGCATACACACGCACACGAACGCACAAGCATACACACACACAATGCAGAATTAGTGGGTTCAAGCAATAGGATTTGTTCGTTACAGGTTAAAAGTTGGTGTAGGCCTACAAACATTTTGATGCTATAACATTTTATAATCATCATCTCACCCGTTACAACCACAACCCACCGTCATTAAGAAGACAACAAGACCATAACTAAATCCCGAAATAGCAAGAGAAAAGCCTTGCACGTTGGAGCCTGCTCTGGGGTTTCAGCACCATGGTCAGCGTCACTGTGGCGCTTTAGAGAGGGGCGTGTGAAACCGGTGCGTCACGTGTTCGTCATGGGTATTATCGGACTTCTTCGTGTCTGTTTTCCTGTCGAGTGTGTATAATTCTTTTGCCATGTGCTTGACACTTTTGAATCAATTGAGTCGAATGAACTCTGAGTAAATGCTGATGACGTTCATGCGGAGCAAATGACTCCTAGTAACCCCAAGTCACGCCACTCCTCGGTGGCCATTGTATGGAGTTTTTCTTAATTTATAAAAAAACTGATTGCCTCCTCCATCTCTCTTTTTCCGTTAGACAATTGCTTTGAAATTGTGTTGAGCTTTGTGCTGAACCTTGGGTCGATATGTAAACAAAAGTTCAGCAGTAATGGATGTGAATGCCAGGCAACAATACAACATCTCCCCCTACCCCCCATCTCTCATCACCCCACCCTGGCTCCAGTGCTATGCGTAATTCATCACAAATGTAATTTACATCTTGGCCTTGTGCCACCTGCCACACATATGTGCCTTGGTGGATTTCAGCACATCAGACCAAGTCGGTTTGTGACGATCAAAGAACCCAACACTAAACACAGATGTGATAATGTGGGTCTGTGATTTAGATATGTAGGCTCAGCTTACATAAATCCATCATGGGGGATAATAATGTTAATGCATTGTGAAGAAAGGATATGGTTAAGGGTTCGAATCCCAATGTCTGCAGTCTGCCTGTAGGCATCCTTGAGCAAGATACCCATCACCTACCTGCTCATTGACATGTAACAAAACCACTGTGTCACTATGGATGAAAACATCTGCTAAATGATAAGATAGTATAAGAAACTGCACTCATGACGCGCCCTAACGTTAGATAACTGTTGATGGAGTGCGTTGATTGCGGTGTTGATTTCCAGCTACAGTGAAAAATGTGAAAACCTAATAAGAATACAGAAACAGAACCGAGACACCAAAGAAGAGAAAATGCTCAAGTATGTCCGATGAGATGTAAGAATAGTGACCATTTATAATATGGGAGCTAGTAAAAACCCATATGGTATCAAGTCATACAAGATGTGATTTCTAGTTACCTTCATGTCTATTTATACTCTGCTTGTGGGGCGCCATGAAGGACACATTATTCTGAGCTTTCTGTGAAATGTAAATGATCAGGGCCGTTGTCGCTGATAGTCACCACTCTATCTCTCTCTCATTTCACTCTGTTTTTCTCTCTCTCTGCATCTCTGCGGTTGTGCTGTTATACAAACAAATTGATCCCCTCTTCGAAATATCTTGAAAAAAGAAAGATCAGTGCCCAGGTCTATCCATCCAATCCTCCTGGGGCTTTTTCTCTGATGCGTGGGAAGGACTGGGGATTTGCCTTGTCCTCCTCTTCTAATAAAGCTGTCATTGGCCTCCCAATGAATGGATGCATTCGTGGCATTCTCTGCAGCCCTGCACAGGCCAGGCCCCGGATCGATACCGGCTGTCAGAGAGCGGGTCCCCCTGGCGTAAGGAGGGGCCCAGAGAGACACATGGGAAGGAGATGGGGACGCAGGAGATGATATACCTAACACACCACCACAGACCAGGGGAGACCAGGTCAGCCTTGTACCGCTGGGGGGGAAGTGTGGGGGGGGGGGGGGGGGGGGGGGGGGGGGGGGGGGGAAACAAACTGGAAATTTGTATTCCAATGTATTCCAATACAAATATGTATTGAATTGAATTAACTCTGCTCTTTCTATTGCATTGGCCAGTTACTACAAAAGCTCAATATATAGATAGATAGAGAGATAGAAATATAGAGATAGAGATAGAGATAGAGAGATAGATATCACAGTTTAACACCTGACGTCAACAGTTGATTGGTCGTTTGAACGATTGTGCATATCTCATCAAATGACATTATACATGACTGTGGATCCACCAGCACGTGCATATTGCAGAGTTCTACTTCCTACCATGTTTCTGTTTTACACAAAATGGCCCAATGGCTGAATAATCCAACACTTGGTGAATTCTGCTTCACAAAGACAGGAAGAGTGGACATCAAAGGACCGAAGAGTGATGAACGATGAACGCTTGGCCACCTCAAGCCATGAAAAGATGGTTTAATTTGATGGTACACATCTTTGCTCAATCCAATGCGTTTCTCCATTCATGATGCAGCAATTTTGTAAACAGATGCTTATCACACACAGTGATAATAAACCCAGACAGTTAGATTATGCAACTCCGTCCCTCAGCCGATCACAGTCCAGCTCTTCATTAATCACTTTAATTAGGCTACTACAAGTGTTTTATTTACATACCCGTAGCCAATGTGTCAGCTCCGTTCTCCAGCTGTTCAGCTCAGCTCGCTTCTTCTGGCACGTGCAAGTAGAGCCTCTGTTGCCATCCAATTGTTTACTGAAAACAATGCAAACATAAAGAGATACAAAACAATGAGGCCCTATTTTAAAACGAAAAGCAGATCATAAAAGCATACATCATTGCAACACTTCAGTCACAATATTGATTCAAGACCTAAATGTCTAGTTTAAGATAGGGCTTTGTAATTTGATTATTTGACAATTGAAGTAAATTTACCCTTTTCACAGAGCAGGGCGTAGCCCCTAACATTAGGCCAACATTGGCTAGGTGCTTCATTTATGTGTGTCAAAGCATCAGGAATGGTCTATGTATGTTATCTTCCCTAGTGTAGTCTACTGCCCATGCCCTTGTAAAGAAGCAGACCCATAATTAGTGTTACGAGCGACAGCTGTGTTTATCCTAGGATGACACCTCTGTGAAAAAGGCCAATTCAGTGTTGGCTGACACATGTTGATCAGGTTGGGATACAGTAGAACACTGCCAAGTCTAGGCCTAGTAGACTGTTCATCCACGTATGCAACTGCCAACTGAAAGATACAACTGTCAAAGGGAATCACTGCCATTTCATTCCCTGAGTAGACACCAAATCGAGGAGCGAGGACAACGGTTGTGTACGCTAAGCCTAATCCGTGTATTAAAGCTTTGAGTGGGGAGGACAATTTTGTAGACCATTGCTGAGGTGTCAAAATCAAATGTTTTACTGCTACTATTTATTAGGTTAATGCATTGGAAACTATGAAAACAAAACCCTTTAAACGATTCAATAGTCCCTTTTAATTAGGGGAATATTTAGGCCTATCACAATCGCTTTGCAAAGAGAACCTATGAAACGAATCTGAGTGTACTTAGTGGTAATAGATTTTCTCTATCGACATCGAATTCAAACAATGAAAAGTAGGCTATTGTTCTGGCAATTAATCGCCCTGGCGTCGGACGGTTAGAATAAATAAAGGGCGACTGGCGCCAATGCGTGGAATAATGGAAAATTACAGGATTTTGCGTGGGGTCCATTTCTATTGCATTTGTGCCTAAGAACCTACTAAAATAATACCTACAATAATAAATACAAGAGGACAACGTTCTTTAATGCGTTTATCTAACAAATCTGTTCCCTCCTTACTTAATAGTCATTCACTTCCCTGATGGACATGGTCTTAAAACTGTATTGCAATTATAATATATATTGTAATTAACTAAATTAGAAATTAAAAACATAACACGTCAAAAACAAAACACAAATTAAAGTGATCTTTATATTTGAAATGGCTGCACGAATTGCAGCTATTTTAGGTTCATCCAGCTCGTTCACTAAACTGGGTTCCCGAGGGAGGGCCATGGGAAAGTTCCCCCTACTTTTTCCGATTACAGCAGTTCTCAAAGATCGCAAACAGAGTTGGCCTCTATCAGACTGCCACTATGCAGACGGGACCTAGTCTACACTCACATCCCATGGTGCTACCACGGTGCAGACCAAGCGAACAAGGAGACTAACCGGGCTGTTAGAGAAAGACAGGTAAGAACGCACCCCAGCGTCAATAATTAAATCTCTTTCATCGCATGTCAAACTACATTTAACTCCCAGTGTCCTATGAACTGAGACTCCGACGGTTTTTTCAGATGCTGTAGTATTTTGATCACATATTATAGTTGAGTATACAGGATAAGGGCTGGTTTATTGAAGGGTCCCATGGTGTTCTATTCTGTGTTTGTCAGAACACATTTTTTCGTCACAGAAGACGAAAAAATGTGACTTATGTGTGCGTGTGTGTGTGAATAAGTATGTGATTATACAATAAGACAATTTTAATATGAGCATCTTTTGATGTATTTATCCAGTTCATAGCTTCATGTCAAATACATTTATTATAGCAGATACATGTAGTAACGTATTGTAAACATTAAATAATAGCCTGTAAAACATTACACTTTCTTTCTTTTTTTTCTTTCTTTTTTATGGCTTCACAACATGGTAGCACACACACACACACACTTACACACACACACACACACACACACACACACACACACACACACACACACACACACACACACACACACACACACACACACACACACACACACACACACAGTTACTTCGTTAAGAGGAGGCTTGTGGAATTGTGATGTTGCTGTGAGCTCATGGAAGAATTAACTAATTAAAGGAGCTGTTCTGTTCCAGAATAGTAAAGAAAAACACAGACATACTATTGTAGCGTTAAGGAGAAACGGAAATCCTTGGTTGGTTGCCTACGGTAAATATCACCTTTCATGGCACCTTTCTAAAAACCCAAGGAAGAGAAAAACATATGGTGGCTATGAATAGTTTCAGCTTCAAGTCGATACGTCTATGTCTTGCAAGGAAAACAACTGCTTTACCTTGTGAGTGAAATGAGAGTTTGTT
Source organism: Lota lota (assembly GCA_026745465.1). Classification (NCBI taxonomy): domain Eukaryota; kingdom Metazoa; phylum Chordata; class Actinopteri; order Gadiformes; family Lotidae; genus Lota; species Lota lota. The sequence continues at coordinate 1,586,236 of JACYXH010000473.1, read as the reverse complement.
TGCAGGGAAACAAAAATGTATCTTATCTTCCTCTGTCACCTCTATCTCCCTTTCCCACTCTACCCTTTTCACTCTGTTTCTCCCTTTCTATCTCACTCTCTTTTTCTCCCACTTTCTCCCACTCTCTCTTCCATCTCTTGCACCTTCTCTTTCCCCATCTCTCTCACCCTCTCTCTCTCTTTACCACACCCCCTCTCCATCTGACTCTATCTCCCTCTCTCTCTCCTCTGCCCCTTCCTCCTCCCCTTAGTCTCCACCTTTGATCCCCTCCCCCCACCCCTCTCATCCTCCCCTTTCCCTCCCCCTCTCTCTAGTTTCCTCCTTAAAGCCCCTCCCTCTTCTTCTCCTCCACCTCCACCCCCACCCCCACCCCCACCCCTCCCCTATCCAGGTCCCACCAGGTTCGTGGCGGGGGACCATGTCCCGGGCCGACTGGTCCTTCCTGGAGCACCTGCTGGAGGAAGGCCAGGAGCACTCGACCCGCGTAGGCCGGGTCTGGCTCACTGTGCTCCTCCTGTTCCGCATGCTGGTGCTGGGCGTCGCCGCCGAGTCGGCCTGGGACGACGAGCAGTGCAACTTTGTGTGCAACACGCAGCAGCCCGGCTGCGAGTCCGTGTGCTACGACCGCGCCTTCCCCATCTCCCACTTCCGCTACTTCGTGCTGCAGGTCATCTTCGTCTCCACGCCCACCATCTTCTACTTCGGCTACGTGGCGGTGCAGGCGGCGAAGGACAAGTCCCAGCAGGAGGAGGACGGGGAGGCGGAGGAAGGCGAGAGGGTGGAGCAGGAGGGCCGGGGCTGCATGACGGAGGCGACCTCCGGGAATCATGGCAGGAAAACGGCGAGCGCTGCCGCCGCGGCGAGGGGGGCTAGGAACGAGAAGGGACTGGAGGACATCCAAGAAGAGGGGGACGAGAAAGAGGGCATGCACGGGAACGACGGCAAAGCCGCCAAGGTGGCTTCGCAGTCTCCTAAGCTGAAGGGGAGGCTGCTGGGGGCGTACACCGTCAGCATCTCCGTCACCGTGCTGCTGGAGGCGGGCTTCATCGCCGGCCTGTGGGTGCTGTACGGCGGCTTTATCATCGCCGCCCGGTATGAGTGCGTGGGGCTCCCCTGCCCCCACACGGTGGACTGCTTCGTGTCGCGGCCCACCGAGAAGACCATTTTCACCATCTACACACAGGCCATCGCCGGCCTCTCCCTGGTCCTCAACCTAGTGGATCTCCTCCACCTCCTTCAGCTGGCCATCTCCCAGCGGCTGGAGAAGCGCTACCGCTGGACCGCTTTGCCGGCGCCGCGGCAATCGGGAGACCACACCCCCACACCGGGAATTCCGGTGGAAGAGGCGCCTTCGTATCGCCCCGTCCCCGGAGAAGGCTACCCCGAGCCCCCTAGGAGCTACGTGGTTCTGGACACCCTGAGGTCCGAGGTGAACTGGGGGGCCGGCGGTGGAGGGGGGGACGGTGAGAGTGACATTCCACCCAGCTATCTGAACTGCTTGGGTGGGATGCGCAGCACACATTCCCCTAGGGCCCACATGAAGAAACACATCCACGGCAATGGGAAACACAGGAAAGACAACCACAAAGGCCAGTCCAAGCTGAAACATTATGTATGACACTGGTATCCATCGGGGGCCAATAAGGTCCATGAATGTCTTTTTTTTATACCTCATATATATATTTACATATCTGTGAGTGTGATGTCGAGGATGACATTTCTGTTCCGTGACCCTTCGGCTTTGTTCACACACACACACACACACACACACACACACACACACACACACACACACACACACACACACACACACACACAAACACACTAACGTCAAATGCTCAAAACAAACAGAAGAGCTGTGTCACAGAGAAAGGCCCCCCCACCCTCCCCTCCAGGGCCATAACATTCAGAGACTTTAAAGCAGAGCCTTTAACAGATAAATGGAGCTATAACAAAAAATACGACAATTTGAAAACGCTTCCCCTGGAGGCGAGGAGGATGGGGGGGGGGGGGGGGGGGGGCAAAGAATATCGAATATTCTGCAATATTGTAATATGAGAGGAGATGCATTCATGAGACCTTTTCAGTTTCTCACTTAATGGCTTAGAATAAAAGCAAGGCAGTGGTGCGGGCTGCCTATGGGCGGTGTTGAATGGGCCGGGGGGCGGACAGACATGTGATAGAGGGAAGTAGGCCGAATGATGGTGCTTTTATACAGGATTCATTTATAGCCTCTGATCGAGTCAGGCCCTTGTAGCACCCTCTCAGGGGGTCATCCGGAAACTGAAAGAAACAGAAGTGCTGCACAATCGAAGGGGAGTTGTGGTAGACGTTCAATTCATCTGAATGCGTTTTAATTATGTTAATCGTGGACACGGGGTGGAACGTATAGAGGAAAACGGTCTCTGATCTTTATGGTCCTAACAGTCTTTCCTCCTCCCCATTACTCTATGCACATGGCTCTGTTCAACTTCTGGAGTGTGGTGGAATGTGCTGGACTCTGGGACCAACTCTATTCCCTAAGGAGGTGGTGACAAACACACACATACACGCGAAAATACATACACACACACACACAAATTGACGCAAAAATATACACACACACACACACATATAAACAGACACACACACAGGCCCACACAAACACACACACACACACAAATGTGTTTACAAACACATACACACACACACACACATACATATACAGACACGCACACACAGGCCCACACAAACACACACCCACACATACAAATGTATTTACAAACACACACACACACACACACATACAGTACATATACAGACACGCACACACAGGCCCACACAAACACACACACACACATACACATTTATATACAAACACATACACACACAAACACACACAAAGTGTTGCTAAGATTGTAGCTAGAATGTAGAACTGAGACCTGGCAGTAAGCATCATACTTTACTCTGATGGTAAGGGAAAAACAGCTACTGTGCTGTGAACTAGGGAAGGTGGGGAGGTACACAGGGAGGTATGTACATAGTTTAACATGAGGTTGTAATGAAGGTATATGATGTCAAGTAATTGCGCAAACGTGTGAAATGCGGTACAGGCTGCGCAGAATTGTATGTTTAAGTGTTCATATAGTGGAAGGTAATATATTGATATGAAAAGGTTATTTAATAATACGAATTAAATGTCATGGAAAGAACGACTAGTGTTTTGTTTACAGGCAATTAAGCTCTGGGTGCCATATATATATACATCTATATATATATATACATACAGTATATAGAAGATATTGTGTGACATTTATATGACCACGCCTTTCTGGATATTGTGGTGTGTGTTTGATTACTTGTGGTGAGACACTATATAATATTTTGCCTTGCGCAGACCACATACTTCTTGCTATGCTGTCACAGTACTGAATACTGGAATCGATCACGGTAAGGACCATTGGAAGCGATATAAACATATTATTACAGCAGAAAGACTGGCTGAGCCATTTTTTTCTTTTCATTTTAAATCAGCAGCAGCTCTGGATGCAGATAACCAAATTGCATCATTTATATGCCAGTGTAAATTAATACAACTGGGAGCAGTTCATCACTCTGTCTGGTGTTTATAAGTCCCAGGACACCCACTCCATTATGCTACTCAGGTGATAAAATCCTCTCTGCCTTTTATCTCTGTACATAGTTCTATATTGTACTATGCAATCGGTACTCTACAGGACGGAGGTAACTTATTTCATGATTCTCATTCAGAACAAGAGGGACTGGGAATTATTTGGCTAAAAAGAGTTGATTGATATCAAGGGTGTGTCTATTTTGCTGTGAAGTAACCATGTATCGGTCCGAAGAGTTCCACACCACAATGCAAATGTATCTGTATCGGGAAAGGGGAGGAAGTGGTGGTGGTGGTGGTGGGGGGGGGGGGGGGGGGGGGGGGGGGGGGGGGGAGGGGGTGACAGGAAGTTCAGATGGGATAAGTTCTCATGAAAGGAGTCGGCTTTACAACCCTGACCCAACCAGTCTATAACTCAAAGGGTGCCGTCTTTTTTCAGCATTTCAGATGCAAGCTCTCTATTTCTATGGATCGGTGAAACGCTGGCTGAAAACCATCATGGATATTGTTCACTTTCCAATTTAAAAAGTGTGCATTGTTTGGCCAGGGTTTACTGTACAATTCTAGTTTGAACAGTAAATTGGTATAAACTGTTGAGCTAATGTTCCGCATAGAGCCAGCCAAAGCTGCCCGTTTAAAGCCTGTTCTCAAACAATTCTGGCAGTGTCCTGATCTCAGTCCAGGTGTGTGTGTGTGTGTGTGTGTGTGTGTGTGTGTGTGTGTGTGTGTGTGTGTGTGTGTTTGTGTTTGTGTGTATACATATGTGCATTTCTGTGTGTGTGTGTGTGTGTGTGTGTGTGTGTGTATGTGTGCATTTGTATGGGTCTTGTTGCATGTTGGCCTGAATGTATATGCTTGTGTTGCCTTTTGAGTGTTATTTTGTGTGTGTGTGTGTGTGTGTGTGTGTCTGTGTTTGTGATTGTGTGTGTTTCAGCATTTGTGTGGGTGCTTGTCTGTATTAATGTTAGCTTTGATATATGCTTGTGTTGCCATTTGAGTTTGTGCTTGTGTGTGTGTGTGTGTGTGTGTCTGCGTGTTAGTGTGTGTGTCTGTGTGTTAACAAACCCGAAGGGTCATGGAACAGATTGCACTGGGTGGTCCAGACCGGCTGTCCGCTCTGCCAATCCTAGCCGGCGGTAGAACGTTTTATATCCGCTTTCTCTCTCTATGAAGCCTTGTGCCCAGTTCTGTTCTTTTCCCTTTGAACCAATAACACAAGCACGTTATTACTCCTGCAGAGTGAGGCTCACAGACACACGTCATAAGCGGCGTCATAAATAAATAGAGTCATAAAAGGTAACGGTGAAGCAAAATTAAAAGTTTGAGAGTCTAGTTTATCATTGTATCATACAAGCATCTATTGTACACTTCCTCAACGTAGGAGTTGATCACATGTATTTGGTAGAGTAAATAACAACCAGAGCGTGACCCACCAAAGTCCAACAAAGAAAATCCCTAAAAACATTAAGATCAACCCAACCTTTTTGAAGATGGCCGTGCTTTTAATCTACTACTATCAGGAGGTGAGTGACTCCATTCAAGACAGGGGACATTTAGTGACAGCTTCCTCTCATGCATTGTATTCCTCTATGTCTAGACCACTTCCATCGTTTGTTTGCATTGTCAACTTTGTCGCTTTATGCTGGATAAAGGACGTTTCGTTTTTTTGTGTGCAATGGCAGATCAAATGAGTAGGAGGCAGAGATGTATCTATATCTATATCTATATCTATATCTATATCTATATCTATATCTATATAGAGAGACAGAGAGAGAGCAGGTGAGAGAAGAAAAAGAGAAAGAGAAAGAGACAAAGTGTGAGAGAAAGAGAAAGAGCATGAGATAGAATGAGAGAGACAAAGCATGAGAAAGAGAAAGCGATAAAGAGAGAGAGCGAGACCCCTGTGTGATGGCTGATTCTCCCTCAGGTCGCACACCCGCCCTCTGGGAATCAGCCGGCATTCTCACTGCGTTTCCTGTCATTGTTGGAGCAGACCCGCTGTGACAACAGTCACCACTGTAGTACACGCTCACACATAAACTTGCTTGAATGAGCACATAATGCATATGTGATTACATCACAAACCCTTGTGAAATCATCTGGAGGGGGCCGAGCCAACTGCATCAGTAGAGGTTGGGGCTGGGGCCTGGTTGGTCATCCAGGCTTCACGTGCCCAGAAACAACTCAACTCTCCTTAGGCTTAGGCTCTGGAGGTTCTTATGAGAGCCAGCTGTGGGCCAGTTCTGCATGCAGGCCAAACTAGTCTTGCTTTGTAGTCCAGTTGTTTGCGGAGAGCCTGAGTCTTGCAGAAGACCCATGTGCATCCCAATGGCACAGCTGAACATCCCCAGACAAATACACACACACACACACACACACACACAATGAGATTTTCTAATTAGAATTGAAAGGGAATTTGGCACGAAACAAATAACATTCTGCTTTGCCATCACAAAGATAGAAAGAACAATAACTATAATTACATTTAAAGTCACAGCACACGACCTATTATGTTCCCATAACAATATCGCATTCCTCCACCCAGTTCAGGCACACGTTACCCCTTGACAGTGTAAATTTAGACGGCAGAACAGGAAATGGGTCCCCATCTGGATCCTGTCCCTCCATTGTTTCTCCCTGGGGATCAGTCCCTGCACTTTAAGCCTGACAATAGGGCAGCCGTGGGCATTGTCACATTGTTTTGGTTGGCTCCCCTTAAGCCCGGCAGACTTCATGCCAGTCCCAACCGACCAAAAACCAATGCACAACGAGAACTGTGGTGCAGGCACCATGCCAAAGGAGGCCTGGTGTCATTCATGGCATATAGAGATGTGTGTGGAATGGAGACGTGTGTGTTTATGTGTTTATAATGCGGTTGTATCCATTACATGCAAAGCAGGTTTATGAGGACGAAGTGCGAGCAGTGCTGCTTGGACCTGCAACCTAGTAATACGTACAGAAGACAATTCCATACTGTTGTGCAGTCAAACCTGCCAATATTCCCAAAAATCCATTAACAAGAATCCTCTTCAACAATTCTTCATTTAACTACTCACTTACATGGGTCTATTTTACTTTGAAAGGATTGGAGAGAAGGGATATACAGGGCTTTTATGATTTGATTTGCTTCCCCTCTTGAGTTTTGATGCATCACTTCCCCTGTGCTGCGGTACCTGTGTTTGTGGACTGTGTGTTTAAGTGTGTTTGTAATTTTGGGGATGCAGTGAGCCTCCCAGTAGGCAGACAGCTTGTATTTTTCAGGGGGCTGAGGGTATTGTGGACAGGCCCCCTTACGCTGCAGGATGCTGGCTGGAGCCACCACAAAAAAAAAAAAGGAGCCAGAATCTTCCGCGCCCATTATCCTATCATGCAGAGAACAATGGGGATTTTGTTCACGCTGAAGTCCCCCCCACTCACTCACCTCCCTTTCCTAAGGATCAGAGTTGGGTTCCCACAGTGCCGTCCAAATCTGAGGGGGCCGAGCATTGTTCTATGGGCCTACCTGCCATTTGATTGTTGAAGTAGGGACGAAAGAAGTAGAGGGTGTCTTTGACCTTTGGTGTGTGTTCACTAACCGAGACATACACAGGCGCTTGTACACACACACTGCTTGTATAGGCCTACAACCTAATTCCTTCTTAATAGTAGCTAGTCTGTTACTTATGGAAACTTTCTCCCCAGCTGACAATAATTACCATGCAGAACATAAACAGCCCAGGTTACTGGAGTGGAGCGCAGTGTTCCTCTGATAGCAGACTACACGTGTGTCTGTGTACGGACGGGACAGGGAGGGGATGAGATGGCTAGCTGATGGCTGTAGATAGCCCAGAATGCACAAGCTAGAAACAGAGTAAACCTAAGGCCTGAAAAACCTGAACGAACACTGGCAGGGTAACATAGCATGACTTTCCCTGGCACATAGGAAAGGTTATCATTCAATCCCCGACTCAGGAAAGGCTGCAGGACTGGAGCATGAAGTGTCGACCGGACAACTGTTTTGCATTTGTCTGTCTAGAAGTATGCGTGACTTTTGCAATGCGCGTGAAAGGTGGTAGCCATTAGAGCACCAGAAACACAAAGAAAGGGTTCTTCTGAGCACCAGAAACACAAAGAAAGGGTTCTTTTCGCACATCTAGAATGAGAAATGACAGATCTCTTGATTTACAAAACAGTCTTATTGCTTTACTGTGTTGTTGCATAGAAAGACTTACTCTCAAATCGTCTTCAATTCATGGTCTGACCCTGCAATGATTAAGTCTGGAAAAATCATGAAATGCAACACTGTAATTCCACTCGCCATTTCTTTTATTGCAAGAATGAAAATGACAATACATTTGCTAAAAGCTCTTCTTAAATATACATTTGTGTTGATTTCAATAACCAATTACTTGTACCCATTGTCAGTACAATCTGTCCAGACTTTCTAAAATGAAAGCCTAACAAAGTTATAGCATGAATACCGGCCCAAACAAACCAAATGGAAACAGACTTTGTTTAACCTTGTATCCCAACATGAAATAGACTAATAGCCCAAACCAATTCGATTTTACACATGGCTCCTAATATTCACCATCCCACGATACTTTCTTAAAAACCAGCAAACAGATCACAGACGACAAGATGAGAGCCAGAAAGCTTCTTTGCAGTCTTGTGGTGTAATCAGAGGGAGCAAATCAACATGCCATTTAATGAAAACATGACGAGTCACAAGTTTGAATGCCTGAAGGGAAAACGTTGCCATTTCCAGTTTAATAGAGTTGTGCTGTGAATGTCATTACAGCGGTTATAGTTATGGTTTGGCGGAGTAAACAAGTAAGAGTCTGGGGGGAGGGGGTAATTAAACACTTCCTCAAACAGATCGTCTTGTTTTATCTTGTCACAAGGTCACATCACAAGGTCATAAATATAGCAATGTCATGGCCATGCTAATGATCATGGTGGACTTGGGGTTGACTTAGAGCGTGCATGGGAAGTGACTTGTAATTTTGATCATTTGCTTCCATCTCTCCAAGGAATATACCGGTGCCATAGTTCAGCCCGATCAGTCAGAAGCCTTCAGTAGAGGGCCTAGCTCTCCTGGGGTCGATTCCTGTTCAAGGCCGCTCTCGGCGCAAACTCCAGCTTGTCTTTTAGGCTCAGGACCTGGGTACTGTCCGTGCCTGCCTGCTCCTCCAGCTTCCTCTCTTCCCTCAGCTCAAGGATGCTCTTCTGCTCCCGGGGTTTGGGCGTCCCCCGGATAAACCACTCCAGGTGGTATCCTACGGCGCCAACCACCACCGCCACGGGGAAGGTGACGTAGGGGGCATAGGTCCGCATGGCCGTCCACACCAATGGCCACATGATGATTGTAAGGTGCTCGTCCAGGTGGCGGAGACTATAGCTGGATTTGGGGGGGGGGGGGGGATATTGATATTAAATTATATCACTGTATATTGCACAGGGCTGTTTGAGCTAATTGATGAACGAACTGGTGTGGATTTAATTGTTTTCTAAATTTGACTTAGTATTCAGGGGAGATTGTGTTTAATGTCCCAAAATATGAACAGCATTGATTGAATTAATCTATTAACTTGCGGTAAGAAAATGCATCTGCTCTTATAACCGACAATGCAACCAAGTAGGTCTATATTTATACACACCTAATGGTGTGAACTCTGTGATCTGCAGTCGAGCTAATTTGTAGATTCTTTAAATATATCCTTCGAGGTAGACCACTTGACAGTCTGCCCTGCCTGGCTGCAAAGCATTTAAACTGCAGCATCTCCTTTTTAGGCGAATATGTGGCTAAAACACCCAACTGCGATTAAATTAGCCTTGCGCCATTGTAAGCTAGCCAAATTCTGTCATACTAGAGTCTAGTAGATAATACTGGTCATTCAAATGAATGACAACTCAGGGTCATGTACATTTGCTAGTACCTGTAAACACCGTATTGCAATTGTTTGTGTTTGATGTGTGACGAGAACAGTTATTTAGATGGTTTGTCCGACTAGATTGGTGGCTAAATAATATATATATATATATATAACGTTACATATACATAACGTTTGTAATATAACATTAGAGCAGCTAAATGGCAGTCAGATAGACATCGGGTCAAGCTCAAGCTCTTCCAATGCCTGTATTTGTTACTTAAACAATCTCTGTATTGACAACGAAAACACCAAGGACATGATGCACGAATTTGGTGTAATGTTATATTTAACCAATAACGTTATTATTGTGAACTCACCTTCGACACGTTTACGAAGATTCAATGTAACTTCCGGCCGACGGCTGTGGAGGTTCTTTCTGACCCATTTCATTGGCTGTAGACATTTTGACGCTTACCAATGGTTGCGATCCAAAACAGCTTTTCTTTATGCTTTATTGACATCTAGCGTTCATACAGTGTAGTGCTCCAAAGATAATTAATACCACCTTCAAACACCCTGATCCGAACTTTGCTTACCTCAGTCGATGGTCTTTAAAGTAATGACTATGTACATTTTAATAAAACCATGCGTCTCATGTTTGTTGGAGCACTGTTGGTACAATTAACATAATGAATATATAGACATAACATAATAGGCTTAGTATTACAATTTAAATAGTATACGTATGGTTAGACTTGATAGCATACTAGACATTCGATAGACATGTAGATATATTTTTCTAGGATAATTTGTAAACCCATCACTTTTCATGTTCATGAATTAACATTTTGTCTACAATTTGAATCAAATGCATTGATCTGACCGACTCCTATAAAAGGAGTTCATGGCTTTGTAAAAGGGGCTAGAACATGCCCTCTTGGAAACAGAATGCTTTCATGGGGGTACTTAGAGACCATGCAGATTTTCCAGGCGCCAGATCAAACACGCAGTGTACAATAATGGCAGAATAAAGCTTACAACAATAAGTCTTCAGTCTTTCAAGCATATTATTATATATCGTGTTTAGCCATTGCAAATGTGTATGGAGTAAAAGGGTTGATGTCTAACAATTCCATGCCATACATATTAGTGAATGTTTAGTATGTAACTGTACAATTGTATCAGGCCAAAAAAACAACCATTCTTCAGCTATAAATACAAATAACAGGGGTACCCTTCCACAGTGACCAAAGGCATACAATGCACTCATTTTATAAATTTATTTAATGAAAAAAAAACACTTATCATAATTAGCCAGTAAAATCATCCATAGATGTAAATCGTAATGGCACAAATGTATATAACATTGGAAGACATCTAAGATAGATGATATACTAATGGTCCCTTGGAAACTATGTGGCGAAAATAAGCGTCTTTTGTATATACATGAATCTTCAATTAAGAAGAAAATGCTCTTTAGCAGAAAGATGGAGTGACTGCCACGTTTACATAAGCTCACAAAATTAATCACACACTCCCTAAAAGCAGAATCCAGGTACTATGGAAACTTCACAGATATGTTATAGAAGGAGAAGACGGTTGGGTCTTGTTATTGCTGCCATCCCTGGTGTACCAAAAGTGTCAATGTTGTTCTCCTGTTGAAGGATTGGCCTCAGTATAATATAACGTATTATCTAAGTTGGTAATTCTTTCAGATACAGGAAATAATGTTTACTCAATTATGTACGGTGAATCCTTTTCACCGTGTTCATATTCTACAGTCATACTATTCAACAACATCAAGTCAAAATATGCTTTGTTTTAGCTTGAGCTAATATTCTGTTTGAACTGGGAAAAATACCCCATCACTGAGGTAAAATTAACTCCATTTCATGATGTCTATCATTGCAAGGTCTATCCGAGAATATTCTATATTCTTTATACAAGTCCTCCCTTCTTGGATGAGTCTAGCTATATTGCACTTCTTCAGCCCTGAAGGAAATGTGAATAATTCAAATCAATAGATCAATTTATAGCAATAGCTTTAACATCCAACATCCTTATCATCAGCAACATCAGAGGTGCTCTTGGTTATAAGTGCCCTTCAGAAGTGCTGTAAGTCATTAATAATCAACTAAATAGTGGAATTAATAAGAAGGAAACTTCTAACGCAGTTTAATCAATTACTAAAGGCCGTCTTCCTCAACAATTGTGAAACCTGAGCAATTGTTTCTTTAAAATATGAGCTTGCACACACTTACACAAAGTGAAACTCTGATCCAGCCAGCCATTTTCATTTAGATAAAAACTGCAATCTCTTTCAATAGTTTTCATAAAGTCACTTTGCGTAATGAAAAGTATGCTGAAAGGGCTTGGTCTTCTCAAATGTATAATAAATCAATACTCACTTCAAGTCCACATTACCCTGGCAACACAGACGGGGTAATGTGGACTGGCATAGAGGTAACACTACAGCAAAGGTAACCAAGCCTGCTGCATCTGGATCACTATGCGTGGGATTTTCACATCAGCCTTTGGACAGTCCCGGAGAGGAAGTCCTCGTAGCTGAGGCGGACATTGCCTGTCATTGCTTGGTCCCTCTCCCTGAAGGCCTGGGTCATGCTCTGCAGCTGGGTACACACCTGGATGAAGCGGTCCAGCTGGATGCCTGGCCGGCCGCCCCGCACGGCGTAGCGACCCACCAGAGTCTCCGTGAACTGGGGACTGAGGTTGTAGCCCATTTGGGCGAGGGCTGGAGGGGACGCGATAATGACAGACGGAGTGGGGGGAGAAAAGAGTGAAGGATGGATAGGAAAGAAAAAGAAAAAGAGAGCGAGCGACACAGGCAGACAGACAGAAAGACAGAAAGAAAGTTAAAGATGAGGATGCAAACAGGGGCGGATATTGTAGTGACTAGGGCAGTGGTTCCCAACCTTTTGGGCCATGAGCCCATTTCTAGCTCAGTTTGGGACCCCAATTTACCTTTTGTGCATCTGCTTCCAAACAAATTGTTTTTACCCAATCAACATCTGCCGGTAATATTAGTGTCCCTGTAATGTAATCACATCGCTCTACTACACATAGGGATAAGTAATAGTTTGCTAGATGCTATGACTCATTAGGTAGTCAGATTGCAAGTCGGTTACAAGTGTCTGCAAAATAACTAAATAGAGTAAGATGATGACAATGAAAATATATAAACAAACATTAAAACACACAAACACCTTGGTGCAGTTCGGTGCCATTGATTGTCCCAGAGCGGTCTCGGTCGTACTGCTGGAAGAGAGCCCTCCACTGCTGCATGAAGCCCCACAGCGAAGAGAAGCCAAACACGTCTATGCGCCCTGTCCGTGTCCTGTCAAACATGTCTGAGGACAAACACACACACACACACACACACACACACACACACACACACACACACACACACACACACACACACACACACACACACACACACACACACACACACACACACACACACACACACACACACACACAATGAGTCAAGTCACACAATTCTCATTGCGGTAATGGATGGCAGTAACTGAATAGCCTCCTTCACTGGTTATCAGAGTGAAACGCAGGGATTGTGGCATTGGGTTCAGCGCCTGACTGGCTCCATAGACCCCTGGTGTTTCAAAACTTTATTGTCCTTCAAAAACCTTGACAGAAAAATGTGGCCCCACATAAAAATTATAAATCACAATTCAGAACCAATTGGGAGCCAAAACGTCTTCTCTCTTCAGGTGCTGGAGGGGTTTCTGTTAGCAACGCATGCTCGGATCCCTCATCCATCTACTCTGTTTCTTTTTCTACCCACTTCCCAGTTCCCATAGCTGTGTGAGTTGACCTCATGTAAAATAACAAAATGCCTTTATTGCATTCATTATTAATAGTCCTTGCATCACTCCTGCCTTTGTTCTCTTCAACTTTCATCATGGTTGTCCTTAAGGGGGAACTCTTCTTTGAGCTTGCTTAGATAAACAAGCATAATGTATCATTCCGCCTGGGAAAGAAATATATATAAAATGCACGAGGGAAGAAAAACAGCCGACGTCACTGCTGCAGTACGGGGGGGCTGAGCGGCTTGTTCCAACGTCAACATCCCCATTCTCACTAGTTATGACACGATTAGGCATTGAATATTTATCTCGCTTTAGTCACTAGGCAAGAAAAAAATAATTGATCAGCATTCCCATGACCGAGTCATTTACCAAGTTCAGAAATTCCAAGGCTCTGCTAATGGTTTTCAGAAATGCACATGAGGTTGCTTTAATCTTTAACCAGACAATGTAAATGTAAGACTCTTTTGGCACTAGTTAGCTTGTGATGTGCCTTTGCCATTATGTTTTACCTCTTTATTAGACTACGTAATTGACCGCTAAGCCTAATGATAACGATGGGTTTAAGTAGCGGCCCCAGTCCGTGACATACTGATCATCATCAGGCAGGTCTCATCGCTGAACGCAGACCAGTTGGAGTTGACCAGTGCCTGTTTCAGCTCCTTCAGAGTGATGGAGCCGCTGTGGTCCGTGTCCACGGTCTGGAACCACTGGAAGGCCTCTGGACTCACCCCAGGTGGGACGTTGCCTGGGCAGGAGAAGGGAAGAGAGATGAAGGTGACATACTGGGGTATGATGGTAGTTGTGTGGTGGGTCTTGGGAGGGACTTCTTCAGGTTTTATACTTTAGGCTTCATGTTCATTTTAGGAATTGACAATCAAGATCTTGAGTCAAAATAGTTCAGAGCACACTATTCATTTCCTAATCTGTTTCTCCCATGGGAACCTCCGGTTTAAACTATTCTATTATTTATTTGTTGTTATTTTAAACCGGGGTCAAATCAGAATTGATGGAGAGAGCCAAACCAAACACATACTGACCCTAAAGAGGAATGTATAAAAGAGTAGGTAAAACAAGAAGAGCAAAGATTGATGGAACAGAAAATAAGAAAAATAAGAACTCTGACTGATGCAAAAATAGTTCTTTATTAGGGGATTAGACCCACAACACCCATGCAAGCACAAACTGTCTGAAGCTTTCTGCCAGTTTCTACCCTAAAGCTGATCACAAGAAATAATACATCTATGGTTGCCTGAAAACTACATACATAACAAAAGCATAAGCTTTGTGTGAAAGCAGTCACTTTCTTTTTTGGGGAATAGAAGCATTGCCAAGGTTGTTTTTATATTGTATTCAAAATAACTTGTGTTCTTTAGTTGTGCAACACTCCCAATGTTTTTAAAACATGACTATTTTTATCAACAAAGTATAGTTATAGATGTGGGAAACAGTGGTTTAGTGTCCCATATTCTCGCAAACACATATCATTAGAGTTGAAAATCTAACATAATGCCACGAGCCATGACATCCAACAAAAACTGTCAAAAAGTGCCTAAATGTTGTTTGCTACACTGCAGAGGACATTGTCTGTCGAAACGGCTTGCTTCTGCTGACAAGTATTGTCCACTGTGAGATCTGTGATCGGACACTTACCAGTGAAATGGCGCTCCATTGTTGTCCAAAAATCCCAATTAACAATAAATCAGAGGGATAAAGTAACTGCACAAACCCCTGTGAATGTGCAGTCCCTTTCCTTAAGATCAAATCCGTCTCATCCACCGCTGCCTAACGGAGACACTATAGGAGCAACGACGCCAAGGATGGATTCAGCACAGCAACAGGATGCCTTGTGACTTGTTTTAATGTGCTTTTGAGCAACAATAGACGTCTATGGCACTGAGCTTGGGTTAATTTGCATATTGTATGACAAATAAAGGATTGGCATGAAACTTTACAGTGATCCCAAGCTTGATTTGATACATCTTGTTGGTGGAGTATGTGAAATTATGACTATTGCATCATACAAATATTGTAGGTATGATCAGGGCTAGCTTAGTCAAGCATAGGGTAACTCAACCTTTGCAAAGATCCAACTACTGAGGGAGATTGAATGTTTCATTACAGCACCATCGTGTGGCCAAAATAAGCAATAATTTGTTTAACAATGATTCTAAATAACTACCAAACTTTGCACAAATCGATAGCCAAATTAATTAATTAGTATTTATGTTTGACTATCTCAATTTATTTTGAAAAGTGTTTCCGCAAGGGATCCAGTGAATTCAGATACAGGTCATTTAAGAACAGACGAAAAGGCATCTTGCTCAACAATGCCGACAGGTAGCTGCCGACCTTGGGGATCGAAGACGGTTGCTTTCGGCTGGGAGTCCAACATCCTAGCCACTAGATTATCTCTGCAATAACTTCAACAACAAAAATCGAATATGAAAATCAAATACAACTGTGGCCTTGGGCCTATTAATCTATGGCTGTTTCAGGGGAATACTCTTAATTAATGTGTTTTGAATTGGACGAAGGAGCTGGGAGTTCATCCTTTAAAAAAGGATTAAAAACAGCACTTAGCGTCCTTATGTGACCAACTGAAACCACATGTTGTCCTTAATAAATAATTCATAAATACACTTCAGATAACTTTGCAAACCTTCTAGTCTCTTTGATGCCACATCTTACTGGAAATGAAGAAAATGAAAACAACAAATAAATAAACCCGAAAGGCTTAGGCGAAGATATGGGCTGCTGTCATACACATTTAAGTTAGAGGCTAATTCAAGGAAATCAATCAACATTATTCAAACTACTCTCCTGAACTGTTCCAAGAATGCATTCCTTTCAAAGATTGGCCAATTAACATTTTCAAGATGATGTCCGAGATCATATTTCTAAACGTCACACTTCCTCTCCTTTGATACATTATTTGGTCAAACATGAACTTCTGAAGGTAAACAGAGGCCTTAAAAGACAAAGCAGTTTGCTCTGTGGGAAAGAAGATTAAGGACGCTCAAGATGGGGAAGTGAATAGGTTAAATAATAAATTGAGGCCAGGGACCTGATGGATTCTGTCCCTGTGGGGACTAATAGCGACATGGACTATCAGGCTGTGACTCAGCCTTAGCAGGTGGAGACCGACCGATCATGCACGCGCACACGCACACGCACACACACACACACACACACACACACACACACACACACTAGTCATCACTCTGGCAGTGTCGGCTGGCAAAGGAGGAGAAGCGCGCAGCACAGACTGAACCCTGTCTTCCTGACACGACTCACTGTATGTGCCATGGTGGAGAAGAGGTGAGTCACTCTCCATCCATCATCCTCCCTCTCGTCACACAGAGACAGAGACAGAAAACCGGATCTGCAGTCTCTTCATGTAAAGAGTGATTGAATAGAGTTGATTCCATCTCACGTCTGTCTGCCTGCCTGCCTGTATACCCCCTCCAATTAAAAAAAGGGACCACAGTGTACCTGCGGGACCCTGGTGTCCGTAGGATCCTCCCTGGGGCTGAGCTCCGTAGCCTCCGTACGGCCCACCCTGGGCGTGCCCTCCTGCGTATGGTGCACCAGGACCGCGCGGCCCTTGCCCATAGGGGACCCCCTGGCCGGGGGCTCCATATCCGCCGTAAGGTGCTCCTCCTGCTCCTCCATAGGGAGAGGCTGCTGGACCAGCGCTTCCAGCTCCGTAGTGTGCACCGTGTGACCCCGGCGGGGGGTGAGTCCCTCCTGGAATGCCCTAAAAATGTGTTCAAAGTAGGTATGTTTGTAACAGGTATGCATAATGAGCACATTACCTCACATTATGAAAAACGATATATTGCATAAGTGTATCGATGGACTGAGTGTTTTGCGAACTATTCGAGGAACCCAGAAGCGTGTACGTCAGTGGGCGTGGCCGAGTGTGTGAGTCGTAACTAAACCAGTCTAAACAAACAAGAGTCAAAAACTCGGATTTTGCTTCCGAAGTTGCCGCAACAATACTTCATTTGTAGAGAAAACAACGTTATAAGCCTAACGAATATGGGTATTAACGGATATATGACCGCATTAGCGCCTACTATAACCTCAAAAAAGACATGTTTATTAAACTTTTCGTGGGTTTAATAATAAGGGTTTTGTAGCGGCTCAACGTCAGGCTGGTTGATTCAACTATTGACATTTACAGTATTATCTTGTCGTAGTTCTCATACCAGTTACATCATATGAAATATTCTTTACCTGGCCGTAATGGAAACTCATGCTGAATAGATTTTACTTGCTCCAGTATCGCATCTGTACTGGCGGTCAAAGCAACAGCAGCATCAAGGGTTCATTTCCCTATGTGTCACTGCCGCACCCACACGCGCTACTGCTGATTGGACGGCTGAACGTAAAAAACCTATGACGACGGAACAAATTACTCACCGTCATTGGCAGAAGGCAAACTCAACCTCAACCTCAAAGTCCGCATTCTTTTGTCTCTGCATGTGACTGTTTCTGCTCTGGCTTCGAAGACAGAATAGTTTATCATTCTTATGTAACCTTTTCATATCAATCATAACTTTATCATGGTGTACTGAAGTAGTACAGACAGTAGAGTATAATATAGGCCTATGTTAAAACAATATAAGTTCATTGTTTTTTTCTTTTTCAGAAATGACGCCACATTTTCATAGTTCAACACACACAAAGATAGCTTTGATGATACATTTTACACAGCTGAAGTAAAAGGAAAAGTAACAAGCATTTTTCAGACTGAAAGCACACAATACGTTCTACTCCAGGCCTACATTATTAGTTGATTCTAAGAAGAAATTGAGCTTCATCGTTTAAGTCATTGATTTTATTTAAGTAAATATAGATTTATACAAAAATATTAAATATACAGTCAAACATAAAATAAAACAATTGTTATTATTGTGCTGTATCTTATTTCTTCATTAGGGGGCAGTGTGTATCTTAAAAAATCAATTTAGTATAGACAAAGAAATGAAATATAAAGTTATATTTACAAGAAAACACATTTTTAAACAAGTAAACCTTTTGTTTTCCAGATCACAAGCCGACTTTTCAAACAATGAATGATAGGGTTAAACTTATATTTTCCCGTTTCATTCCCTTTTATTATCCCCTTCATTTCTTTGAGTTTGGTGTATGGTATGTATTCTATTTCATTTAGCATGACATTAATGAACAAAGTTTTGACAGAAGATCTTAAGAGTTTTCTGAGTTTGTTTTGAAACAGTCTCCACAGAGTCTGCTCAAAGTTTACCTCGTGGCTGCACAGCAGCTCCCTGACTCATTCGCTCTCTTTCACAGCCCTTTCTCCTCCTTCTCCTCCTCCTCTTCACTTCTTCTTAGAGGGCCCCTCCTCCCGTTTTGTGTTGCTCAGATTCTGTATGGACGCCGTGTTGGTGGGGTCTTCCCAATTGGACGTCTTCGACCTGAACTCCGACCGCCGACGGGACAGTGGCGTCATCTCGTGGCGTTCGGCGAATATCCTCTTATCCGCCTCCCACTTCTTCATCATTAGCTTTTGGATGCGCTTGAAGATGAGGTACACCATCTCGCAGAGGCACATGAGCACGCACAAGCAGGAGGAGACCACCATGAACAGGGTGAAGATCTTCTTCTCGGTGGGCCGGGAGATGTAGCAGTCGACCACGTTGGGGCATGGCGGCAGGCTGCACTTTGAGAGGCGGGGCATGTCGTAGCCCTCGTAGATGTAGTAGAGGATGTAGAGGAAGGCGGTGTCGAAGCCTGCCTTGAAGGCCAGACTGATCTGCAAATGACATGAAGGAGATGGTATACCTATATTCATACACACACACTCATGCACAACCCGTTACGCACAGCCATCGGACGCAGTAGTTCAAACGGTAAAAAAAGATACATGCAAAACTGCTAAACACTAACTACTCACTAAAGAGCATCTTGTATTTGTATGTCATTTAGCAGATGCTTTTATCCAAAGGGACTTATGATGAATACATATACATGTTATTCTGGAGCAGGTCATCTCAGATCCAGCAGTCCTACTAGGTTATGGCAGAACTTCTTGGGGGTGATGTTATAGAGCCTGGGCCGGGAGCCAAAAACGGAGCTATGCCTTGTTTCCTGTTTTATCAAAGATAACCTCTTTTGCATGAGTGGATGAAATAACTGGAAATAAGTGTATTTCTAGAGTGGCCACTCTTCAATGTTTTGTTTTGAAACATTTACAAACACTCTTTCTAAGAATGTTAGTGTCCTGACAGGATGTTTTAGCTCGTCTTCCCACTAGGAAAAGTTTACTATTGCTGGACGAGCTTGTGTTCGCTGTTAGCCAATTAAACGTGTACAGATCCCTGCCTCCTGCATTATGATTGGTTGAAACAAACACGAAGCGAAAGAAAGTGAAACACCCCGTTCCCCCAGATTTGAGCTTGTCTGCTGATTTGTGAGATGAAGGAGCAGGTGATACAGGTAATGCATCTTGCTCAAGAAGCCTACAGGCAGACATCAGGAATCTAATCGAACCCATTCGTCTGGGAGTCTACCACCCAAACCTCCCTTACGAGAATGCTATCCTCCTCCAGACACATCGTGAAGCCCAAAGCGAAGCTCTTTTGGACCCTACGAAGGTGCCGTAATACAGAACACAAGACGTTACACATTCTACTCTCCACTCACCAGATATGTCCACCAAAGCCCCCCGCGCTTCTTCCCCGGGTTGGCGTATAGGTGAGCGCCCTCGTGAGTGGTGGTATACTGCAGGTCCTTCTTCTTGCGGTACTCCACATGGCCCACCACCATCAGTGAGGGGCAGGTGATGAAGATGAGCTGAAGGGCCCACAGGCGGATGTGGGAGATGGGGAAGATGCTGTCGTAGCACACGTTGTTGCAGCCCGGCTGGGCGGTGTTGCACACAAAGTCCTTGTGCTCGTCACCCCACACGCGTTGGACGGCCACCACAAACACCATCACGCGTAAGATGAAGACCATGGAGAGCCAGATGCGGCCGAAGCCCGTGGAGTACTGGTTGACCCCGCTGATGAGCTCATTGAGAGATGACCAGTTCAACGTTGCTGCCATGAACCTCGCCGCTGACGCTTCGCCGCTGACGTCTCGCCGCTGACGTAGGTTGAAGAAGGGCAGGTGGAGAAGATGCAGGAGTAACCTCAGAAGAACTTGACCAATCGGAAGGGGAGGAAATGGGGGAGTGTGAATAATCCTTTTCCCTGAGGAGGAAATATGATAGGAAAAGATACATCATATAACATGGTATTATACGATACATGACGTGTATGATGATATGACATGACACGATATGATATGATGTTAGGACATTGTATGATATCGTATAACATAGATATTCTTGAGTGACATTATTATGGTGTCAGTCAAGATCATTGTAATTTTTGATCTTCTCAATGCATCTCAATGTATATAAAAATGTATCTGACAAGCCTCCTGGATTTCATTAGTTTGATGGGAGTGAATTTACGTTTCTGATGAAAACCTTAAACAAAAATAGAAAACAAATTCAGTCACCTTGGCCCCTGAAACAAAAATGACCTGCAACAAATCACAATCGCAACATTTCCACCAACACCTTTATTTCACTGACCATTTTAAACCAAAGATAATCAATTCCTCCATAAAAATAACACCAAACCTATAGGTGGTTAAAGAAGCACATTAGTTGTCGATTGGTCTTATCAGCAGAACAATGCAAAAAGGAGTCCTGAGAGTTTCTGTTTCAGTTTGAGTGAACTGTATGCCTTCGGATTGACAGGCACCGTTGTCTTAAAGTACATAGAATCAATTAACTCTTTCAGTCTTAACCTATAGTTCCGGAAGATTTCCTGTATGGTGTCATGTGAGAATGGGAACAGGAATCGATATTCCGGGAATTCTGCAACGGCAATTTGCCTGCTCAAGACCTAGTAACATTTCCGGATCACTGCCGGTACGGCTGTGTTGTGAATGATAGCAGTCACATTGCTGGGAGAGAAACGTAAAGGGTAACATCCGTGATGTAAAATGCTTTCACCTAGAGCAAGCTAACCAATCACAAGACCCTGCTGAGGACGTATTTGAATCTGACTGTTCATCCTAACACGCCAATGCTTTTTGGGTGATCCGATAACAATATCAACACAGCTTCTTTTGTTTGCAAACAAGTTCCTTTTTTAAAAAATGGCTGGAAAGCTCGAAATAAGGAAGCTCCTCTCAGTCCGTATAATTTATGGCGACTAGCATCCATAAGTGTTGCATTACCGCCATATGCTGGATTTTCCTTGGCCTATCTATTCTGGCATTGCTATGCCATGTGTGAAAGGGCGCAAGATGGAAATCTTCCACAATGTAGCTGCATGTGTGAATAGTGAAAATCACAAGTGGTGCCTAAAAGGTTAACCCAGTCATTTACTGGGAACTATGTGTGAAAGGGGCTTAAGTGATGTGCATGTATGCACTACATATGTATGTGTTTGTCTGCACATTCTGTTCAGCTGTGTACCCCTGTATCTATGTTTTTCATCAGAAATTGATGCTCTTGCTCTTGCCTGCCACTGGGAGAGCCTAGATGACACTCTCCCTGAGCTCTATTACAGTGTCTTTGCTAATGCTAATGCTAATCCAAAACATTTCCATGCAGAGACACGCAGCATTTTACACATTGTAACATTATGCCTCTTCTGTTTTTTTTTCACCCTCCCGCCCTAGAGCAAAATGCTATTAAAATAAATAGTGTAGAAAGTGCTAAGCTAAGCTGAATGCAGCCAGAAACACAATTTAAAGGAAGAAAAAAAAATCGAATTCTTATGCTGGTTTGTCACATGGCCCCCTTTAATGTCACAGAGTTCCCAAAGGGGTTATGCATTTCTCAAACTTTAAAAAGTATTTGAAAGATGAAACAGCCAACCATATCTTTTTTTATGTTTTGGGAATTCACACATTGGAATGTATAATTGTTTGTTCTGTTATTCTGTCAATTTTGACTGTTGCCCTGACACCAGACAATGTAGTCTGTCATTCTCTCCACATGATTTGTCTGTGTGTGCCTCTCTCTCTTTACGATTACCATTATTAGCATTATCCTTATGACCCCTAACAATTACATCGCAAACCGCTGTATTGCTACCTTTAAAACAGTTTTTCCCCCAAGCAGTCAAGCTCTTGGAGAAATCCATTACCCCCAAACCAACCCCACGCACACTACAACAACAGATTATTTGATTATCTGACTGCATTATATTGTTCTGTATCTTGCACTGTATTTTTTACACTACCACCGTGGCTGGTACCACTACCACTTGAACACTTTCCTACACTTCATTACTTATTATCAAGGTTTTTACTCTACTTATTAGTACCTAATGTTTTTGGTGATCTTGTATTGATGTTGCTACTTATTATTATTTATTATTACTTATATTGTTATTGTGATCTTGTATTGATGCTGCTATGTGACTGTTGAGGAACCAAGCCTAAGAATTGTACTCTTGTGTACTTGTACGTTAAGATGTAATAAAAGCAACTCTGATTCTGATTCTGATTCTGATTCTGATTCTGATTCTTTACCTAAAGGTAATCTTGTGCATTCTCTCTTTTTTCACATCGTTTGCCACTGGAAAAGCCCCTGTTTCATCATTCAACTTACTGACTCAACGAGTTGTAAAGACCTTGCTCCACCGGTTGCACTAGATACACATACCTAATGGCCAAACAATAGACACCCACTGCTGTTGTTATGACTCAACTTTACCAATGAAGCTAGGGGAGGGGTGGCTCAAATGTCATACATCCAATTATATTTGTCTCTGTTTATGTACGTTATGCTTTTTTCCCGTGCTCACGTACATACATTTAAGTCCAAATATGCTTCCAAACATATCACATCCATATGGCTGCGAGATTGTGTTGGTACTTGTTCAACAGATACACTGTTAGATATTTGCCTTGAATGACTTTGAAAATAAATCCATATAAATTACAGAATGGGTCCCTTACTGGAAAATGGCCATTATCATCTAATTCGTACAATCACCATAAGCACTTAAGTAGTTCATTACATTAAACTCTTGAGTGCCCTAATCTATGTACACCACCTCTGTATTCCCTGTACAGCCAGTACTGTTAATAATTTAGTTTGAAAAACAATCCTCATTAATAGAGAATATAAAAAACAAACATGCTGTGACTTACTTCAGAGAAGCTGAGGGAGAGATGGTCATAGAATCATGAGGGCGGTATGGTCCTGGAACGACAGACTGGAAATGTTCTGCTGCAGATGGAAGGTAAGGAGATACCTAACTTCAGGAATTAAGGGCAGGGTTGACTTGTTGACTTCATATTCAGCTTGTGGGATGCATGTTTCTCTTTTGGTGATACGCAAACACACATGCACACACACACACACACATATACACAGGCATGCAGTTACACACACACACACACACACGCAAGCACCCATTCACACACACACACACACACACACACACACACACACACACACACACACACAAACATACACACACCAACACACCTTTGTGCACACACAAACACACACACATGCACATCTTTATGCACACGCACAACGCTTGGCGTTGAACGGCCTTGGACACCAAACGAGTGACCCTAAAGAGAGACATCATTGCTTATAAGACACACTACAGTGGTTAGATCCAGAACCCAGGACAGACAGAGAGAGACAGACGGACAGAATGACAGAGAAAAAGGTCCACAGACAGGGCAGAATGATGGCATCAAGTGACACAATGGCTGGCATCCACTGTGTGTGTTTTAAACCCCAACCTGGGATTTTCCTTAGTGTGTGCAGTTGGCAAGTTGCTATCCTCTCAGGGTAGTACCAGTTTCTGCGCCTCACCTACGCCTAGTCGGTTACCT
This sequence comes from Lota lota, assembly GCA_026745465.1. NCBI lineage: Eukaryota > Metazoa > Chordata > Actinopteri > Gadiformes > Lotidae > Lota > Lota lota. Next base: position 1,562,030 of record JACYXH010000473.1, on the reverse strand, counting down.
ATCAGGACCCATCGGTACGATGAGCAGAGGATTCACTGCGGAGTAGGCCTTCGCCTGTTCTGAACAAAGTCTGCATGCTTATTGAACGGTGATCTGTGATGTACTCCTGAGACTCTGCCTGTGATAAAAGGCTTTATCAATAAAGCAGAGAGAATGACCTGCATGTATATTGGCAATGATCTGGAGAAAAACGTAAATGGCTTTTAGTCAAATAAGGGTAAAGTGTGGTGAAAGTTATCCACTCAATCACACAGTAGAACGTCTCCCAGGTGAGGCGGCCTTGTTAGGTTAGGTTAGGTTTGTTACGTTTTTACACACACACACACGCATGCATGTTTGTACGCACACATACACACACACACACACACCCGGTAAATACACATTACATTCAAAAGAGAAAATGGGGATAAGTAAACAAAGAGGAGACAGAAGTTTGTCACGGGAAGTGTGTGTATATATATATGTGTCAGCAAGTGGAGTTGCATGCTATTTGTGTGTGAGAGAGCGTGAGAGAGTGAAAGATAGATAGAGAGAGAGAGGAGAGAGAGAGGCAGTACCACCAGGGAGATCTGAAGAGAGAGAGAGCCAGAGACGCAGACTTGACTGATTAGACTGACTTGACTAACTGACTAAATGGTCAGTTAGATGGTCAACTCCTAGTTCAATAATGGCATGCAATAAGCACATATATGAGGAAACCAAATCAAATCAATCTGACAATAAAAAGACTTAAAGAAATTTAAATTACATTCACATGTCCGGGCTTGGCATAATGCAAATAATGCTTAAATGATACCGCTCCCTTGCAACGCTCTAACACAAAAAACATGCCAAAATGGAAAGCAATGGACCGTCTAGCACAACCACTGCTTTTCAAAGAACACCTGACTAGCAACATAACTTAATCTTTGTTTCTGTTTTGCTTTGTGGTGCAACCCTTAAACCTAATTTATAGTCGCCTTGTTTGAACCGTGCATGGCGCTGCGTGAGATTGTCCGCCTTTCCAAACACTTTTACAATCCCTCAGCAAAGGGGCACATATAGTGTAAAAGCAGCAGCTCTGCATCAGCCATGTTGGATAATAACAACACAGTAACTACCAACTTCATTTTTTCATGCATTGGGTTTCGTGTCCAGGCTCTCGAGTTTATCGCCTACAGCCAAACGGCGACTATAAAAGTCCATGGCCGTGCATACATGATCCGGACACTTGACCCACGTTGCATCATGGTGACTATAATGGAAGCCTAATCGTCCCTGGAAGGAGGGAGCCCACTTCTTTGTTCATTCTCAATGTTTCTTCCCTTAGATTTGTTTTCTTCCAAGTTTGAGCTTTAAGCCCTTCAGAGGGCTTAGGGTTACAGTCAGTCCAATAATGTAAAGCCCTTTGAGATCGTAGCTGCAATTCAAAGTGCTCCAAATAAAACTGAGTGATGCATATAACGCTATGCTAACCTTGTTCAATGACTCAGCCATGACATCACAACAATTCACATCATTTACTCTACGTTTCTTTTTCATGGGGGTCTTAGGGCGGGGGAGGGAATTCTCCCAACTCAAACATAACACTAGTGTCTTGCAACAGATAAACACCAGCAGCAGCAGACCCCTACATATGTGGTTGTCACCCAGTCTCCCAGGGCCAATACAGCATGTTCTCAGTATTCCGTAGCTTCAGCTGCGATGGCCGCTTGCTCCCTGCTCTGAAATGACCGCAGGGCGAAGCAGGTAGATCACAGCTAGATCAGAGCCAGATCACAGCGAGAGTGTGAGAAGTAAACACGGATCTGGAACCCCCCGCATCAAACTGGAGGGATGGCGGTAATAAGGACGACGGAGATGCTATCCGTCCTGTCGAGCTGTGGGCTGCAAATGAAGGAATCCTTTTTAACGATCCCACCCACCCACTCCTGGTGCAGACCGATTGTGAACCCATGACATCATGTGATATCAAGTAGCCCATTGTGTTCTCACGTTGTTTTCTTTCCCTTCCTCTAACATGTTTAGCAGCATTGTCAAGTCCTTACCCAGCTGGTGAACACCCCCACACATCCGACCACACCTAATGCAACCCTCCCCCTCCCCCCATTTCGTCTTGATGCTAATAGGTCATCCCAATTAGCATATATTTTTTACACGTTAGCACATGCATTCACAGTTTTTTCATTGGTGGGCGATGACCTCGTCAAACTCCTGTCACGGATAGATGTGTCCCTTCTGAGTTTCTTCTTACATTATCATGTGCTGCTGGTATCCACAGAGCCAGAAGTCATTTAATATCAACAGAAAATACCAGATGATTGATAAGAAGTCGGTAAGTGGGCCTTTGAGCTCCATATCCCACTAGACAAAATGAAAGATAGTCTTAGTCTCATTATTATCTGTAAAATGATGTCAATAGGATGATCACTAGGATGATCTATCTTTCTATCCATCTATCTATCTATCTGTGTGCGTGTGTGTGTCTGTGTGTGTCTATGTGCTCATGCCTGCGTGTGTGTGAATGCCTGTGTTCGTGTGTGTGTGTGTGTGTGTCCGAGTGTGTGTTTGGGTCTGTGTGTGTGTGTGTGTAGGTCTGTGTGTATCTTGGTCTGTGTGTGTGGGTGTGTGTGGGTGTGTGCGGCTGCTTATTGGCCCATCTCTAGCCTAGAGAGATAATGAAGATCAACGAGGGGGAAGATGGAGCCAGGATAAGATCCAGGTACTGTCTCCAATGTTTCAGTCCAGAACTCTATCGATCCCCAGACCACAGCCATCCCTCCCAGCGTCTGATAGAGGGGACATTTTTGTACGCACACAAGGGCACGCTCACTTGCATTCTCTCCTTATCTCACCTACACGCACACACAAACACATGCAGGAGTATGCAGGTGCACACACACACACACACACACCAGCAAACACACACAGCCGCACACACACACACATACACACACACCTAAACACACAGCCGCACACACAGACACACATTCACACAGACACACACACACACACACACACACACACACACACACACAGGTCAACTAAAGCTGCAAGTTGACGATACATATGAAAATATTCCTGTATCGTCACGTCTCGCCCTGGCCCTTAAGTTATGTGTTATTTGTTTCCTTCATTCTGTCATTGTTTTCTGTGTTACTTTATTTTACTCACTTTTCCTCTCGTTCCAGATACGTCACTCCCTGCCCCTGTGTTTCCCGCCTGTGATCGTCCCCCGTCGCGTTGATTGTTTTCACTTGTCCCTCATTGCCTGTTTCCCTCTTTCTGTGCCAGTTCGTCTTTGTACCTCTGTGTCAAGCGTCCCAGCATTAAGTTCCCAGTGATTTATTGAATATCGTCTTGACCGCATCGCGACCCCTCAACTCTTCTTTCGCCTCACGTTTTTATACCTTTGCCCTGATTACTACTGCCTACCCGTGTACCGATCCATTGCCTCCAGTAAAGACAACTTTCTCTGATTCTACCTGCCTGTCGTCTCGAGTCTTGCTTTTGAGGCCACCATCCGTTTGCACCAGCGTCACATGTATGGATTCAACATGCTGTTACATGCAGTTGCAATGCTTATTTCGTGATTAGAATAGGTACACACACACACACACACACACACACACACACACACACACACACAGACACACACACACACACACACACACACACACACCGATAAACCCTGTTAATGTAACAATCCACACACTTGACAGATCAGAGTGAAGGCCAGCAAATAGCTTTATATTTTAGGGCTTTGTAACACAGCTTTGTTTATTTTAATGTTTTGCTACACCTTTGTGTGATTCTCCCAGTTAGGCATCACACTAGCATTTTCTTTATTTTTATACGTTACGTGTTTTTGGAAAGATGTGAACTAATTGATACTGTAGTGGATTGATCTTTTCGGACAGGGTGTGCACTGGGACTTAAAAGGGTTGTCGAGCCCATGCTACCCGACACAGGGATTTGCAAAGTGAATGTGGCATGTTGCTAACGGCTGATGGGGCCCCCATCCTTTTTTTGCAGAGGTCAAAGAAACTTGGGGAAAAGGGGTCTTGGGGTGAGAGGTTAGAAGAGGGTCTGGGTGGTGAAGTGTGTGCATAACATTGGTTCAAACGAAGCGAGTATGTTTTGTGTGACAATGGTTCCTGTGGGAAAAATTGTGGAGAACATTGGAAAGTACGACCGCATCCTCCCCAAACACCCTTTAGCAGGACTTAAATCCATCTCAATATGTTACAAGAAGGTACTTGTTACTTCCAGGCCTTTCCCAAAGCCATGTGTCTAAACAAAAACCAGCTCAGGAGGGATTATTTAAGTGCAAGTTATCAGACAAATAGGTATTTATAGTGTTTGAAGCAATTAAAGAGCCCGGGGTCCAGTCAAACTTGCCAGACACTGAGTCACTGGTGTAATTTAATCTAAATAGAAGAAGAAGAAGAAGCTGTTGAGGCTAATAGAAAGATAGAGGGTTGGGCTTGGCTTGGGCCAGCTTCCATGTCTCCCTCTGATGGTAGCAGTAAGGACATGCACAACTCCAAGAGGTTTTCACGAGCCAACTGGCATTGCCTGAACAAGACGTTGCGTCAACAATCAGCCTGACTGCGTGGCTGGTACTATGTGAAGCCCACCAGCTGTGTTGTTACGGCTACAATCTATTGGATTGATGGGACTAATTAGCATGGCTGTGGGTAAACAGAGTGTCCATCTCTCTATTTGTGTGTGTGTGTTTGTGTGTGTGTGTGTGTGTGTTTGTGTGTGTCGGTGTGTTGGTGTGTGTGTTTGTGTGTATGCACACGCTGAATAAAATATGAAAAAGACTAAGCTATTCAACTATTATATTAAAACATAATCATTTACACACACAGGAAGGGCCATTTTATTATATTTAATATATTTATTTTTAAATAGCCAATAACTTAAACACAGGGAAACAGCTAATACAGACTAGGAAAAAAAAAAGAAGAGAATACACATGTGGACACAATGTGTGACATAGTCGAAAACAATCTACGCTAATGAGGGTGTACTGGCAGCAGAGACTACAGTTCCAGCTGTGACACATGGATGATTTGATGGATGGATGGATAGATTGAAGTAAGGAAAGAAAGAAAGAAGGATGGATGGATTGGTGGATAGATGAACTGATGATTTGATGGATGAACGGATGATTAGACAGAAAACATCACCCCTGTCAGATATGGAGGAATCACATTGTTGATTATGGATATGGCAAGGCTCTCTGATACAGTCAACTCCCCATGCCTTCATGTTGCTGAGAGGCCATGCATCACATTCATACTCAACGTGGGGAAAACATTATGCTCTGTGATTAGGGTTTTATTTAACATGCAAGCTTTAAAGAGTCAGACTATGATCAAAGCTCCTAGACGACATAGAACACAAATCACGGAGGTTTCACAAGTAATAGCTTCTTCCCTGTAGTTTTGAGTTTCTTGACTGGTACGTTAAGGGTGCACATGCATACACAAAAATAACAAATGCATGCATACGCAGAGGCACACATGCTTCAATATATGCATGACATTTTTCTGTGTTCTGTACACAGCTTACATGTATGGATTATTACAGTACAGCATATTCTGTACTCTAACACTGTCTGCCATGTTCATATATTCACCTTTTAGCATGACAGCAAGGAATACACACTGTACACTGTACTTTTTTGTAATACAACAATGTCCCAGCATACTGAATCGGGTTTCTCTCTCCTTAGACACAAGCTGTAGAACATGATTGTACATAGCACACATGCACACACACACACACGCACACACACACACACAAACACACACACACACACACACACAAAACACAAATGCTCACCCACGGTGTAGTACAGTGATCATGGTCGTCGAGGCACTGTTCTTATGCATTTTTATGTTGGTCCGACACCTCACTCTAAATAAGGGCATCAGTGGCGAAGGGTTGGGTAACCTTGTGCTTTATTGTCCGGCTGCCCGGAAAAATGGGTATTATTCCCAGCCCGAGATGAGATAAGCCTCTGTCAGCACCAGCGGCCCTCTCTCTGCCTCTGATCCTCACGGCTGGGGGCTCATTGCAGTGGAGAGGACTCACATTCCCTCACTCTTTCTTGTATGGATTTTTAGTCCATTTCGCTCTATGCCTGCCTCCTCTCCCTCCCTCTCTCTCGCAGTCCCTCTTTCACTCGCTCTAGCTTGCTCTTTCCCTCCTGCCGTCTCTCCTCGCCTTTTTCATCCCGGGCTCCCATGTTGCTTTGTCTTATCAATATTCTTTCGTCCCCCGCTGTCTTTGCTGTCAAGAATCCTGATTCGGATTTCTTGCCCTTGTGAGATTTCGCTCCTTCTCTTTTTAAACTGTTGAGTAATAGATATCTTGGCAGCGTTTTCCAACCCTCTCCCTTTCTGTTCTCCCTTTCTGTTTCCTGTGTGCTCAGAGTATCTACAGTCCTTGGCTCGCTGGAACGATTATAATCTTGTTACTCTTTTACGTGCAAAGAAAAGAGAGACATAAATATTCACAGGAAGACAGCCGGCGGTCTTACTGACAAGGGTGTTGGAATAGTCCCAGCCGAAAGGTTCTGGGTTTGGATCCCAATGTCAGTAGTCTACCAATAGTCATCCATGAGCAAGCTGCCCTAGCCTCAACCTGCTCCTTAATGGCATGTATCTCAAATGTACAGACTAAATGAAAACAAGGGAATGTAAATGTAAAATTAGAATATAAAAAAAAACGATTTCTCATGTTCCTTCCAACAAGGCCATCCGTTTATGCTGCATTAACTTCAACACATTCAGAATCCTTCCTCTCTATCGTCTTTTTCTTGCTCTTCTTTTTTTTCTAGTACAGCATGTTATAAAGCAGGCCGAACCAACTTACCACGCCATCTTCCTCCATCCTTCTCCTCCGCCTCGCCTGGCTCCAACCCCCCCCCCCTCCCCCCCCCCCCCCCCCCGCCTCTCCTCAGGGGTCACTCCCTTCTCCCCATAAATCGCCGTGGCTGAATAAATATGAGCGGGGCTGTTAGCCAGCGCTGACACTTTACCTCCAAGTGCCCCCTGCCGCGCTGGCAGTGTGTCGCTCATAAATCGTCCTGCTATGGTGGGCCTCGGGTGGGTGTGGTGAGGTGGTGGTGGTGGTGGCGGCGGCGGTTCATTTTGTGGCACAATGGATCTTTGCTTACTTGATTACACATGCACGTGCCTAGGATCACGCAGACTCAAAGCTGGCAAGCGCACACACTGGCACAAATCAACCAACCAGACAATCATCCTGGAGATGTTCAGGTCACGTGATTGGATGAGCTGTTACGCATGCACACTTAAAGAGGAAGCCAGTGTTTTTTCTTGGTAACAACAAATGCTAAAAGGTTCTTGTTGTTCCTGCTGTCTTGAGGATATTGTTCTCTCTTTGCTTGGTGGAGTTGTGTCACTGGGCTTGAAAAGAAAGGACCCTTGAACTGCCTGCATACTTGTGCCGAAAACTAAAGAAAAGCAGAAATTCCACAGCTCATTCCTTCTTGGAAGGGGAATGATCTTTGTTTGTACGACGGAGCTGCAATTTGGCCGTTATGAAACGAGAAGAGGAATGACAGTTAATCTGAACAACATTGTTCGGAAGATGTTCTCAGGTCTTGCGAGATGTTATTATTTTGCATTTATTTGCAGTATTTAAAATATATATATATATAGAATATAGAATTTGTTATGGAAGCATGCCAGTCTCGACTCCACAAATGTCAAGTCTCTGATTCATTCTTTCCTTTGTCACTACAGTCAAAGTGGATGATCTTATAAAATTTCCCCCAAAAAAGAGCAACTGCTTCAAATGAACACACTCATCCAGATTTAGTTTCAGACTGAAGCCACAGTGACTACGCCACAATGAGCCTCTTGACATTCATTTAAGAGTACCACTCGGTGGCACCTCCATTCGCTTCGGCAGAGCAAAGCTGTTAGCTCTAATTGCTATATCTTACCGGGTACTCTTCTATACACAATATCCACCTGAGTCCCGTGGTTCACTCTTCATTACTCACACGGGTACGGCTCGGTCAGAGGGGGCGTCTCTTACGTCATGCACTCACTCTTTTAATACACTTTTTATTTACTTTACTTTCTGTGGATATCGCAACCTTATGGTTCTACTGAATGCAAGTTGTTGCAATTGTGTTTGTAGAGTCCATTATTTATTTATGTGGATATTGTTTACATGAATGGATAATGTATATTTTTATGTGCATCTACTATCTATCTATGCACGTACGTAGGCCTGCATGGTGCACGTGAGTAATCGATGGTGGCGACCAGCTTTCTCTTGCCGTCATACATCACCGAGATAGCTGCCTAGCTGTCTCTCTCTCGTGAGTTGTGAACTTTGAGTTTGGTTTATGCAAGACAACACTTTACTAATTGCAATCTGGTTTGAAAAATACTTGATGCTAGATGCTATGAATTTTTCTGTCTATGTATTGCCTGTGTATTTTACGTTTAAGCTTGTAATCATGTACCAGAATTATTTGTGTACTTTTATTATCGGTACTATCGTTATTATTGCTATTACAAATAATGAATCTTTATCAAATTGAATATTTATTTAATTTATACTAGTAGTAGTAATAACATGAGACTACGACTAGGTACTGTTCTTCTCAAAGGTGCTGATACACGTGGCAAATGTAACTTTGGTTTTAATATGACGGCCAAGTTGAAATCAGACTGGAGTCCATCTCGTCGGGATGCATAATTAAGGGTGATCCTCGGTAGACTCTCGGTGCAGCTTGCTCTTCCAGAGCTCATTGGCGTGAGTGCGCTGTGCACATTCCATGCAAATTATTCAGGAATTGTTTCCAGTGACTGGGATGAACTTTTGATGGATGGAAATCCTCAGCCCACAGCGATTGACATTCCACTCCATCACTTGGTTGTGTTGGAAGAGACTGCTGCCTGAGTAAGTCAGGCCCAACACTGGTATTTGGACCCCCCCCCCCCCCCCCCCCCCACCGCCCCGCCCCCCCTCACCCCGAGAGTCCCAGCCCTTAGAGTCTCACTGCTTTTCTAGGTCATGATGAGCACACATCCTGAGTGCATGCACTCATACATACAGTCATAAACACACACACATACACACACACACACACACACATGCATGCATACACAGACAGACACACACATACACACAAAGGCTCAAATAGGCTAAAGCAATACAGACTACGTAGTTACATACACATACATAGGTGTCCATAAATGCTCATGACCACTCGCACACACACACACACACACACACACACACACACACACACATGAAAAAAAAGCTATAACTACTCATCTCAGTAAAAGATGTACAAACGACAATGTAGAAAAACATTAAACAATAACCACAGCAAACTCAAGTTTAAAGAACATTGAATTTCAAGCCCTCTTATCTGCTACCGTTCATCCATCAGAAACAATTGAGTTCTCACCAGTAAACTGGGAGCCAAGCTACGCTAACTTAAAGCTGGCGGCGGCAGGGGCAACGTGTATAACTAATGCTAATGCATGCAGCAACAGTAAGCATTGTGATAAACAGCCCCCATGGTACCGTTTTACACACACTCACATACAGACACACACACACACACACACACACACACACAGTGAGAGAGAGAGATAGAGAGAGAGGGGGGGGGAGATAGAGAGAGAAGAAATATTCAGGCAAGGCAAGAATAGCAAGAAAAGCCAGAGCAACCCACAAACGCAATCAAACAAACTAAACCCGAAAACATACAATAATGAGCATTGTCTCTCGTCTGGGTGGGTTGTTGCATAACGTTCAAATCCTATTCCTCCAGTGTCCTTTTTCTTTCTTCTTTCCTCCACCACCGCTCCCTTGTGGACCTGCTGCGTCTGAGAGTTTGGATGCAGAAGTTTGGGACGGCTGTGTAGAGATGGCCGTCTGATTAAGACTTTACTTTTGAGGTTTCTGAGAGAAAGAGAAAAACAGTTTGCGGGTTATTGATTTTTTCTGCTGCGTGTGTGCTAGAAACTCAGGGGAGGGTAGGTCCTATTGAACGATGGTTTGAAAAAAAAAAGACCTATATAGTATATATATGGTTCGCAGTACGCTGGACTGTATTTTCCTTTGATCAGGGACTGGACAGTGTTGGAATGTCCTTCGGAGCCAAGTGAGGTGAGACAAGGCGTATTTTGAAACACTGTGAGAGTCATCCATGGCTGTCTGCATCGACAGCGAGGCTGAGTCACAAGTCAATGCGGTGGATCCGGTGCCACAGAGTATTCTGTCATGTGCTCGTTCAAAGGATCATCCCATTTTCAACCCGCACAGCCCTATATATCTGGTGTTGACTTTAGAACTTTCTCTATTTCCTATTATTCACATGAACAACTTTAATTTAGTTTACTAGTTTTCTTTGTCAGAAACGTTCCCCTGCCACACTTAACCTTTTTGTAGTTACTCCGGTATTGATTGTGTGCTTTGAATATGCTCAGCCCCACTTGGAAGTGGTTTTGGAGTAAAGCATCTGCTGACTGATTTAATGGAAGACTTTTGCTTGTAATGTGCATACTTTGAAAACTATCACCATACTTAGTGGAAGGTGTTTGTTTTTTATCCTGGGAATTGTCTTTCTTGCTTTGTTTGGTAACCACTTGTGTTTACGAGTTGTTGTTGCTAATCTGAATGCACATGTACGAAAACATGTTCCCGTGCATATGCTTGTTTCTTACATATGAGATGGACATAATGGACCCCTCTACTACCATTATAAAGTATAGGCCTAAACAGAAAACCATAAATAACATGAATACACTAAATGCTATAGCTATGCCAGAAATCTGATCACGCCTCTGGACTGTGGAAGTGGGTGTGACTGTCACGCAGAGTTGATCTTTGCCTGTCTATCTTCTTTGACACACACGTGTCCAAGGAGATATATTTCGCTTAGTGTTTTACACATTAATTTCTGTTAGTCTACCTGTCTCAGAAACTGTTCATTCATTTTTTAGTGTGTGTGGGTTTTGTGTGATGTGAATCTGTGTTTTTCTTTTTTATGTGTTAATCTGGCTATGTGTGTGTATGTGTGTGTGTGTGTTTGTGTGTATTTGTGTTTGTGTGTGTGTGTGTGTGTGTGTGTGCGTGCAAATGCGGGTCCTCTGGTGTTGTCATGGCAAGCTGCAGAGACCTTACAATAATGTGAGGAAGTTGCTCAACACGGCGTGAAATAACTTTATTGGGTTTTCACATTAAAAGCCCTGGTAGAATACAGTTCTAATAAAGAGGCCATTGCCCCCCAGGGAGAAGGTCCACCAGTCGTGCGAGGTGATGTCTGAGTATGTGTGAGTGTGTGTGTGTGTGTGTGTGTGTGTGTGTGTGTGTGTGTGTGTGTGTGCAATCTTGGAAAGGCAGTGACAGGCTAATTAAACAGCCATGAAAACCAAACAGGACCATGTTAGACATACAACATGAAACAGAACACACACACACATACTGTATGCAAAACACATACACACACACACACACACAAACTCACTGAACACACATATACACACACACTTAACACACACACACTAACCACACGCTAAATACCCCCCCACATAAACACACACACAGATTTCTTTAAATTTATTATAATACTAATATTAAATCATATACAAATGATATAACCTTGTTTACATTGTTACCAGTTGATTTTAAAGCCATTTGTATAAGATATCCTTGCACCTAGTGATAGCTCCATTCCTCTCTCTAATTGAAAGGTGTTGAGTGAGACAGCATATACATTGTCACTGTAGCCATGAAATCTGATACTGAGGCCATGCAAATCTCCTTATATATTGTGTAGATTCATTTCGTCTTATATCCTTGCAGTCTTGTCCACTTTCCTCATGGTGTATTGCAAATTAACTTTGCCGCTCCCACCATGGCCAATCCTTTACTCTCCACGATGGTCACTCCCATCACAATTGTTTCCTTTGTTGTTATTGCCCACGATGTGAACGTTTAGAATGATAGACACCCATTGTCCCTCTGAAGATGTTTGATTAATGGTCCCAGTATGTCTTCCCATGATCATTCTCCATTAAATCAAATATTAATAAGTGTCCTACAAGAAATCATTTTTCATCACACACACACACACACACAAACACACACACACACTCCCACACCAACACATGTGTCACAACAAAGATTACCTGTTTAACGTGCACGGGGGAAAGAGCTTGGGCGTGCACGCTTAACAAGGCAGAATGCCATGGTAGAGGATACAGAGCATGAAGCATTGCACATTCCATCCTGGTGGGTAGATTAGAGGGAGAATGTCAGGCCGGCCTGCTGTGTTAAATGGAGATTGCTTCTTGATGCATCGACCACTCCACTTGTCTCCAGCTGTGGACCTGCTGCACGTTCCGCATTCTACGAAGTGTTTTGTTCGGTTCCGCCCCTCCTCGCGATAATTCACCGCGATCGATGATGGAGCTCAACAGGTAACAGCTGATACCGTGATGGGTGTGTGGTTGTGTGTTCATGTATGTGTGTGTGTGTGTGTGTGTGTGTGTGTGTGTGTTAGTGTCTTAGGAACTATAGAAAGGATATCTGTTTTTGTTTTCTTACTATGCACCGAAGGGAAACGATAGCATAGTCTTTGGTCGTCTATAGTGTTTAAAGTGTGACACTCGGTTACTCCGATATAAAGGGAAATTATATACACTGTGACACGTCCATAAAATGACAATGTGTTAGCGGTTAGTTTCCTTTAGCTAGGGTGGCTTGTAATGGACTTTCACTGGTAGCATTTAAGCCAGCATTTACAGAGTTCACGGCCTCTCATCTTTACTCTTTGACAGACCAGTACAATATGAAAAGATGTGAAACGATTCAGAAGAAAATCTTTGTCAAGGCAATTCGTCAAGGATATCTTTAATAAAGAGTGTAGTCCAACCACATCGGTCAAAAAAACATTGAGAGGAAAGGTGGATCTTGGTTCAACGTCTCACATTTCAGTCCACCCTTGGAGTGATGCAGGATGGACCTCTCAAGCACTGACAGATGCCTGACCCAGGTGTTTAATCACCTGGCCATACCTCTAAATTGCTCAGGCTATACTTGATGGAAGATGGAGATGGAGATGGAAACGAAACCGATACAGCTCCACGTAAAGTCGGTTCTACTTAACCACTTCTCATCCACCACCCCCCTCCAACCCTGCGCTGTATTGGGTAACAATGTCACCAGACTGCTTGATCAGCTTGTATAAGAGAGAGAGAGAGAGAGAGAGAGAGAGAGAGAGAGAGAGAGAGAGAGAGAGAGAGAGAGAGAGAGAGAGAGAGAGAGAGAGAGAGAGAGAGAGAGAGAGAGAGAGGACAGCAGGGGAGAGTACTGCAGCTTGGCACTGGGTTAATCATCAACATCTGCTCTTGCACACAGGAGCTGTGGCAAGAGGATCACATGGTTATCAAAGATGTGCACATGTGTGTATGTGTGTGTGAATGTGTGTGTATGTGCATGTGTGTGTGTGTTTGTGTGTGTGTGTCTGGTTGTGCATGTGTAGATGCGCAACAATTGATCCAAGGGGTTTCGATGAATCAAACATTGCTCAGAGGTCAATATAAAAGAGATAAAAAGTCCAAGAGACAATGTAACAATAGTTCCACAGTTGACGTTTCCTCAATAATTTTCATGGTCTTTCCACATAAAGTGTCTCTCGCCTCTCTATCCACTCTCTATAGAGATAAATAAAAAGAGAGTGTGTTAGGTAACATCTGTTAATTGATACTCTGGTAGACAGAGTGGCCCCATTTACAGCCAGTTAGCTAAATTTATTCACATTGTTATGTCATATACAATGTCAGTCCCCCCGTTTGGCCAACATGGTGTGCAGTTGATATTCCCTTTAGTCACACATCCAGTCACTCAGTTTCAAGAGCATACATTTTGCCCCCCAAATACAAGCAAAAAAACAATTAACCATTTTCCTTCTGTTTTTAATAAGAACAACCATGCATGGACCACTTTTTGGTAGTTTCATGAAATGTGTGTTATAGTCTCTGTTAGGACCGACATCCACATGAAAATAAACTAAATCATCGACATCAAAACATATTTCGTCACATAATGCATTGGGTTTTCTGGAAGGTCATTGGCTGTAAATGTGGCATTTGGTTAAAGAACATATTCCATGTTCAACAGATGAGATTCCATCCATTAGTATATGTGTGGAATATTGCTGAAAGAAAACAGAAAAACAATATGCACAAGATGGAGATGGTTAACCATAAAGTGTTGGTTGTTGCACAGTTAATAAAAGAATAGTCAGTCAGTGCATCTGTGTTTGCATGTTTGTGGGTTTGGGTGTCTGTGTGTATGTGTGTGTGTGTGTGTGTGTGTGTGTGTGTGTGTGTGTGTGTGTGTGTGTGTGTGTGTGTGTGTGTGTGCGTGCGTATACGCGTGTGTGTGTGTGTTCGCGAGTGTGTGTGTGTTCGTGAGTGTGTGTGTGTGTAGGAGTTTGTGTGTGTTTGTGTGAATGCAGCATGATCTTAGTACAAACACTTTTCAAAGAAAACCGCTTCATATTGTACATGTGTTATGTCAGGGCGGGTCAGATGCTCTTGCTGTTTATATATCTGTAGAGAGAAAAATCGGTGCTTTTACATTTTTGTTCAGAAGTATTTATGTTGTGAGGTCATCTTATTAGTGGTTGTTGTGTGCATGCACTGTGTGCGTGTGTATTGTGGCGGCAATTCTTTGAAGTGTATTGACAATGTGACTCAGAATGAACTTAAAGAGTTTATTGTAATAAAGGCTAAGAAATAGTATAAGATAAAGGGGGTCGCTGCGATGAGAGGCCACACAACACTTCAAGCATACAAAGGTTGAAGCGCTGTAGTGAGCCCCGAACAGTGGGCACACTCCAGGTTGAAAGCAGGGAAACGTCCTTGAGGGCAGAGCTGCAGCTAGGCCACTACTCCTTTTGGCCGTCTCAGGATGTAGCTCGTGGTATTGCTGTGTCTGAGTCAGCCGAAGCGGTCTCAGTTTCCCTCCAGGGGGATAAGCACGGTATAAACAGTATAATGTTTACTATAGAGAATAACTATAGGTCTTAGTGTCTTACGAACAACATGTCTTATGGAAATGTACATTACAGTATACATGTGTATCAATGTACATGAAGAACTGAATGCATGTGGCATCGGTGTGTTTGTGTACATGCCTTTGATCCGTGTGTGTACCGTTTGCTCTCGTAAATTCACATCAAGGTTAGCAAGTTAATTGGGAGCATACATGGCATGTGGGAGATCACCACATGTGAGAGAGTGTGTGTTGTGTGAGGTTGCCAAGGCACTGCATGCTGGCTGGGGAGAGACTTCAGCACCAAGGACAGCGACAGAAGCCCCAGTAGTAACTGAGGTAGAAGGGTCCTCTGCTCCAAGAGGAGAGGATCACTGACCAGCTAATATCATCAGTAAAATAGCTGTTCAATTCCACATATTGCCATAATCAGAGCAAAATAAAAACGATACAAACAAATGTTGCATTATTACACATCAAATGATATGTGCAATCTTCAACAAAGAATTTTATGATAATTTCTTTCACATTAACGATGAAGGCCGCCATGTTTGATGTGACTGACGTCAAATTGGACAAACCAGAGGTCTGAAATTATACCCGGATTTTTGACCTGTAATTCCGAGTTGGACAACCGTTCAGCACATTTTTAACAAGTCTGAGTTTTCCAGGTTTGGAGTCTTGAACACAGTATGACCCTGGTCTGTTACTTATGTACCAGGGCACGGGTAGTAGACTAAACTAGGGAAGTTATGTCGATGTAAGTCAGTAAGTCATGTATTTGATAATGTAGTATGTTGTCTGTCTGTGTGTCCACTTATTTGATGGATTTTCCAGGCCATGAACTAGGGCTGCTGAGTGGGGTCAGCAGCATTGCAGACCGAGAGCAGGGCAGTGGGGAGCTTTCATCCATGGTGATTGGGTCTTTCGCTCTCTCTCGCACTCTTGCTCTCTCTGGTCTCCGTGGTCTGCTGCAGCACCTAACTGACTGTTTACTGATGTCCTGCACCACAAACACTACAGGGAATAGGGAACAAAGAGCAAGATGTAGAGAAGGGAGGATACAAAAAACTGTATTTCTATTTTTTTATTGTACTTAAATATAATATAGTTTATCATTGTATTCCCCTACTTCAAAACAAATATCAAAACAACATTATAATAGTTTTTGCATCAAGTTCTAATATAATACAATCCCCCGAGTACACTATCAATGATAAACTTTTCCATTGAAGAAATGCTACTTCCCAGATGATTTTCAGATTGATTTTCACAAAAGATACACGTTTTAACAACACACGCTCATTGGTAAGAAATTAACTTTGATGTCGAAAAGCAGGGCTTGTGTTTTTTGGTTCCTGTGAAATGTCCCCTGAGGCGATTCTACTCAGTTCATTCAAAGCGTGTCCTCTGAGAAGTGATTTTAACGCATCGCTGCTAAGTTCTACCGATCTAAAGAACAAAGAGAGAGAGAGAGAGAGAATATAAAGACTAAAGGAGAGCCACTGACACAACAGGGTGTGCCCTTTGGATGAAAAGTTTGAATCGTTCTGGACCGTAAGGTCTAGCTTACATGTAATTGGGTAGAGGCCTCCCACGCATATTAGTACAAAGCTTTACTTAATAGCGTTTACTACTTCTAATGTGTGTGAATGTTCCCTTTGTTGTCTTGTTAGCTAATATTGAATCACTTGCCAGATGTTTTTATCCCAAGCCAATGAATACAGATGCATTCATTGGACAGGTTTGTTTTGTCTTTCAATCTTTCTTTCTTTCGTTCTTTTGAACGTTCATTCCTTCCTTTGTTTGTTTGTTCCTTATTTCTTTACCGTATCCTCATGTCTTGCTCTAATCCTGAAACAAAACAACCATAGCTTGTGTTGCTAATGGTAACGCCCCATTACTCAGCAGCAACCACTGAGAGCTGGGTCAGAGCGGATCAGAGGGAGCTCTTGGTCAGCCTATGGCCATTAGAACACAGCATGGTGGTGGTGGGGGGGGTGAAGCACTTTCACAGACACAAGCAACTTGACAGCCAAGGTGATGGCTAACTACAGCAGAGCACGGATCTCTCTACCACATAATACACACACACATAGTTAATTCAGTATGCTTAACAATATGCCCTTTTTATGTGGTACAGCACGCATTGTTACTGTATAGGTCATGCTGTGCTTGTGTGGGTGTATGGTTGTAAATTAAATACTAACTCGAATCAAGTAAGCACTAATTGGTGCGTGGAAACATTTCAGTCAGCATGCCTGCATGTGGAAATACATGTATATTCATTTTATTATCCCAAGGACACCACCGGCTAAAGCTAAAACCTGATTATTAGGAGTGAAACGATATGTACGATATGGTATGGTTGTGCCTGCTTTACAATTTAAAATATCAAATATCCATTTAAAAACAACTTCTGTAAAGAAATGCATAGATCACCAGCATAAGGTACAATTCTCTACCACAGAGAAGAGAAGGGTCTCATATCTGCCTATACGCTATCGCTGCGGTGATTGGATGGGCTGCCGGAATCAGCCGCATATTGTTTCCTGAAAGCTGCGGGGAGAAGCGGTTGCTGTTCTCTCATCAACTTGTTCACTCGAGACGCGTTTGGACACCATGCGCGACTCATTCAAACGTTTCCTATAGCGAATGCACCAGGGCAATTTCAGGGATGGGATGGGTCTGACCTCGTGGCGTTTCGCCGCGGAAAGTTCTCGCTTCGAAGATTTGCTGCACATTCAAACAGCCAGAACATTTTGAGCCGCAGCTGATTGTGTGTGTGTTTCAAACTTGCACACAGTGCCCGACCTAGCGACGCGCTCTGTGCCCAACCGCAACGCAAGTGACTGCACCTCAGACTCTTCGAGCTTCACTTAACTTAATCAGAATATTTTCCCCACATTAATTAATCAATTGTTTGATTCCAAATACACGCTGAACCGTGCACCGTGGAACCCATACTGTATGCTTTAATACCAATGCACGTACCGTTTCACCTTTAAAGATTAGTACAATTGATGAAATTTTTGCATCAACAGTGCAGAAATATTTCCTTCACCTTGAGACAT
Organism: Lota lota; assembly: GCA_026745465.1. Lineage (NCBI taxonomy): Eukaryota > Metazoa > Chordata > Actinopteri > Gadiformes > Lotidae > Lota > Lota lota. The sequence goes on along the minus strand of JACYXH010000473.1, from coordinate 1,543,899 downwards.
GGGGGAACAGAGGATTGCAGCCAGAGCTCCTGTGATGGAAAACGTTTACTTTCCAGTCGTCTTTGTCAGCGATCATTTTTGTTGTAACCACCAGGTCTTAAGAGGCCCTCACACACAGACAACCCAACGCACGTAAGCCGGCAAGCACACACACACACACACACACACACACACACACACACACACACACACACACACACACACATTCCCTCAGACATATACAGGTGAACAACCAGAAAGTCACATCTGCTGCACAAGTGGTTTAGTTGACTATGTACTGCGTTCCTCAATCATTTGTCCCACAAAGGTGCAGCATTCTGTGTGTGTATGTATGTATGTGTGTGTGTGTGTGTGTGTGTGTGTGTGTGTGTGTGTGTGTGTGCACGCACGAGCATAATCTGAGGCCAATTCAGACTCCGATTATTCACCCGTTTAAAAATATATCACTCGATTGCATTGATTATTAGCATGTACACCAGCACAGGTCCCATACTATAATGTATCTGTGTTCTGTCCATGGGTGACTTTCTTAAACGCACAGTCACGCACGCACGCACGCACACACACACACACACACACACACACACACACACACACACAAAGAACATATACAAAAAACATTCCTGTTTTGTTTATGTGATTGCTTGTTTTATGCTTGTGCAAGCTTGCATAGGCACATGTTTTCAGGCCAAGAAAGAGCAGAAGCAGCCTTTTGCAGATTTCCCTGGATGAACCTGTTGAGACAGAGGACTAGTGAAAGTGCTGAAAGACCATGCATGGGAATATGGGAAATATGACATAAATAACAACATCACTAGGGTTTACAAAAGAGATACACAAATGGAGAATGAGAGACAGAGAGCAGAAATATATGGAGAGGGAGAACAACAGAGAGAGAGGGAGAGAGAGGGATGGGAAAATGAGAGGAGCAACATAGAGAGAGAGAGAACAACAGAGAGAGATAAATATAAAGAGCCACATAGAGAGAAATAGACAGCACAGAAGATAGAGAGATAAATAAATAAACAGAGAGAGCGCACAACAGAGAGAGAAAAAAGAGAAATAGAGAGAGAGAGAGAGAGAGTAAGACAGAGGCTGGAGAGAGAGAGAGAGCAAGAGACAGAGAGGGGAAGAGAGAGAGAGATGGCGGTGGGGGAGAGATTCTGATGCTGTATTGTCAGATTATTATTCCACACACTGGTGAGAAGGGCGCGGTGGTGACAGATGAGCACATATATCACATGCTGCGACGCTCTGACAGCTGCCAGTGTTCCATCCACTGCAAAGCTGTGTTTGTCTGACTGCATGCGCATTTTTGCCAGAACCCAGCGAAAACCCTCCAGTGCATGGGTGTGTGTGTGTGTGTGTGTGTGTGTGTGTGTTTGTGTTGGACCATCACATGAGGAAAACGTGTGCATCATACATGCAAATTTGGTTGGTTTATGTGTTTATACAGTTATTATTGTTGTACTGTGTCTGTCTAACATGCAAAACACTTTGTGTTAAAAGGTGCCATATAGTGACAGTATGTGGCCTTGCTCTGTGTGTGTTTTATTCTCTTAAATGTGCTTTGCTTTTGGTTTGAAAGTTTTTCTTTTTCCATTTTCTTTTGTCTTAAGAATGTTTACGTGTGATAATGAATGAAAACAGCTTAAAAACATACTTCTAGTGGCAATCTCGAAGATCTCCGTTTGGTTCTCTTTGGCGGCACCTATGGCGAAACAATGCAGTACACCACAACACGCACAAGTGAGTTGAAGAGCGAGTCGTGTTACGGTAGCTCCGCCAAACCCTCTCTGGCGGAACCATCACTGCTTGACGATGGGAAACACGCCACTATAATGCTTGTACACCGCCTACAATCCGGAAGTTTAGGAGCATAATAATGTTAATGGTATTAATAGGGTTTCGGTCATTATGTAGTAATAAATCGTGAAATTATTTGTCATTTTGTGGTGACATTGTTTTCTTTGAAACTGCCACAGTGTTTCTCATGCGAGACGTGGCAAAACAACGTTTTTATTAGCCTGGGATATGGTAAATGTTTATTTGGATTTTACATTACTACAACTCTCTTGAGTACCCTCGAAAGGGCACAGTATCGGCAATAAGGAATCACGTGATGCATTCTGATATACAAACCCTATATCTGTGCTTGTGATTTGATTGCATGGCAGGAATGTCGCCAATGACGCAGTTCGTAAAATTCAGGAGGATATGGATAGATAGAATAGATAGTGACTTAACAGACATTTATTCAAATGTAAATGTTTTGAGATCTTCGAGATTGACACTTTAATAAAATATAAATAAAGTGTATTATTATAAAACACACACACACACACACACACACACACACACACACACACGCACACACACACACAGTCCACTCAGGTGTATATCTACCAGGGCTACAGGCTCAGTGTATCTACCTAAGCCTATCTCTTGTAACACCTCCCTGCCTAGTGGCCCCATAGAGGAGGGGTTAATGGCCCCTCTATGTGAAGGGAAGGCCCCCTCTAGCACCAGGGCCTAATGGTTGGTGTATTTTGCGTGAAAAGACCACATTGACCCCTCACAGGTACCTTCATTACTCATGTCTGTGCTCTACTCAGGCAAACGGCAATCCACACGCCCCCCCCCCCCCCACTCCCACTTCTTGGCACAGTTTGTGTAAGAGACTGGTGCTAGTCCACAATATATAATGTATAGGATATACTATATAGTACAGTGGAGTTGGGATTGGAGTACCATTTAGATAATTGTGCCTGTTGTTTTTGCATATTTTTTTTGTCTGTTCTGCTTCTAAATACTATTTTACACTTTGGGAATTTACAAAAGGATGCTTTTTTTGTGCATTTGCAAAACATATTCCCTTCTCTGCCAAGCCTTGTGCACACAGTGAACATGTCAAATGCACCAAAACAAATAATGTTTTCCCCCGAAGGCTATGTGAGTCAGAAAAATGCTCCCAGAGTAGCTTACTCAGTATGATAACACTTATTTACTTTTAATGCAGCAGCCCCAAAATACATTTAGTCTGAAGATGTGATGAATACAAATGGAATGACACAAATAAACAAATAGTGAAAAAATATGACACATATTAAGTGCTTTTCCCCTCATTTTGCTGTCTTCCCTCGCTCCCCTTGCTCTTCTCAATAGGACTGCATCACCACCCCTCCATTCAAATGATTTGCACTTCTCAGGCCTGGCTGGATTGTGTGTGTGCGCTCTCTCTTTCTCACACTCTCTTCTCATTCTTTCCCCCTCACTCACTCGCTCATTCCATCTCTCTCCCACCCTCTCTTTGTCACTCATTCATTCCATTACTCTCTTTCTCCCCCTCTCTCGCTTGAATACTGTTTTCTTCCTCTCTTTACCGCTCTCTCTGTCCCTCTCTTTTAAACTCTCTCTCTCTCTTTCACCCTTTTCTTCTCTCTCTTACCCCCCTCCACATTTTCCTATTCTCTCCCTCTATCTGCAGGAGAAAGTGTGTGTGTGTGCTGTGACAAGCCCAATGATTTTCCATTCATGTCCGTGCTGTCCAATTAAAGACATGTGGGCTGTGGGGACAGCTGGAGCCCTCATACACACTGTGGGCCTCCTCCCATTCCTGTCGGGCTCCACTGCACCATATTTTAGTGACAAGTCGGGAGCCACAAAACATGGTGTTGTCGTCCGTCCCCCCCCCCCCCCCCCCCCCCCCCCACCCCGATATCTGTCGCATTGGGATGCGTCTTCACATGGATTGATATGTGGGACTCGTGGGGTTCAGGTATCTGAATGTTAGGCATTGCTTGCTTATACAGAAAAAGGCCCTCTTTTATTGGTTGTAGGGAGAAGTTAATCTTGTTCCAACGACTTGCTGACCGATGGCTTCAGTGCACACACTACATGCCCCAGCAGACAGTCACCCAAATGTAGCCGGTCTAATATATTTGCGGTACATATCCAAATTGCTAAAGATATAAAGTAATTTTGGGGACATTTTGATCAATTTATTCTACGACTTTTTACATTAATCACCCAATCATTTAGCATGCCTTCATCTGCAAGGTATTTGCATTCATATTTACAGACTCTCTCCATATGTGTTTCGATTGCTTTAGCATTGCCAGAATTAAAAAAAAGAATGAATTGATTTGGTTTGTATGTTTCAGTTATGTAGTTTTTTTTTAACATATTTCAGTCCCTTGAGTCTAGTAACAGCATCAATTGATTGTCCACGGCTAAGGCAAGTAAATAAAACATCCAAATACATTATAATGTTTCCAGCATAATTGACTCTGCCATCTGCTTGCCTTAGCAGCAGGAAATGGAAAATGGGAAATGTAGAAATGGAATGAGAGACGGTTGGCTCATGAGTCAGAGAGAACATGTTTTATCGTCTGAAGATTTACATGTTCATTTAAATGCAAAGTGTGCATTTCACATGTTTTAACCCAATCTGTCTACACAAATATCTTTGATAGAAATAACGGCATACAAGAGAACATACATAATTCATGACCTAATGGAGGTTTGCCTCATGGCAACGATATACAGCATAAGCATGTTTTTTTCCCCCCATTTCATGCTCTGGTGAATAAATCTGGAAGCTGCTCAAACAAAATCTTGATAAGAGCACTCCAATGTTTATGGCATTGTCTACATTTTAGGACATGAGACTTTTTGTGTACCGTATAATACGAGATAAGACAATTTGGGTCATTGGGCCATTTTGGACTTATTCCTTACTATTTACTACAAAGTACTTCTTACAGTTTATTTGTGTTCAGTCAACAAATAGCAATGAGCACACTAAACTAAGTCTAGAAGCCAATCATACAGTCACAAGCAACACCCATGACCTTGTTCCAGCAATTAGCAGCTCTGTTCTGCTAAGCAGCCTCACCTGTTCCTCATTAGTGTTGACACCTGTTGCCAATCACCATCGTTACCATAGTTACGAACCCACTCTGCTTGGGTTTATTTCAGGTGGCATTTTTATGTGTTTTTTGAGCTCCCCTATTTTTTTCCTTTTTGCCTGATGCCTTTTGTAACTTTGGTTGTTTTGTTGTTGGAAGAACTTCTTGTATCCTGCCTGCATGGAGTGTGTTATTATAATTACTTACACATGCACACATCTTGTTTGTTCTAGGGAAGAATCCAATTTGTAACAACTACAAATCAAACAATCACGTTCAACTCTTCAATTAGAGACTCACAGAGATTTTCTTTCTTTTGACTAGAACTGAGTGAGAGGGGGAAAATACACAAGTAACTAGGCTGTTGAGAGTGAAAGTGAATGCATTAGTGTGCGCGTGTGTGCGCACATTCACGTTTGTGTGTGGGGGGGATGGGGACAGGGGTGGACCTTGAAGGAGCATCTGATAAATACAGTGCAGCTGAAATCCTCCAATTATTTTAGCATATTCTGAAGAACCTCCGCCCTGTCAAGGCTTGCGCAGCATGTCAAAAGTGTTGGTCGAGATGGAAGCTGCCATCAAAGCGTTCAATAACAGCCCTGCCTCAGACGGACTGATCCATGCCTCAGACGTAATGGAATCAATAGGTGAAGGGTTCGCGCAGGCTGCCATCGGATTGCATGCCCATTTTCCCTCCACCTCATATCCATAAAGCTCATACATTTTCATACCAACCGTTGAAAATATTTAAACGTGGTGTGGTGGTTTTATATAAGGAAAAAGCACAAACTTTAAAATTTGCACTCGGTTCTGCTTTGTGTGTGTGTGTGGGAGGGGGAGTGGGGGGGGGGGGGGGGGGGGGCAGCCTATATTTGCATTTCATCATGAGCTGGTGGAGATCTGCATTGTCATAGAAATATTCCTGAAAATGAGCCACAGAGGGTTGAGATGGGGGCTTTGGATCTTGATGAAAGCACCTTCCATTACAGTATTCCCTGCTCTGAATGCCATAACTGTATTGTTAGTGTCAGAATCAGATCCATAGGGATGATGGATTAGGGGTCTGCCATAGATTAAAAGCATAATGAGAAGTGCTCAAAAATGATTTCTTTTTGGCGATCAATTTCAACCCCCCTAGTGGAAATAATTATATTCTTGCTGTTGATTATATGATATTGCCCACATTGTCAGATCCCTGTTGGTATGGGGACATGGAAGGTAATCAGCGAAAATTGAAAACAAATATGGAAAAAATGTCTCGCAAAGAATCAATGACTTTATTCTTTCAGAATTGTTTTATATATGTTTTTGTCCATGTCTTTCTGTATCTCTACATATTAATGTTTGTAGAAGAATATGTATGACTTTATTTGCTGTAATTGAATTTTTTCTTACAGAAATTGCCATGAACTCATCATTTTATGTTTGTTGTCCAAGCGTAAATGTGTTTTTAAAAGTTTGGCATTAAAATATGTTATTTTGCCGTCCCCTGTTTTTTGCACAGAGGAAGTAACTAACATGCAGTGCCTTCTATACTGCTGTATCTTCCCAGAATATTTTCAAAATGTTACATTTGATCATGTTTATAACTTTTTCCACAGAATCCCATTTTATTTCCATTTGATACACTCAATTTTATTCAATGCAATACAATATATGTGTCATTAAGACTTCCACACTTTGAATCTTGCATTTTTGTGGATTGATCAAAGTTGATTTATGTAACTCTACGTTAGAGTTAGATTACCGTGCAATTCTACTTTAACATTTATATATTTAGACTGAGCACGTCGGAGTCACCTAAAATACAGACTAAGTTATTGCTAATCTCATTCTTGATGAGAATATGGTCTTGCTGTTATATGATGTTTGTCTAAACCAACACATGCAAGCATACACACACACACACACACACACACACTGTCCTGCTCACATCTCATCTCTGTATTTCTGATTAATACAAGCTGCTGGCCATCCATCAACATGTGGCTGTCATTACCCCAATGAAATCCTCACTTTACAAAAGGCATTTGGGTTCAAATTAAAAAGAATTATGAAAAAGGAGAAATTCATCTCTTGTTCGTTCATCTTCTCATCTGGTGACATAGATAATTAATCAGCAACATTTCTCCACTCTTCATTTTTTAGCCCTGCAGACAGACCTGAGACATCTATGTGTATGTGTGTGTGTGTGCGTGTGTGTGTGTGTGTGTGTGTGTGTGTGTGTGTGTGTGTATGTATGACTGTAAAGGAAAAAAAATGCTCTCTCCTGTTTCCGAATATTGTGCATTATGCATATGCATGGCAACATTAACTTAATAGATTTAAAACATTAAAACCCGATGGAGGAAGGCCGCCATTGATTTGCTGTTCAAATATGAACTTTAATTCAATACAAAGACATCATGAAACATCAAAAGGTGATCAGGCTCACTCGAGTCAGCTTTCTCCATTGAGAGGCTAATTACAGAACAATATGAATATATAATAATTATACACAGCTGCATCATAAGCGTAGTGGACAGAGTGGTTGAAAATGATTTGATGGCACAAAAAGGACACTGTCGTCTCAATGTGTCTTTTGAACTGAAGGCCTCTTGGAATTTTTTTGTGATTTGGATGCTTTTTTAGATTGTTTAAATTGTGGCGCGATGTAGTCACCACACACTACAACGACATCCATCCTGTACACTGCAGAGTGTCAGTTTAATGAGCGATTTGCTTAAACCTTTAAGGGGAGAAACAGTAATTGAAGCTTTCAATGTCTGAATTGATCGCCAGGGACAACACGCCATAGTATGTGTCTGATTTAATTGGTCATGGACCAATTAAATTAACCAATTACTCAAATGTTATCTGAGGACAGAAAAAAAGGGGTATCCTGTAAAATGACCAATTAATTTGCTGCTGTGTTCTAAATCAATCATGGACTACAATTCCTGCAAAGCGGAGGTTACATTGGGCTGTATAGTCAAAAAGTAGGAAATAACTAGGCAATGTGCCTGGCAATTGGGCACAGCATATGCTGACATAACAGTAATCACAGGAGCAGCATGGACTCCATAGACAGGAGGTTTTCAAAGTGTGACCCCAGAGAGTAAAGCAGAAATGTAAACAATGATGTTAAAAATGAGTTATTTATTCTGTGAAACAATTAAACAAAATTTAATTCTGAGATGGATGAATTGCTGTTCACTTCCATAAATTAAATATATTTAATTGAAGGTTTATTACAGGACCATTTAGAAACACTTTCATTTGATCATCTCAAACCATCATGTACGGTTTGAGATGGGGCCACAACATATGAGGTCTGCTGTCAAATCATTGCAATCGTGTCTGCTGTTAAGTTTTACCTGTCTAGCAAGCTATTATTGCTAATCGTGTACAAAGAATTTGCATTTACCTCACTCTTCCAATGGGATCCCTAGGTGTCTACTGCGATTAAGAGATGTGTTTGTAGGTATGAGGTACTGTGTGTGAACAATAGGCCTACATCCATATCACATGTCTTGCCTTGTGTTCATACTGTAAATTAAGGAGCACTCCCGCTTACCTGCCGAAACACGCCCAAGCTCAAGCCTAGAGCGCACGGGTGAAGCACAATCCGCCCCCTGTTAATCAATGAGAAACTTCTGCAGCTAGCTTTTTTAATCAGCAAGCACCCTGTGACACCCAAGCAGGAAATAAGGTGAACATTTGTCGCATTGGAAATCATTTTAATCATTTAAAAGCTCTTTATCACAGCTGAGAAGGGCGCCACTTACTGGGTGTTCTCTAAAGGGGGGGCCCACTGCCTCACACAAAACCCCTTATGTTGACTGTATGGCAAGTATTTGTCATGCACATTTGTACATAATTATGAGCACACTATTGATTGCAATAACAGGGGCCAGGGCGTCATATTTATTGTGTGGACTCGCGCTGTGTCAATATCAACCTCCATCATTTCCATTGATCCAACCGTGCCGCATATCCCTTGACAAACCCTGGGGTTAATCAAATGACAGACATACAACAACCTTATTTAAACACACAGCCAACTTTGAAGTAGTAAATCTCTGAATAGGACCACTGTTTGTTTTGAGTATTGAAATGCTATTTTGACTTTTTTGGGGTATCTGTCTTCAGCGGCGTCTCAGGGTTACGACAGGTTCCTCCCCAGTGAACACTCAGTTAACTCTGGCCTTACATAGCTGGATATAACCCAGCTAAGTAAGTTAGCGCTTGTAAACCCAACCCCTCGGATTGTGCATTTCCAGGCGGCGTTGACCCAGCACACATGGCTGGTGGCGGAGTGGAGGCCCCCTGGTAGCCTGCATGTTTGCATGGCTGCCTAGAATGTTAATCCGTCCATGAAGCGCCACGATGAAATGTGTGTTTATGACTGACATTGTTATTGTGCCCTTGTGTTTATCAGGCAGTAAATAATAGCTGGTGTAAACAGTTTTTGATTGCATGGGGCCGGATTCATTTTCCCGTGTAGCAAATTGAGATGGCGCATCTCATTTGACTAGAGTCCTGCAGACATCGCTAGCCCAATCAATGCGCCATCAACTATGCAAATTGGGTTTCTTCACTCGTTGCATAAAGAGCTGTGATAGTTATTTTGCTTTAAAAATACAATTGAATTGTAACATGCGTTTGTAAATTATTTTGAGTGAATGTAAATTTAGTTTAGTCGCAAACAAGGGATTGTAAGGCATGTAGACACGCAACAGTAATTTCCTAGTTAATGTTCTGCCACAGACATATCATTTTTGATAGGCCTAATTGTTTTACCATTGCACTACATTATAATAGGCAATGTACTATAAATAAGTGCACCATATCATGTTACTAACATGTGTATGAATATAAAGCAGGTCCTTAAAACCTCTTTATCCCTGCTCTTAAACTCAATGACGCACATCTCCGGGGAAATCATAAATGGGGAGACCTTTGTAATCGTTTTGTTATGCGATATGATTCATTGCTTGCTTGTTTTAGTGTTTCTCTCTAAAGAAAGCAACCAGAGTTTCCCATGTCAGTGTTTCATAGTATTTCTACCTTTGGCAAAATAAAACGTCAAACAATCGTAAATCCCCACCTTATTCTACATTCCTTTTCATCGACCGCCTTTCTTTTCACTTTACCGAGGACACGCGTCAATCTGCGTGAAGGGCAGATTTGCCCTTCACGCAGGGGCGGCGACCACAGAGTAACGACTGTGACAGTAAAAGTCGAGAGACGTGCGTGCTCGCAAAAACCAACACAAAACAAAATTACAGCTTGGATCTCCTCGACGAAATCAAACGAACACCCTGCACTTGACGCTGCGGAGCTGTTTGTGGAGCTGTCAAAATAATGATTCTTTATTTCCAGAGATAACGACATATGTTCCCCTCCACAAATCCTGCCCCCCACCCCATCACCGCCACCACCTTCACCACCATGAGCAGTGCATGACAACTACGTATGCGGGTGTTGTCCATTCAGTGATTTCGTATTTGTTGGGGGGAGGCACAGAGCAATTTGTGGCGTGGAGTGGCCCTGGAAATGATACGCATGGTGGTTGGAGGAGTATGAGGGGTGTAGGGATGAAGGGTGGTGGTGGGAGGGGGCCAGCACATCGTAGATGACATTTGTAGGAGAGGGTTGTTAAAGGCAAAAAAAACAACCCTCACTTGTCAAGAGATTTGACGAGAGAACAAGCGCGGCGTGGTAGAGAGAGAGAGAGAGAGAGAGAGAGAGAGAGAGAGAGAGAGAGAGAGAGAGAGAGAGAGAGAGAGAGAGAGAGCTCACGGTGCGCACACTAAATCGAACCTGCCCCGCTTCGCCAGGGGGAGTGGTAAGACAGGATAGACCTCAGGAGTACAGGGGGGATAAAAGTGTGTGTGTGTGTGTGTGTGTGTGTGTGTGTGTGTGTGGGGGGGGGGGGGGGGGGGGGGGATCAGAGTGTTGTTACAAACATGCTCACTGCGACCGCACCATGTACTTTGTACTGCTCTTGGCCCATCCATATTCCTCTTGTGATCTTATTTAGACGCGCATGTCCTTTTTCAACAGTGATAGAGTTTATGGGATGATTTGCAAAAAAAGAAAAATGTGTAGTGGGGTTGTAAATGTGTCCCTGGATCAAATCAATGCAACGTTAACGGGGTGTGAGGTAGCGGTGTGGGATATGAATACAGAAAACTCCCTGTGTCATTGTTTACCTTTTTTGTCATTCAAAATCTTCAATTATCCGTGTCTGATGGTCTGCTCAGACACACAGCGCTTGTGGCAAAGAGAACATTGGTTTCGTGCCACTGTTGCTGTTGCTTCAGCTGTTGATCCAATTTCAAGCGTGCAAGTTAACCTCTCTTTTGGCTAAAATTGTTTCCACGACCGCAAGGAGAACGGCATCCATATTTATAAGACCTTCTTCATGACAAGAGTGGTTAAGAAGGTTGAGGCGGGAGGCGCTGAGAAGGGGATCCTTGGACGTAAAGGTCAATGCCAATGTAAATCTTCCTTTCCGCCCAAAACTTTCCCTACTTTGATGCTGTCACTTGACACATGCGAAAGAAAAGAGGAATAATATTTCAGCACCGGGGAACGCTGTTCTCGCCACTCCAACTCCTTGTCTGTCATCCGTAAACAATATACCTAAAAAAGCAAGACACAAAAGACAAACAGCTTGCGGCTCGATTTGAAATAGCCAAATTACCATCTAAATGGCTATTGTAGCGCCACTTATTACGAAGACAATGGCAACTCTAATCAATGAGATAATACGGTTCCATTATGTACACGACACCACATAGAAATAATCGGGATCGTGTAGAGCAGTGAGATGCGGAGATGTCCTTCGTGAATCGGATCATTTGCAAAAAGCAGTTGTTCAATGACAAGGGCAGGTTGGAGGACACACAAACATGCAATCGACTCGCACGTCTGGTAATTGTGACTTGTTATGCCGTGTTGGGAATGACATGTTTGTAATGAATTTGATAATAAACGGGTTTGAAGCAAGGGATTTAGTTAAACCAATCAACAACAACACCTGGTTGACTGTGACGAAGCTGAATTGCTGAGTCTCCTTATCAGCCTTAAAGAGAGAGAGACAGAGAGAGAGAGAGAGAGAGAGAGAAAGAGTAGAGGTCGGCCCCTGGGTAAGTCGCAACAGACAGGTGGGTTGACTGCTGTAATCCGAGTCCCCGGTCGCCTCCGCATTCAGCGGGGCAACACGGACCTTTATAACACCGGAAGAGCCACTCGATATTTCGGTTGGGGCCAGCTAGTATTCATGCCCATGAACCCTGTCCAACTCAATCTACTGCCTTTGTTACCGGGAGAATGGTACAGCTGCCCGGTGACAGGTCGCCATGTTATATGGCCGCTCTGCCTCGCTCGCCCTGCCGCCCTCCCTCACTTCCTCGCTCGCCCTGCCGCCCTCCCTCACTTCCTCACTCTCCCTCCCCTCCTCCTTACCTTCCTATTCATCCTTTTTACTCCCTCTTTCTTTCTCATGCTCAACTCTTTAGTTTCCCCCTATGGAGAGGGATGCATTTTCTCTCACCGTCTCCAACTGTGAAGATCTCTCTCTCTCTCTTTCTCCTTCCTTGCAGCCACCTGCTCCCCGTCCTCCATCCTCCCTCCTGTCTCCTCCTCCTCCACTCCTCAGGTCTGTCAGTCTGACACTCTTCTCGCATGGCTAGGCTATTCTCTCTCTGCTGTTAACCAGGACAGTCGGACACGATACATGGAAGTCCACTAACCTCTGATGAGATCCGACGTGTCAACTTGAACAGTGGATTCCATCTTTTATGCTGGAATTAAAAAATTATTATTCCAAAAACATCGCAACCTTCTTGGCGTCATCCCGGGTCTATTTATATATTAAGGCATTTATATATTTCAATTCAAATACTTTATTTGTCCCACATATTTGTCCAAGGCAGGCCGTCCCACATAACATAAAGAACAGAAGACAACATACAATACGATCAAACACATAGGCCAAAAGACACTTAAAATATTAAAATATCAGGTTATAAGACCATGCTTGGCAGACATTAAAGTGCAAAATATGTTGTTAGTATTTCATTGATCATCATGAGAGCTCCAGAGTCAACGTGATGGTCCTCAGTCCATTCCAGGCGACGCCAGGCAGGTTGAGACAGAGACAGACACCACAGGATGGAGAGACAGGCCCTCCGACGACACCCCTGTGGGATAACAGAGCTCCGTGATTGGATGACTTATACCTGGTGAGTGAAATCCTTATTTATTTTTCGAGATACTTCTGCTATTTTCACTTTCCTTAGCGGCTGGCACCGTTATTGTCATTCAGCCTGAACCGGTCGACAATGGCGAGACGACAATCAATCATGTTCACACACACACACACACACACACACACACACACGTCTGTTTGATGTGTGCTGGGGGGAGGCCGGTCAGGGATGGAGGCATGGGGTTTAGGGTGTTTATGTGTGTGTGTGTTTTGGGGGGGTGGGGGGCTTCACTTTAAAATAAAATGTATCAGGACTCTCCTCCAATTCATCACAATACATAAACCCTTCTCACGCCCCACCTCCATCATCTGTGTTTACTCGCCCGTTGCCCTTCGTCACACACTTTTGCATTCGCCGTTCCTCGGGCGTGTCCCACACATTTAGCGCACACCCGGATTTGTTTGGGTGTCTCGTCCTTTCCGTCTCGCTCCCCCCCCGTCCTCCACCTCCACCCCTCTTGGCATCCAACTTAAGCAATAAACACAAAACACTTTCACGTTAATTGGCTTGTTTTCACAAGTTGGAGAGGCCCATTCAAAGCCTGCATGGGACCCCCCCAGTAGTGCCTGAGCCCCCAATTTTACTCATTAAGCCTGTCAGGCTACTCTGAATTTACTTCTGTTGTTCAATATATTCTCTCTCCCTCTGTCTCCCTATTATGGTTCTTTCACACTCTCTCTTGCTCTTTGACTCCCCCCCCCCACACACACACCTTTTTATATTCCTGCTGACTCGCACACTCATCGTGTCACACATACTTAACTCTCCCTTTTTTCCTGGTCCCCACCAGGAACTCTCCCACCCAACACACTCCTGCCCTCCTGTTTATGCTTCACCTTGGAGATGTAATTCCATGTGTGTATGTGTGTCAGAGAGAGAGAGAGAGAGAGAGAGAGAGAGAGAGAGAGAGAGAGAGAGAGAGAGACCAGTGACACAGAGTTGGCCTCCAACTCAGTTCCGAGTGAAAGACTAGCGAAGGCGCTTCCAGTGGCATAACTTAGGTGATTAAATGAGCCAGCGGCCTGGTGGAGTCATGCTCTTATAGAAAGGTTTTTTCAGCACAAAAAAAACCCACAGAATTTTATGGTCATGGTGCAATATAAATTGTGCCCATCTACCCCCCCATTTCCTTCCACCCACTTTAGCTTTATCACTCGGTGGAGGGGCGATGGGTTGGGGAAAAAAGGTTAAATCATGAGTTTGTGCGTAAAATATCCTGAAGAGATTGCAATATGGGATCTCAAAAGAGCAGGTCAGGTTGAAATTAGATTGAGGATGAGTGTGGCCATCATTGAGTTGTGTGCCTTAATTGGTATTGAGTTACAGCCATAGTTTTTGGATGGAATGTAAAGTTACCATAGTAGAATATTAATGTCATCATTGTTTGAAGGTAGAGTTTGACTGAGTCAGCTGGCATTGGAAAAAAATAACACATTTCCTATTTTTAGGAAGCATGGGTGGATGCCATTGTGAATCTTTGTCAAAATAGATTTACTTATACAGGGAAGCAAATATTCACTGGTGTTTTCTAACATCTGTTGGCGCTTTTTAAGGCTAAATATGCACCACTCTGCCACCCTGCAATATGTAGCTAATGTCTGCACTGCTGTGTAGAACAGATTCAATTCTATAATACTCAATGCGTATTCTTGTCAGTGAGGCAGTGAACAGGGAAAGCAATTGCTAAGAACAGGCTTTGTGGATGGGGAAAACATCTTTATTTTGACATACCAGGCTTAAATGTGCAAAAACAGGAGTATTAAAAAAAAGTATTTCTAGCTGAGGCGTACAAGTTCGTATAAGAGTTCAGTCGTCTGCAAAACAAGTGCAAATATTACGTTTTTTTCTCATTAGCCACAGACGCTGGGGTCTGCCACCAGAATTTCAGTTACTTTTTGGTGAATTACTTTCGGAAATCAATTTCCTTACAAATACTTTTGATTTTTAAGGGAATAAGACGCAGCACCTCTTGCCTTCTCATTCAGCTTTTTTTATTGTCATTTTCAAATCGTATTGAACTGACCATTCCATGTGATGTATTGTTGCATTTAAGCCTGTCTCAGTATTTCAGCAGACACCTTGCATGTTTCAGCAGAGCAAACACAGGGGTTCGGCAAACAGCCATACAGCAACAGCACTTATAAGTGAAAATATGGCAGTGAAGATGGAGAAGAGAATCTATGAAAATAATGGGAAGAGTCACTGAAAGAAACACAGGAAAAAATGCAGGTCAACTGAACAAAAGGGTTAATGTGTGCGATCAGGGTTTGCCTTGTTAACCCCTTACATATCAACTTGCCATAACCTTGGATCGTCCCTGAAATGACGGATCACTTTTAATCACTTTTTTTAATGACATTTTAAAGAAAGCTTTCTTATAATTCTTTTGATAGATATACGAGATTATGGGAGCTGACAAGGGACACTGCACTCGTGGCATTAAAACTGGCAGCTTGTCAAACAGCCCATTGGAAAATGATCAGGAAGTCAAGACAGGACTACAAGCTGGAAAAAAGAAAGAAACAAGGAGAGAAAGAGATGAAGGACTCGGTGGGGAGGGGGATCCACACAGGTCACCAGACGGGGGAGAGGATGTTCTGTCCTCTGTTGTCTATTCATTAAAAGCAGGGCACTGCGCACTCATTAACAAGCGACAACAAATGGCGGGAACATTAGCAACTTAATTACCTGGTTTCCGGAGTTAGCCGCACCAGAGAGCTAAGCAGCCGCTCTCAAGCTGGAGAGGGGGCTTTTTATTGTTTTTTCTTTGGCAACAGAAATTGAAGTGCCTTGAAAGCTGTGGCAGGGGGGGAGATCACTGGTGGCATTTATGATGGAGTAATCTGCCATTTCCATCCGCGGCAATAATTTCAAACATGGGACTGACCTTTCCCAGCCCTTCTCCATACTGAACAGTTTGGGAGTCACTCTGGGTTCCCTTTTCCATGTTACCAACTAGATTTCTAAACCCAATTCCATCCATATACTACGGAAACTATGCTCAGTCAGTCACATTTTATGATTTTCTTTTAATAACTTGACCCCCTTCAGAGACCCTTATATTGTCATGAGTGTACTGTTCAGGCCAGGGTATCGGGAGTATTGCACCAGCCAGCCCCCCATCTGCATAACCCAGACTGCTGAAATAATCGGCAAGCGTTGCATCGATTATCTTAATTCAATTGATCAATTCTTTTAGTGGAAGTCAATGTCATCTGGGAAATGTTACACGTATAAGAGCGACAACAGCAACACAGCATCGTGCTAAAATCAACAAGTTGTACATTGTCAATGAACCTAATCGCCAACCGATGGGCCACAAAATTGCAATCAGATACTCAAAGTCATTAAAGTGTCCTCATAAAAGAGCATAAAAGGGAGACGGATAAGCAAATACAATTTACATGCAAACTCCTAAAAGACCGATCGTGGTTGTCAATATTCTCTAATCCCAAATTGGAAGTTGAAGATTGAAAATGTGTTGTTTATTCATGATGCTAATGTGTCTACAATTGTCATCTACGACGAGGTGGGGAGCTTGGTTGAAGGGTGCTGTTATGGAAATGGAAGCAAAATGTGAAGTGTGCCTTCTTCTGCTTCTTGTTTGTCTTCTTGTTTTTGTTGGCATGTGTCTCCCAGTGCCTCCACTTCCCAGATTTCTCAAACAGTGTCAATAAAATGTGTTTTGCTGTTTGTATGTTGTTGATTATTTTGGTAGTTTGGAGGAGCGGAAGGACTTTTTCTTAAATCCTCCAGTCCACAGGCCAAGTATGTCTCATTCCCACTCTAACAACCCAGTGAAGGGCCCGTCAGAATACAAAGGGATCCTAACCTGAGTGTGCGTGCGTGTGTGTGTGCTCTTATTTAATTACCCGGGGAGGAGATATATGTCATGGCTGCTTCCATTTTTCCAAGTTTCCATTTCTTCATTACCGTCTCATGGTAATTCAGACCAATCTTGCTAATTTGACGTAATTCAATATAACTTCAATGAACCCAGCCGGCCTGTTATATTATCTCCATTTACCAGCACTCGGCCCCTCTTACTCTGTCGTCTCAATAATTGAGAAGTATCCACGTCCATCAGCAGTAGCAAACGGCGGCGGCGTTCTGTGTGTGCCCACGCTCACTGAACCACATCAGCAGCAAATTAAAGAAAAGTGGCGGATGCCAGGCTGGGTGTGGGTGTGGGTGTACTTACGACCGACAATTACCATGTTGGTAATCACACTCCCGTGCCCTGGCGTGGGGGAATGCTAGCCTCGCCATGCGAAGATGGTAGTGCAGAATGGGGATCCAACCACACCTGGTGATGGGCTCACCTCCATGTTATTCAACCATGACCTCAATAGGTCCAATATGTGTCTGTTTAACCGGTAGACGGTTAAGGTAATGTATACGGATATTTTTGAAAACATAGAATCTTTCTCTACGTTTTGGCTTCTTATCCACGCTTAAAACTGAGCTTCATGAGGGAAAACACCTTCCAAGGTGGAGATTTTTTCTGTGTATTCATATTTGTAGTGTTCTTCTGTGGTGTTTGACTAATTTATAGGATAGAAAACCTTTGGGTGCTAAAAATATCTGTATGTGTGGACCTAGGAGTTTGCACTGAGAATGGTGTGTGTGTGTGTGTGTGTGTGTGTGTGTGTGTGTGTGTGTGTGTGTGTGTGTGTGTGTGTGTGTGTGTGTGTGTGTGTGTGTGTGTGTGTGTGTGTGTGTGTGTGTGTGTGTGTGTGTGTGTGTGTACGACTCTAGGCAATACTAGCTATGTGAAGCAAGGTGGGTGATTACTGATTTCTCTCAGCTGGTTCCCCTCCAGGCTTTGCATCAGCTGCTGCTCATAATACTGATCGCTCTGTACAATGGCCAAATATGGACTTGTTCCTGTAGGGATTCTGTCCAGAGTGCTAATCTCTACCTTCTATGGAGAGTCTTGCTAGGTCTCCATAGATTCACCACCGGTGTATTCCTGGGTCAGATTTAAAATGCATCATGTCCGTATTAACAATTGTCAACGCCAAACTCAAACTTTTGCCACTGCTGCCACTGCCACACATAAATGCTGTCGTTTACATCCTGTGTTACGACGACACTGTGATCTCTGTGTGGTAGTTGCACGTTACTCTGTCTTGAAACATTGACTCTACTTGAGCTCTGTAGCGGATTCAAGTGTCAAGTGGATATTACTATTACAAGCCAGCCAATAGCGTGCATGCCTCTCGCTGCTGTGATAATCGCTATCGTTCATATTGCTGTTGCCACCTTGACTAGGATGTCGCAGGGAGAGCAGAGAACAGTCCATTTCTGTGTGAGATGTGGTTAGCAATGCATGGCGATGCATTCATGCATGCACATGCACATGCATGGAAACAAACACAGAATGCATAGATTGACATTAAAGCACGTTTATAACTTCGCTCCCGGAAGAGTAGATACATATACACAGAGATACACATAGACAGAGTTAATAGAACAAAGAAGAGGCACACAGAAACACATGCATACAGGCACGCACACACGCATACAGCACCCACACACATACACACTGTATTTTTAATACATTCCCAGAATGACTTACTTTCACACACAGTCAATTAAACAAAGAAAAGACACACACACACATACATTCCATATGGACATGTTTTAAACACACTCTGAGAACAGCAGACTTACACACACACACACACACACACACACAGACAATTAAAAAAAGAAAAGACGCACACACATACATTCCATATGGACATGTTTTTAAACACACTCTGAGAACAGCAGACTTACACACACACACACACACACACACACACAAACACACACACAAACAATTAAAAAAAGAACAGGCACACACACATACACACACATTCCATATGGACGGGCTTTTAAACACAGTCCCAGAATAACAGATTTACGCACAAAGTCAATTAAACAAATAAGCACACAAACACACACAAACACACCGCTCACACAATGAGTATGGCACTTGCTTTGATCTAGTCTGCAGTCTGTGGATGCGGTTGGGTCCGTGATGTGCTCCAAAGGATCGAGCCTAGGCTCCGTTCCCCCCAGTGGAAGAGCCACGTGTCGTCCACAATGCAAAGCAATTAAGTGCCTACAGGCCACTCCTGGCAATCTGTGTGGTGATGTGCACTGCCTGGCTAAGTGTTGCTAACTGTTGTAGCCTTGTGTGCCTTATATCAATTTAGGCTTCGCTTTACTTCATCCAGTCATACCAAAGGTCTATGTTCAATCATTCAAGTAAATTATAGAATAAAGTCAAAACCATCGACCCTCACCCCCCCCCCCACCCTTACAAAAAAAGCCTTTTTCTTTCCTTTTTCTTTGGAGATTTTTTGAGATATACATCTTATCTAAAACCATGCAGTGCTTTAAAACATCAGAGCTGTGCTTGAGCCACGATAGATGTAGAAATACCGGAGTTGAGTGTGGTTCTTTTTATCTCGCTGATAGCAATCGGTTTGTAGACGTGCCATTTGAGATGCTTGTATTTGTTCGACATTTTCGCTGGAGAAATCGTCTTCTGTGGCCTCTCTGTACGAGCACTGGGGAGCGGTAAGTCAATTAAGCACATCAATCATGTTGATTTTTTCCCCTCTCTTCTTTTCCCTGCATTAAGCGAGCTGTTAGCAGTGACACGAAAGTAATGAATCCATAAAGACGGGCCCGTATCATTTCTTAAAGATCGTAATGATACCCAATTTGATACGCTTCATTTAGACTACCACAGAATTATCTTAAGTAGCCCCGAAAGACACAATCTAAATGGGCGTCTTGTATTAGGGGGGAGGGTGGGGTGGGGTGGGGGGGGGGGGGGGTGAACAAGTTAAATGGTTCTTCTGCTCGCCATTATCTGTACCGGAGCTTAGAAGACCACAAATATTCACCCTTGACCCTGCAACTCACCCCCATCACTCTTCTCTCTCTCTCTCTCTCTCTCTCTCTCTCTCTCTCTCTCTCTCTCTCTCTCTCTCTCTCTCTCTCTCTCTATCTCTATCTTCCCGCTCCCCTCAAAGACATCCACCAGCCACTCGCCAAAAAAGCAACAGCTATTAACGGTTCTTCTGTTGAAACAATGCATTTTCTTCTCGTAGAGAGAAAAGGTATATATATATATATATATATATATATATATATATATATATATATAGAGAGAGAGAGAGAGAGAGAGAGAGAGAGAGAGAGAGAGAGAGAGAGAGAGAGAGAGAGACAGAGAGACAGAGAGACAGAGAGAGAGAGAAGAGAGAGAGAGAGGGAGCGTGAGGGCAGGATGAAAAGCAGGTCTATAATAGTTATCATAGATTTGATACCTGTTGGTTTTGACTACCCTGTCTCCCCCTCCCAATTTTGGTCTCCTCACACACTGCCATGATTTGTTCAGCCTTTTATTAACAACCACCCCCCCCCCCCCCCCCCCCCCGCTTCAGCTCTACCAAAAGTGTGTCTAACATCCTCAACCGTTAAAGTAGTCCATCACAGTCAGTGGAGGGAGGGGGTCATAGCGGAAATTAGACTATTAGATTAGCCGAGTCAGGTCACTTGGACGATAACGACGTACAGGAGTGGGCCATCGAACCGGGTGGTCCAAGTCAAGGGAAATGAAGGGGTGTGTGGGGGTGGGATTAGATTACAGAGAAAGAGGTGCCATTCACATTACCTCGAATGTTGGGATGTGTCGCTCCAGGGGGTCAAGCGGTTGCTAGGCAGCCATTTCCTTTGTCTTTTACATCGATCATTATCACACTGGAGACCCCGTATCCGAAACACTCTGCTGGTCTTAGCTCAGTCGAACCCAATGTGACATTTGTTTCATTGGAAAGGGGTGATGATTTAAGTTTAGGATTGCCAATGTATCCAAGCACAGTTCAGAGATTGACAGCCTGGACAACACGCCAATACATCTGTCTCTCACTAGATGGCACTGTTCCCACTTTCGGCATGTCGAAGAGCACTGGGAAAGGACAGCAAGGTTGCTCTATTTCTCTTTACTTTTCATGTTTACTATTTAATCGTTCACGAGACACTTTTATCCGAAGCAAATTACGGTGATTCTTTTATTTTTTTGATGAGGGTATTTCAGGGGCAGCTAGGAGCACAACATTTTGCTCTGGGATGCAACAGGTAGTCTGAAGGCATTGGGATTCAAACCCCAGACCCTTCAGCTGTGACTCAGACATCCTAGTGAAATCCCCCCAGAAGCTGAAAGTAAGCACATCATCCCCACAATCACTTTCTTGCGGTGAACGGCCACACAGTCTAAACGCTGAAGCCTGAAGGATCTTCTTCAATCCATGTAAAATGTCCATTGTCTTGCCTCCCCTAATCTTTCCCATTACGTAACCATCTATCAATAACGAGAACATGACAGACATGCCGGGGGTTGACGACCTCATGCGTACATAATACATAATACAATACCTCGACTACAGAGTGGACAGCAAAGGCCAGTAGGTCTACTGAGGAGGCAGCATCAACCAAGGCATAGATGTTCAACTCATATATATATACACACTATGTACACTATATATATATATATATATATATATATATATATATATATATATATATGTCTATATCTATCTATCTATATATATATCTATATATCTATATCTATCTATATATACAGTATGTATATATATATATTTATATATATGTATTTTGTGTACATTGTGTGTCATCTCATACATCTCTTCCCATATATGTTATACAGAACATTTTGGTTTTAACATGTCCATAATGGGTAGCTATGTTTTCTGCACGACTGGCAGGGACTGAGAGGAGTGACTGTAAGCAATACATCACTGGGAGGGTTCAGTCACCCATTCTGAGCAACTCAGCTCAGTCTGCACTGATTCTGCATAGCAATTTTGTCCCTTTCCTCCAGCATAGCGTGAGTTCTTTTTTTTGCTGCAAAAATACAAAAATCTAAATTTCTTCACGAGAGCCATATCACAGCAGTATGTCAGTGACAGTGGTGGCAGTCCAGCAAAGGACCCCGGCAAGCGTTGTTGCCTTGTAAATCGTACACCTGTCAGAGGTAAACATTCACATGCACACACACACACACACACACCCCACCATTGCTCTGCTCTGGGGATTTACATACTTAACTCTTCTCAGGCTAAACCGCTGAGTTCACACCGATGGATCTTCAGACCCCTACCCCCCCTCTCCTTTCGCCACCACCACCATCACAGTGCCTCCCCCTGAACCTACTCTCTATTTCTCTCTCTCTCTCTTTAGCTTCTTTCAATCCCTTCACTGCACCCCCCCCCCCCCATACACACAGACACACCATCCATGTATATATAGAAAGTGTTTGCATGCCCAAGGGAGAGAAATAGAGAGAGAGAGAGAGAGAGAGAGAGATGGAAAAAGAGAGACATTGAGAGAGATACAGAGAGAGAGGGCAAGAGGAAAAGCAGGTTAGACTATACGGTGTCCCTTTGTTTCTTTTGTTTCAATGCATATCACAACTAGTCTGTGATTGTTCTTTAATGCAGCTTGTAGATCCAGATGTTAAGGCCTTATCAAATGTCCCATCTTTAACCCTTGACAATTAGGATACATATACGGAGGACCTTTTATGCCATGTAATGCCATACAGGGACTTCGGATAGAGGAGATTAAAGTGAGTAAAGGTTAGGAGGAGGATGATGCACCTCAAGTATCTTTGTCACAGAGATTGCATCAGAACCTTTCGCCTGGCCCTAGGCGAATGGTACTTTGATGTTGCTTTTCACCACATTACAAACACACTAAGTATGTTCGTCCTTTATCTTTCTTCTGGAGTTTCTTCAGGTTTTGCTATAAGTGAAGTATTTTGCAGACGCTTTGATCTGCAGGATAGACTTATCAGAATTCAGATACATGTCATGAAGGTGAAGGGTGTCAGGCATCTTGCGCTAGGATTCTAACAGGTAGGCTGTGGACATTGGGGGTCAAACACACTATCTTTTCCATGGGAGTCTTGCCCTTCCTTGACTTTTATACTCTACCGCTGAGCCTGAGCGGCCTCTTTAGCGTCAAGAAGAATGAGGGATTTCACAGTTTGCACATAATAAACGTCTATGCGCTGCCCTTCTCACTAGCGACCCAGGACTCTTTCATGACCCACTCTCACGACAGCCCATCAGCCTCTTATCACAACCTGCCTCCTCAATTACAAAACAAACATCGTTCCACACACTTCACTGAAGTGAAAGAGCGAAACACGCACAGAAGCAGACACATCAAACTCACATGCACACACAGTCAGATCCACTACATTCCTTCAGCATTGGTATTTGCCTAATTGTTAATAGATAAATATTCAAAGGCTAAATGCTTAAAACCCTCAGCATTCTGCTTGCAAAATCCCACTTGTTTTTTAGACTTTCTCCGATTTCCAAAAAAGACTAATACATCTGTGGCTGTGGGTATTAATCTCAGAAGGAACTTTATCTACCTTATCCAGTTTGTTATGAATCAATACGGCGCCATCCCACATCTCGTATCTTGATCGTCTAATGAGGAAGCCATATCCCTGCAATAGGTGCACAACATGCGAGATGTGGGCTCTTGTGTCACTCCAAATCAGTCTTTATGTGTGCGAGATGGGCTAAAGCTGTGTTCATGATTCTAAAAGGTATTTTGGCCCCAGCCCTAGCCAGCTATCCACAACATGGCTTAAGATTCGTCATAAAAACTGGGAAATGTTTCTGCCCTTGGAAAGCATAACAGAGGGTCACTGTGTCTGTGTCTGAGTTTGAGTAGTCACATGCAACATATGCATATCTGTATTACAAAAAGGTTTGCGTGTTATAGGTCATGCTATTCAGAATCATCACAAGAGCCCAGTGGATACTAGTTCTAACTTTAAAACATTTTCACTAACCTGCCAGTCGCCTACACCCAAGCGATGCTGGCAAATAAATGCTTTTTTGTGATTTGTGGTACAGCTTCATTCAGATTATGCATTGATTTAAATTGTTCTAACCTCTACCACGTGGTCCAGCACTGTGATGAAGCCGCAAAAAAGGCTCCAAAATCCGATACTTTATGAATGATGGCTCCCCTAATGGCTCAAACCTTTGTGCCAACCGTCCACATCCGTCTCCACCTATCACATTTCACCACTCACACTCATGCATTTTCATTAGCTGTCAGTAGGGCTGTTTCACAATATCCATTGTGAAATTAAAAAGACGAGGAAGAAGAAGCCTGCTTATTACGCGTGATTGGCACAGTGATTGTGCCATGTAGGGAGTTAGTGACTCCTATATGTATGTATATGTATGTATGTATATATACTGCTCAAAAAAATAAAGGGAACACTAAAATAACTCATCCTAGATCTGAATGAATGAAATAATCTTATTAAAAACTTTGTTCTTTACATTGCTGAATGTGCTGATAACAAAATCACACAAACATTATCAATGGAAATCAAATTTATCAACCCATGGAGGTCTGGATTTGGAGTCACACTCAAAATTCAAGTGGAAAACCACACTACAGGCTGATCCAACTTTGATGTAATGTCCTTAAAACAAGTCCTAAAGCATCCGCCAACTCCTGGACAGTCTGTGGTGCAACGTGGCGTTGGTGGATGGAGCGAGACATGATGTCCCAGATGTGCTCAATTGGATTCAGGTCTGGGGAACGGACGGGCCAGTCCATAGCATCAATGCCTTCCTCTTGCAGGAACTGCTGACACACTCCAGCCACATGAGGTCTAGCATTGTCTTGCATTAGGAGGAACCCAGGGCCAACCGCACCAGCATATGGTCTCACAAGGGGTCTGAGGATCTCATCTCGGTACCTAATGGCAGTCAGGCTACTTCTGGCGAGCACATGAGGGCTGTGCGGCCCCCCAAAGAAATGCCACCCAACACCATGACTGACCCTCCGCCAAACCGGTCATGCTGGAGGATGTTGCAGGCAGCAGAACATTCTCCACGGCGTCTCCAGACTCTGTCACGTCTGTCACATGTGCTCAGTGTGAACCTGCTTTCATCTGTGAAGAGCACAGGGCGCCAGTGGCGAATTTGCCAATCTTGGTGTTCTCTGGCAAATGCCAAACGTCCTGCACGGTGTTGGGCTGTAAGCACAACCCCCACCTGTGGATGTCGGGCCCTCATACCACCCTCATGGAGTCTGTTTCTGACCGTTTGAGCAGACACATGCACATTTGTGGCCTGCTGGAGGTCATTTTGCAGGGCTCTGGCAGTGCTCCTCCTGCTCCTCCTTGCACAAAGGCGGAGGCAGCGGTCCTGCTGCTGGGTTGTTGCCCTCCTACGGCCTCCTCCACGTCTCCTGATGTACTGGCCTGTCTCCTGGTAGCGCCTCCATGCTCTGGACACTACGCTGACAGACACAGTAAACCTTCTTGCCACAGCTCGCATTGATGTGCCATCCTGGATGAGCTGCACTACCTGAGCCACTTGTGTGGGTTGTAGACTCCGTTTCATGCTTCCACTAGAGTGAAAGCACCGCCAGCATTCAAAAGTGACCAAAACATCAGCCAGGAAGCATAGGAACTGAGAAGTGGTCTGTGGTCACCACCTGCAGAACCACTCCTTTATTGGGGGTGTCTTGCTAATTGCCTATAATTTCCACCTGTTGTCTATTCCATTTGCAAAACAGCATGTGAAATTTATTGTCAATCAGTGTTGCTTCCTAAGTGGACAGTTTGATTTCACAGAAGGGTGATTGACTTGGAGTTACATTGTGTTGTTTAAGTGTTCCCTTTATTTTTTTGAGCAGTGTATATATATACATACATGCATGTGTCAACACAGATGGACATGTGTCACAGCTGGACATCAGAGCACATTTTGATGTGGAGGGTATCACGGTGATGAGATACCCTGTCAGAAAGAAAAGAAGAAAAAAACCAGACTCGTCGGAAGGAAGGAGAGAAGAGGAGGGGGAATGGCAGCACTCTCCGTGAGACAAACAAGCCAACGTCAAACTGAATTAATTCGACGCCTACACACCTGATAGGAATTTCATGCGCTTTAGTGCGAGCGTGAAAGCGTGCGCGAAATAATCTCTGCATAGGTGGCAAGCAAAACAGCAAATGTTATAAATTCGGATTATGCGGCCGTGCGTGTAAAGGTACACGTGTATGTGCATGGGTGGGTGGGTGTGTGTGTGTGTGTGTGTGTGTGTGTGTGTGTGGTGAATGCGCGGCGGCACACAGAGCGTCACCGGATCCCCTGCCTGTGTGGTGTACATCGGGGCTAGCCGCAAGCAGGCAGTTTCAGGTTGGTCTCATTACCAAGGTAATTCCTCTGGAGCAACAGCTCAGTAATGGCTGCCGATGGTAATGACGCTTTAATAGCCCTTCACATTGCCCACTGGCCAAATCCTAATACGCGATTGCCTCCACCACCGTTTCCTCTCCGAGCGGGAAAGATGAATAGAAAAGCAGACCGTCATTATATCTATACCAGAGATATCAATTGAGTACATGCATAATCTGCTTCTCTGAGTTCCGATCCTTTTTATCCTAATTCTCACAGATATTATTTGCC
>JACYXH010000473.1:1309690-1512190 GCA_026745465.1 Lota lota | reverse complement strand
CACATACACACACATGCACACACAGCCACACAGCCACACACACTAACGGATTCCTGGATATGGATATCTGCGAAAGGAAGCGCTCAACACATTTCTGAACTCATACCCACCAGACACATCGTAGATTGAATGTATTCAGATGTGCTGTCTATCCCCCTCCCTTCCTCTAGCACTATCTTCTCTCTCTCTCCCTGCCCCCCCCCCCCCCCCCCCCCCCACATCGCCCCCTTAACGCTTTCTGCTGGCTTGTTATACCTGAGAATTTTGGTTCGAGTGGAGACGAGTGCCGAAGGCAAATCTCTCCCGCTCGCCCGAGCGCACCCGGCTGAGCTGAACGGAGCTGCTAGCAGCGTCTAAGCCCACGGAGAAAGGTGTGGGGAAAGATTTGCTGCTGAAAGAGAAGTGAAAGAAAGGGAAAAAGGGAGCGAGAGAGGGAAAGAGTGAGAGAGAGAGAGAGAGAGAGAGAGAGAGTACAAGGTATAGATAACAGAGGGAATGTGTGGTAAATAAACGATCAGGTCCTCTTTAATCCATCCGTGGCGGCGTAGGAACATGGACCAGCGAGAAGACAGGCTGGCAACATTTTACTTTTTTTTCTCATCATTATGTATGCTCTATTTATCATGCTTTGTTCTCCACTGCCTCCTCTACACTCCCTCGTTTCACTATTTTCACCCTTTTGACCGTCAAAATCAAAAACTCTCCCCCTGTCTCATAGAACAAACAATAAACAATCCCCATCAGAGACAGATTAGCATTTTGGTGTACTTTTAGTATGACATTTATTTTTCATGTTCAAATTGCCTCCCATCCCTCAAAATAGCCATGAGATTCAATTACCCAATCAATTAACTCTCATTATGTGTTATGTATTATGCGTTTATGAAATTGGGGTCAAGTGGGCCTGATGTGTTTTCCGATTCCGACTCAACAGCGGATGAACACACTTGATGTGTGCACACGTGCCTGGGCTGAAACTGTAAACTGTAATATTAAATCAGCGTGTAATGTGTGCTTAACACAACACAAACCGGGGTTGTGAGGAGTTTCCACTCATCCCAGAGGCCCGGAAGACTCGTTAAGCCGGAAGCGCTAGCTAAGCACCATAGACGGGAGGTCGTCTACGGTGTCTCCCCTACCTTTAGCCTACGTAGCACTCGATCCGCAGTGAATCACTTTAACCCAGCCTTTGTTAGAGGACAAAGAACAGACTAGTGCGCCTGCAGAACACTAAAGCCGAAACGTCTCAGGTATAACAAGCCAGCAGAAAGCGTTAAGGGGGAGGGTGTGGCGGGGTATAAATGGAAGAGCCAAAAAGAAAAATGTGGCAATCAATCAAATTTGCATGTTTTCAATAAAACGAGAGACAGTTGAAACTGCGGAAGAAAGTTGAAAGTAACTTTTCCGGGGAACGCATATGTAAACGCATGGGCGTGTACGGCTATACACACAAAGCCCTAGACATCCCTTTGGATTTTAATCCCATGTACACTTCAATTTAGCTCAAAGCGGAGTGTGAAGGTGCCGGCAGTATTCACAGAGGATAGAAGAGGTGAACTTTTATTTGAGGTATGGAAAAGAATGGGAAGGGTGGGGTGGTGGGGAGTGGAAGGAGGAGAGGGAGGGGAGGGAGGGAGGAGGTGGGGGAGACAGCGTGGAGTAATGTATCATGCTGGCAGAGGTCAGAAAAGAGCAGGTTTCATAATTATCTACGGAGGAGGTTGGAAATCATGTAACTAATATAGTGTTTCAGCTGCAGATAATTAGTCACACTATTCTATATATACACACACACACACACACACACACACACACACACACACACACACAGAGACCACACATGCACTAGCCCGTGTATATGAAAGCATTTGAGAAGTGACATGCAACACACAGGTGTGAAAGAAACAAAGGCTTTGGTTAGACTTGTTATCAGCACCGCATTGTCCTCAGATACCGTGTTGTTTGTTTGTGTGTATGTGTGTGTGTGTGTGTGTATAGTGGGCTGCCATTGGTGGGGCTAGGTCGGGTGGACAGGTCGATGTCTGTGTCTTTAAATCCAGACAGTTGCAACTCACACACACAAAACACACACACAGAATCACACACATACACGTAGATGCAGACACAAACACCACACACACACACACACACACACACACACACAGATGCAGACACAAACACACACACACTCACTCACAAACAAACACAGTCACACACACAGACACAGACCCAGACAGAGCCACACACACACACACACACACAATCACACTGATACACAGAGGCGCATTCACACAGACAAACACACAAACACATGCATAAGTTTCTACTGCCATGGAAATGGATTGAAATAAACCCAAATTGTGCTCATGAATGTAATGAGTGGAGCGCGACCCTCATGTGCAATATTCGTTTGATGGTGACATTTGAGATTCGTTACCGAATTTCATGAGACATGCGCAAAATAATACTGTAAAATGTGAACATGTTATTGTAATCACGTCTGGCCTTCTTTCCCAACTAATGAGTCCATCTTTCACTGCAGTGAGTGAAGAATGTTGAATGTTGAAAGTCTAATGGCAATTAAATATCAAACAAACTTTACCCTTGTGCCCTCTACTGCACTCATCACCTGGAGAAGTCACTGTCCCTACATACCATTTTACAGAGGAACAGAAAGGCATCTCTTGCACTATACACAGTACGCATATTTGAATGTAATATATGCCATTTTGTGCACTGGCTCTTGTCCAAGCATGTTATACTGATAACCAGGAACCGTAAAGTACATTCTATGTTAAGACGCAGTTCATCAAATTACATTGCATTTATATTGTTACGAGCCCTCTCAAGCCCACGACAAGAAAAAAGAGGATGTGAAGACACGAATGCAGCTTTAAGTAAAGTATCTTTACTGCTAATTTACCATCGTAAAAATTGATTTATATGTGTGGCCGGGCCAGAGGAGAGAGAGCGAGAGTGCTGTTCTGTGCTATCATACACACCTGGGCACAAGTGTGTCTGATCAGCAACCAGTTTCACCTTCTCCTCAACCTGCAACAAACACACAACAGAAAACAGCAAACACACATACCTACACACAAACACACACAACAGCAGCAGGTGGAGACAAGGTCGTCACAATATACATATATTTACAAAAAATGTCCAATCTCAAATCATGTGTATGTAGAGGCATGTCAACACAAGTCCCTTGCTGATCTGCGTACAGTATACCATGCTAAGTACCAGTCCACCAAATTATTAGTTTTCTATGGCACCGAAGCCACTTGGAGAACAGACAGAAGACAGACAAACAGAAGGATAAACACATTCTTAGGATGACCATCCTCTCTCACCTCCCACCTTTCCCTAAGCTTACTTGTCTCTCTCCATTCATCCTGCCGCCCCCCCTCCATCCCTCCCCCACCACCGAGAAGGTGTTAATGAGGGCTAATGATGTCAACGCAAACACACACTCTCCGCTGTCCCCTTTCATCACCAGGACCCACTCACATTGGCACACACACACACACACACACACACACACACACACACACACACACACACACACACACACATACACATCCCCACCTACGCACATATACAGAAAGAAAAACACACACACACAAACAAACGCATCCGCACACAGAAATAACAACACACCCACACACACATACACACACATAAGCACACGTATACTGAAAGATAAACACCCACACAGAGATACAGAAACAAACAGGCCGACATTGCTTTCATCACTGACAGTACTCTCTTTCATCGCCTTTTTTCTTTTTACCTTTCTTCGTTCTTTTAACAAAAAAGCCCATGCCATCTCTAATTTTGTGTAGTCCTCTGTTCTCCTGTCCATGTTTGGACCAACCTGTTAATTCTTGGCTCCCTCATCTTCACTTTCTTTTTTCTTCCCTCCTCCTCCTCCTACTCCTCCTCCTTCTTCTTCTTCTTCTTCTTCTTCTTCTTCTTCTTCTTCTTCTTCTTCTTCTTCTTCTTCTTCTTCTTCTTCTTCTTCTTCTTCTTTCTTGTTATGTTGTTCTCTGTCTCACGCCCCCTCCTCCTCCTCTCTTACTTAATGTGCTCCTAGTTATCGTCTAATGTGTGCATGTAGGCAGATGGAGCGCAGCGCCTGCCTTTGTCTGCTGCTGCAGCGCCGGAGTCTGCTTCTTCTTCTGTGGTCCCTGGCAGGGATCAATATGGCTGCTAATGAGTAAACTTAGAGTTTTACATATTTGTGGTACAAAAAGAACAACACATGGTTGCAAATTAGGTCTGGCGGATCATACAGTACCGTAGCCTCTGTTATTGTTTAATATGCAGCTTTCTTTCTATTATTAACGTCAAAGCGGAGGAGGTGTTTTAATTTTTTAGCAAATTTTACTCAGTTGGCCTTGATGATGGCTTATAGAACTCAATATCCTCTGGCTTGTCCACCACCAAGGAAGAAACCAATTGCTCCCAAGGGACAATGCTGGTGTTTATACTCCACTGTCCTCGTCTTGGTGTAGTGGGGTTTCAGTATAGAGCCGCTGCTTCTGATAAGGGCTGCACATTAATTGAAATTACGATTTTGGCCTCTGCAATTTACTGATTGTGAAAGGTAAGTTTTTTTTCCAATAATAATACAACTGGAAAGTATATATATCTTTTGTTTGAAAAGTGGCTCAATTTTATCGGTTCCTTTCATCACCATGAAATTTTGTTTGTAAGGGACTGGCTTCCTAGACAGTCTCCTCCATGCATGTTTTTCTAGGGAATAAAGGGAGGAGGAGAGAGAAGGTAAATAGGAGTTGACAACCATTCACATGGGAACAAAAGGGGAATTCCTCTTACTTTCCTGTTTAAGCGTGTGCCTCGGGACACCTTGTTTCCTTACAGAACACACGTAGAACCAACGAAGAAATTAATTAAACATTCCATTCAGGTATACACACATCCGCATCTCTCAGCAGGATGTCTTTTGTAAGGCCCCGGAGATGTAAAGCACACACACACACACACACACATACAAAGACACACACACACAAACACACACATAATCAAACAAATGCACACACCCGCACAAACACACATACACAAACACCCCCTCATATAATCAAACACATTCATCCCCCCCACATACACACACAAGTAATGTTGAGTACATGCGTGCAGTTTAATCTAACTGAAGCAAATGACACACCTCATGGGAAACATATTAGTGATTTATTTGAAATACCCACCCAGGATAAACCTCAATAAAATGTTGACAATGGAAATAATTACCATGTGTATGAAAAACAACGTAAACATGTGGATGGAATATCTGGTGAAAAAGGGAAAGCCTACCTATTAATACATTGTGATTTAATGGAAATGAGGATGCCCAAGGGTTACAAATTGTTCTGTCTCAGATTATTAAGGCTTTTGACGAATAGGTATATCGGTGTTGATCTATTAGTGACAATTCAACTGTCATTTATCTTATTAAAGAAAATGCAATTGAGACTTGCAAAATAAATTGGCAATTTTGCACAGCAACATCTTGAAATGTCACACATGCTGTATAGCCACCATTATCGTTACATTACAAACATGCATGTCTGTATGTATCTTATATGCTTTGTTTGAAAACAATGCTCATGTGATGCTCAAATTTGGTATATATGGTTAATGGAGTTTGTGAAAAACACAATATTCATACAAACAAATGCTTCCACTTTTCATAAAACTCTCAGAGGAGGCTTTACAGATCATAAAGATATTTCACAACTGTGGAACGTAAACCATAAAGATGAACTTGGTGTTAGTCTAAGAGTGATGGATTGTTTTCCTTCATTGTAGAACGTTTCAGCTGGAAAATGGATAGCCCATTGTGGTTTCAGGAGCTGGAGTGGTATTCCTGGTATATAAGCGTAGAAGATTCCGATTACCTCTGCACTTCCAGTAGACATTCCCATAAATACGCCATCGCTGACGATCATTAATGAATTCAAATCTTCCTTTGTGCACCGCAGACGGCTATGAATGGATTTCCACGCATGTCATGCTAGCTGTTGTTCTTCTGGCTAGGATTGATCAGGGAAGCTGAATGTAATTAGGGGATTCAGGGTTCTTGGGCCCGCTCAAGGACTTTACATGAGGTGGGGGAGGGATCTGTGGAGCGCCTTTGCAATGGCATATATCAAACCAAAAAGCAAAAGCAAAACCGAAACTGAAACCGAAACTGAAACCGTCGTTCCACTAGCACAGGAGGAGCTGTCACTGGTTTGAGTGGCAATGTGTAAGATTGAGCCCCTCCCAGTTAGTAGGAGGAGTAGGAGGATTTAAAAAACTCAATAACAGTGTTCTGTCCACTCTAATTGGATGTGCAACTGTGTGACGCAAACTAGCGTAACTCGGCTGGTTAACCGAGAGGGGTTTTGTGAGTGTTGAAAGTACGATTCATGTAAACCAGCATTTTTTATATTAGTTATAGGATGTCATTTTATTGACAGTATTATTGGAATCACTATCGGTCAGCATTGACTACAGGTATGTCCTGCTTATTTTAAGCTAAGATGAAATGTTACACATAGCAACTTTAAAACTTTTCAGGTTCCATCACCTGGTATTAAAATGTGTCAAGTTGCCCTTGAACAAGACACCTCACCCCCTTCTCGTAATTATGGCTTTATGTATAAATCGTTTTGACCCTGGATGACTGTACATGTCACAGCCACTGTGAGGAAAATGGTTCACGGGTTTCCCCTTTCTTTGAACCCCCCACCACCCCCAGCAGTAGAGTATATACACATCTCATTAGAGATCATAACTATAAAATAACGACAGGAGGAGGACTCCGACATAGGATAAGAGAATCGCCTGGGAACTCCGGAAATGGCCTCCCGAATTCGACTTCCTAGCATTGTTCAATGAGTGGATGGAAAATAAAATGTTTTTGCATATACTGCTTCAAATTAAAATAGTGTTTTTATTTGTTTACTTACAGGATACTTTCTCACTAGAAGCTAGCTAAGGTTGCTCATTGATCATTTCAACATGTGATGGAATGGTCAGAAAACAGGAGTTAGTGTCTCCGGCTGACGTCTAGCATCCCAGAGCTGTGATCAAAGACGTTTGCAATGTACAGACGTATATGAAAGCAATCTTCATGTTGCAAGTGTTAACAGAGTCTGGCTGGCATCGTTAATCAAATATTTTTACACAAATACACACATATGAACACACACACACACACACACACACACACACACACACACACACACACACACACACACACACACACACACACACACACACACACACACACACACACACACACACACACACACACACACACACACACACACACACACGGCTGTGGTTTAAACCCGTTCTTTTATTTTAACCACTGCAAAAGTAAGAAAAAGGGGTTGGGGATAAACAAGGGCAACCAAGTTCCTTCCTGGACCGGGGTATCCTCTCTCATGGGGATCAGTCTTTGGACAGGGCTTGCGGAGGGGGAAACACAAGACACCAGACGTCAGCCGATGGGTTGTCCACCCAGGGAGAAGGGGTTAGCTGGGACTAGCTTCCTTAGCTCCCCCTCGTCCGTTCCGGGAGTCCGCCACACGCAAGCCGTCTTCACATAGTCCACTATGTTCTCTCTTCATAAAAGTATTCGGCCAGCAGCCGCTTACCGTTTTTACTGGGTTACCAGCTCCCACACTTACCCGCACAGTAGTCACCGGCAGGCTTAAGTAGGCCAGGAGTTGATTGTTACTCCCAGGCCTGCAGCAGCTGTGAGTGATAATAGTGATTAGCAATCACCTTTCCCAACTGCATTCTACCTGCAGGTCTGTACTGTCCGTTCTCAGCCCTTTGGGGTCGCTGAGGTTCTCCTGGACCTCCACAACACACACACACACATACAGATGCACAGGTGTAAACATATATACACGCACACAAGCAAGCACGCACAAAACACACACACACACAAACACACATGGGCGTACAGACAAACGCACATACACACACACAAACACACAAATGCACACACAACATGAGTAATGTAACCTATAGGCCAGTCGCCGTGGTGGTAAGGCTGTAGCCATGGCGACTCTTGGATACCGGCGCTTTTCTCTCTCTCACAGTATTCTGAATTCTGAGAGATCTGAAGGGCTTAGCAGTGCCAACAGACTCCAAAAATTCACTTTGATAAACATACAGTGTGTCTGTGGGCTGGATTAAAACAGAAAGACACATGCTTTATTTGAACATACACCAGTGGGAATCCTGCAACCGTCCAATGAGCTTTGACTTCATTTGCCCTGCTGTTGACACACCAGCCACCGGTCACATGCTAGCCAAGTGGTTGGACCCCAGTTTGTAATACTGTAGTCATTATTCCTGCTAGCCCCTCGCATGGAAGACAGCACGCAGCCAAATCAGCCCTGGGCCAGGGACTTCAGATGAACTTTGACGCGACTTACAGTGAATACAAAAACAGACGTTAAGGAGCAGGTGAGGGGGTTAGACAGTGAATACAGATACAGGGCATTAAGGGCCAAGTAGGGGCGAGACAGTGAATACAGATAGAGGTCATCAAGGAGCATGTTGGGGTTAGGCAGTGAATACAGATACAGGTCATCAAGGAGCAGGTTGGGGTTAGGCAGTGAATACAGATACAGGGCAGTAAAGAGCAGGTATAGGGAAAGCTATCTTGCACAAGGAGGCCTATAGGTAGACTATTAGATCACTGAATATTGTCTTGATTATTTTAGTAATATATATGTTTTTTATAATAGATATTGAGGTGGAAAAATACAAATGGAATTTAGACTATAAATCTATATTCATGATGTCTGGGCTTATTCTCACGTTGACAGGGGAAGAGGGAAAAGTGGGGGAAAAAAATAAACCTTGTCATTTGGTATTGATCCGGGCCGGTGGAGGAGATGAGCTGAAATGGAGGGATGAGTGGTAATGAATTTCAGTACAGATCTCTGCTCCTCAGCTAAGCATTCAGTATCCGTCTCTTCCTCTGCAACCCCCTCCCCATTTCTATCGGTTCTCTTACTTTTAGAATTCTATTATTTTTATTTGTATTTATTATTTCTCCTGTATTTTGCATGAAGCTAGTTTGAGTTTTGTCTTTTATGTCATTATCATGTGTACGGGCATGCCATGTGCGTGGATGTGTGTGTGTGTGTGGATATGTTCTGGTTTTGCATCATTATTAATTAATACGAACACTTTCTTTTGCACAGTCCCCTGTGACATTTCATTAAGGGTTGGGTGGGAGGGTGGGGGGAGGTTCAACTTTAAAAGCATTCCCCTTAACTTAACACTAATGTGTGTACTTCATCTCCCTCCTCCCAGCTCCTGCAGCCACGATCCCTGCTGCTGGGACCCCCTGCTGGGTGATGGAAGGCCAATCACGTAAAACACACCACAGAAGAAGAACAAGAACAAGAACAAAGGAGTTGTATTTGAGTTGGGTCCCTCACGTTTAACTTCCTGAAAGCAACAGGGGCGGAACTAATATACTAACTAGAAAGGTACTATCATAAACTATAATTGTAGTATAACTATAATGGTACTTTTATACTATAATGGCACAGAAAGGGTAAAGAAAATGGATGGGGCTATAGATTATGAGGAACATAAAGAATGTTTTAAAGGAAGGTTACGTATGATTAAATGCTGCATGTGTTTGTATGTTGTAAATGTGTGTGTGTGTGTCTATATGTGTGTGTGAGTGTGTGTGAAACAATGCAAATGTGTGTGTGTTTATGAGTGTGTGTGTGTGCATGCTGCCTGTGTTTGTGAATGTATGTGTGTGTCTGTGTGTGAAACAATGCAAATGTGTGTGTGTATGTGTGTGTGGGTGTGTATTTGTGTGGGTGTGTCAACGTGGGTGTGTGCATGCATGCGTGTGTGCACATGTGAGTTTCACCATTAGTTTAAGATGGATAACACTCATCATGGCAGACAAGGACATCCAGGAAGCTCCCTGCCTGGAGAGCAAATGGTTTGTATCCTGGGAGACATTTTGAAATGTCACCTCCCACACTCCACCCCCTAATCTCTTAGCTGAGGAGATTCCCCCTCCCAACTTTATATAATAGCAGCCCAGCCATCCCTGTTATGATTCACCATCATTATGTCATCCCGGGATGTAGACATACATCCCGGCAAACAGACAAACACACGAATGTGTTTCATTGGTCAGCAACAGTTTGCTTTTTTTTGTGGTTTAGACACCCATCACATCAATGTACTCATGACCACATTAAACACACACACACACACACACACACACACACACACACACATTTTTCTTCTTTTCCTAGACCAAATTGGAAAAGTGTATTTTCATATCGTATTTCCATTAACTGAAGCCACTTCAAGTTAAGTATCTTCAGATAATTCTCGACTCAGATCCTTTCCGATGTTTCTAAAAGGTATGGTTGCTTTAAGACTGAGAAACCCTCCCCATGCAGTCTGCGTATCGCCTGCACAGAACATTTTGCCATGGCATTCAAAAAATCGATGATGGTATAATGAGGAAACATACAGATAGATGCCGCACATTCTGTTAAGCAAAGGCACAGTCTAGTCTAGTGTGTGTGTATGTGTGCATTCGTGCATGTGTGTGTGTTCTGTGAAATATGTGTGCTTGTGTGGGGGTGAGCATTACTGCATATTATTGATCTTTGTGAAATGTGGTCCTAGACATTGAAAACATTTAGGACACGAGATAGGATCAGATTTGAAGGGGTTGATGCTTCTTTCATTTATTCAACCTACTCCAAGATGTCAGAAGAAAAACAAAGCAATAACATGATGGCTGTAGGACAGAAACGTATCTTTTAAATATTTCTCATATTAGGTTGTTAAAACTAGCTAGTATGGCAATTTTCATTTGAAAAGTGTTCTATTAGTTTAATTTAGCACATAACCTTCGTTGTTTAATCCACTTTTTAATATGACTTTCAGGTCGTAGATCAGAGAGGCCATTTTGTCACTTGTACATGGGGCCAGGCTTTGATTGTTTTGGTTTCTTCTCTTCTTCTTTGTTCATGTCAAGTCTTAGATAATCTTTGCTGTAAGTGTGTCTCTATTGCCATACTCTCTGTTAGCTAGCTCTATAAGCATCTTTGTTAAATTATTACATTATTTTTATTGTAAAATTGATAACCTTGGCTATATTTCAGTTCATACAACAAAACCTGTGTGAGGATGTGATAGCACATAGTAAGTAAAAGTACTTGATGTTTATAACTGTAACTTTGTGATCTTTGCAACGATATGTGTTTTGTCTCCAAGAAGTGTCTAGTTCTAGTTATAATGACTTGAATCTGAAGTGCTGTGTGCCCTCGCTGTGTGAAGGTGCTTCAATGAGGCAAAGATTCTTCTTCTTATATTCATATCATGACTTTTTCCATCAAGCTCCAATGATCCATCCTCACCTTGGAGGCATCAATACTTACACAACATCAATGAATTAATCAATTAACTTTTCTTGCAGCAACAAGGACTTTCATGTTAATCAGATGCCAAAAACAAAAAGAAGGAGAAAAACTAAAAACGTTCACCTTTGCTGCTGGGCATCTAAGAAGGAAATTAGTTAAGGGAAAAACTAAAACATTGGATACTAGTGTTTAAAAGGGATTCTTTTTCAGCTCTGCAAAAATATATAAAGCTACAGCTCATTTAAAAGTTTAACTCAGAGCAAGTTGCTTAGATAAGATTATAACCTTTCAAGTGAGTGCATTGCTTGCTGTTCTTATACTTCCTGTTTGTGCTATGTGCTGCGGTTTTATCAGGCAACAACAACAACTCCGGCAACAAGTCTTTCAGAAGGAATAAATAGCATGCTTAACTTCGTTTTAATAAACGCAGGCTGCGCAACACGCACGCTAACCATTAGCTACAGCGCTGTCAGCTAACGGCTGTCAAAGTCAATCAGGGGTCAATAGCCCACCATAATTAGGACACCTCACTGGGCAACAGCTGAAGGAAACACAAGGAGGGAACAAAGTGGGACATTCCTTCCTTATTAAAACACTCCCCCCCCCCCCCTAACCCCCCCCGATAATTTACATTAAGTTACATGATTTAATTGGAGACGCCAACCACAATGTATTTTATGGTGCCAGGTGGTTTAGCACACCCGGTTCTGCCCTCGCTGACCTCCGGCGGTCTCCAGCGTGGGTTATAAGCTTGAGCAAAAGTGCACCAAAAAACCCTCTCTTTCAATCAATCTTTTGTGTTTGGCACTCAGATCAGATCCATGTTTTGCGTTGCACTCAGAGCCAGCAAAATGAAGAATGAACCACACAATGCATGTCCCGAGGACCACCATGATGACTCACGGTATGTGCTGTGTTTGAACTGCATTCGTCATTATGCACCTGCCAGGTGGACATAAACAACTTCATATCTTTGGGTCCTGGGATATGTCCTAGCATAACAACATGCTCGATAGCTGCCTCAAATCAAGTCCATTGTATTTGTAAATCCCTGAATCACAGTGACCGTGTGAAAGTGCTTCACACATTATATGACACCCTCTAACCCAAAGTACACTAAATGACGAGGAAAAACTCTCCAAATCCAAAGGAAAAAACCTTGAGGAGGAACACAGAACTAGGTACAGAAGTACAAAACTACTGTAGCATGAAACCTGGGTATAATATTGTTTATATGCAGGAGAGGTAATTATGCTTCATTTGATGATGTATCTTTTCATTAAGTTCCCAATACAGAGACAGACACTTAAACAGCCAGACCGTGTCCAATTCAGAGACTGTGATTAGGGCATTGAGAATAAGGTTAAAAAAGTCTTGTAAGAAATATATGAAAAGTAATGGCTGGCTTTTGATTAAACAAAGGAAGAATAACGACAGACAACATTGAAATAGAATCTGGGTATAATTTGAACAACACAGTCCCCGCTCCATCGCATAAAAGGATAACTCGGCTCCACTCGAATGGGCGCAAATTATGCGCCGAATGACTTCTCCTTGACATTTACATCCCAAAGTAAAGCGTTTAAGGTAAAAGGTAATTTTCTGGTAATCTCATTTTATTCTACATGAAAGAAACCGCGCCGCGGCATGGCTAAGCGGTGTCCGTTATGTAATGGTATGTCGCCCCGTGTCTGAAGTTTCTTCTTCTTCTTTGCTGGAGACGGTCATGCTCCTCGACAAGAGGATCCACTTCCATTAAATCCCAAAGAGGGGAAAGTTGATTCCACGCAACACGATAATGAGCTTGGTGATGTGACGGTGTGGGTGGGTTGGAGGGTGGGGGGGTGGGGGGGGGCAAGCTATGGTGGGTGCTAACATTGCTTGACTTTAAGTAGGGCGACAGGAGAATGGGAGCACTGGCTTTTAGAGAGGGAGGGAGACACACACACACACACACACACACACACACACAGAGACAAACACACACATAGATACAAAGAGAAAAACACACAGGGAGAGACACAGATACACACACACACAAAGAGAGATACAGAGAGTGAGATGCAGAGGCAGAAAAAGAGAGAGAGACACACACACACATGGAGAAAGAGACAGCTACATAGAGTGAGAAAGGGAAAAAGAGAGAGAGGGAGAGAGGGAGAGGGGGAGAAGCACACACACACACTCACAGATGGAGACAGCAAGAGAGAGAGATAGAGAGAGAGAGAGAGAGAGATCACTTGGATAAATAGACTTAATGAGCCCTGATCGTTGGGCATCTCCCTCCCCAGGATGAGGGAGTTGAGCCGTCATGGTGGTTTGCATTGCCGATGTGAAAGACTGGAAGGGATTATGACATTAAGTGGCCCGCGTGTCCTCTGATCTGGAATTAGCCGGCTATGGTAGCCTCAAAGTATCTCTGCACGGCTCACTTCGCTTGCAATGATTATCTATCCTTTTTGCAACATTTGTCTGGCGATACATAATGAATTGCTTATTTACTTACTTTGATTTTGTTTATGATGTTTAATTCATCAAAGTGTGACTTTGATGAACTAGGAGACGGCTTTCCTAGTCTTTCACTAAATACTTAAGTAAAGTACTTCAAAGAGTGCCCTGCACATTGTCAGATGATTATATGGCCACTTGAGGAGTACAAACAGGGCCAAGGTAGATACATCCTCTGAGGTCGAAAAGGCATAATTCACTCAGTAAGTACGTTCAGGTTAATTGCCGTTAATTTGCCGTTGTTTATGGTGACCCACAAGTGTTTTCTCTGGCGACGGTGATTCTGTGCAGGGGAGAGAGTCAGAGGGCCCCGATGTAGGCCAGGTCCTGGGGTATTATGGCTTCAGCAATTAGTGCCCACTGGGGCTAGCTACGCTCCATTGGCTTGTGCTAACTGCTAGGCGGGGGTCACCCAGGGAGAGGAGGAGGACTGCATGAGGCTACGGCAATGCCTGGCAACTGCAGGACCCGCTAGCAATCACTGGCCCACACCTTTATGATTCAATGCTCATGGGGGTGGGGGGAGGGGACAGTTTGATAAAAACGGATGGGGAGAGTGGGAGGCTAGGGGGGAGAAAAGAGGAGAGCTAGGGAAGTCAACGAGGGCTGGATGGCAATACTAAAAAGAGCTGCTGCTCTTGTTTCCATGTGTTGTTAAATCCTTCATATTAACATTTCATGAGGCAGTGACAGCCCGTCTCGGTGATTGCCCTTGCTGTTCTTTGATCAACTATGGACAGGTAACAATTCATTTCTTGAGGGGGGGTTCTTTGCAATCGCACATCCATAAGATAGTCATGGATACATGCATGATGCATCAGTGACTGTCAGTGGTGATAAAAGCTTGTTTAAACTTTTACATTGCATTAATGCATCAATATCTGATGAGTGCATTGCAAAACAAAAGTCTCTGGGAGAATTCCTTTTTTCAAAATAAATGTACCTGAAGTTGCTTTTGTTAATTACCCAAATGGAAATCTGGCTTGCAGTGCAACCTCAAAACCTCAAATAAAAAGGGTAAGATTAACACCCAAACCCATTTCATATTCAGGTACGTCATGCCTACCACCAGTCATGAGCCTGTAAGCGACTACTTTAGCATTAATTTTCTTTAAAGGAATGCGAATAAGAGGGCGGAGAGCATGGGCCTTCTCTTGGCTCAACTCCCAGAGGCCTCCCCTATGTTTGTTTTAGTTTTTTTGGGCTGCTTACGCTCTCCAGTCTTTTTGGCCAGGACCGACAAGACATGCGTAAACCTCAACACAACACATGCCCATTAAAACCTCTAGTTGCCTTGGGGGATGAAGACGTTGTGCTTTCATCTGTGAGGGAACACAGTTGTAGTTTTAGTAGTCTGTCACTCCATCAGTTCTCTTGGTGCAAGAAAACGAATAGCCTTTTTATTCTGTTTACTATTTTGTATTCTTTTTGCTGGCTTGTATTCAGGCATTGAGTGAGTCACTTATTATTATGACATGCCGCAGTCATTTCTTAATCACAGATTTGACACAAACACGTCTCAGCCTATAAAGCGGTTGGTCTGATGAACAAAACAGTGTTTTATTTTTCATCTTGACACAAAATACAGAGCCTATAGATGGAGTCCTTTGATGGCTAAGCTCAGTATTCTGGGGACAAAATGGTATGAATGCTTTCAGGGGGAAAGCAATTATCCTCTCTTTGCTAAACTGCAATGGCACATCTGCATGCATTCAATTTTTGGACACTTTGGATTATATTAAAGGGTAAATTGATTTAGAACGCACATAACATCTGCCTCAACAACGGGGGTAAAGTGAAATGTTATTATTTGCGGAGGAGGTCTGCGTAATGAAGGGCCGCGTGCTGAGTGCTAAACAATGGGATCAATTACCAAATATTAAAAAGTCAATCACGATCATTTTCTGATGTGCTCGCGTAGATGGCGCATGCACGGGTTGGGAGGATCAACAAACTGGATGGAGCGACGGGACAAAGGCCCGGTATCACGTTACAGTGCACGTGTGCATCCTTAAAGGTCCAACTCATTCACTCCTAAAGGGTTTAATCAAAGCTTCTGATGAGATCAAACACCAACCATGCTGTAAGGGCTTGCAGCTGTGTGTGTGTGCATGTTTGTTCTGCTTTGAGTGTTGAAAAAAAATATGTGCACAACAAAGAAGCAATCATAGCATTATGCTTCATAGACATTAATTGAAAGACAAATGTATTCATGAAAGGTAAACAAATTATAAACAGATTGCTTGATGATCAATAATCCCACTTTGTTTGAAATATCTAAGGCGTTTTCACGTTAATTTCGAGCAATTATTTAGAACCCCAAAGCGGTGTATGTGAACACAGCATCACACCAAAATAACTGGGCCGAATCCACCTGAAGGTGTTGCTCTCTGTCTGCTTCCAAGCACATTCCCGTGTAATGAGAATGCAATCCGACTCAATATGGATCGAAACTCGAAGGCCAGTAGTTGCTTTTATTGCTAAAGTTGGCAGCATAATGAGTCCTAAATTAATTTAGCAACAATAATGTACAGTGCCTCGTTGACATTTGGGAAGACGATCACATTTTCCCACAGCCAAAGAAAAGGCACATAACAATATCTAAATTGTTTCAGTAGCAGTGAATTAGCCAATGAAGGCTAGACCCTTTTATGCAGAATCTCCTTTCTATTGACTGCTAATATATATATATATATATATATATATATATATATATATATCCTGTCCATACCTGCCTCGCAAATCTGTCAAAGGAGCCATTAGTTCTTCCTAATTAGCTGTCTGTCCTCTCTCCTTTTTATGCTGTTTGCAAATGTTAAGCTTTGCCTAGGTTGTATGAAAATGATTTGTGAGATGAGAGAAACGATTGGCTCCTAATCCTGCAATGTAGTTCAAGACTTGAGCTCATAAAACTTGAGCATTGATTTTGATCATTTGAACTAATTTGATCCCATTAATGGTATTAACAACACTGGCTGCCAGTGTTTTGCATACGTTATGCTATGCTATTCTATTTTATGTTACGCTGCAATATGCTACACTTAGTTGTATTGTATGTTGTATTATGTATATATTGAGAAGGCTTTTTGACGTTGCAATACCATGACTACTTTTCACTTTCGTCGTTGTTTTTGCTGGATTTTTCTTTAATGGGTTCATTTGCCTTCTCTCCAGACTGACTCAATATGTCGCATTAGCAGGA
Source organism: Lota lota (assembly GCA_026745465.1). NCBI lineage: Eukaryota > Metazoa > Chordata > Actinopteri > Gadiformes > Lotidae > Lota > Lota lota. The sequence continues at coordinate 1,495,030 of JACYXH010000473.1, read as the reverse complement.
AGAGAGGTCCCTCAGCGTGAATTACCAACGTATCTTTTTTAGCAGCAGCAGGTCCATAACAATTAAATAAAGGGAAATATCCCTTTAATTGATAAACAATTAACAAAAACAATTGTACAAAAACTATGAAAAATGTTAACAACATTTAAAAGGATGAGCGGTGTTGAATTAATGCTGAGAATGTTCCTCATTTGCATCGAGCAAATGGGATAACTGTCATTCAGCCGACAACAAAAAAACGAGCGACCTAACATCTAGACGTACACAAACATAGACACACCAGAAAACAACTAAATTGTTGTTCATTTTTTGTCTATTAAGGTGGCGTTCAACTGAATCAATTATCCGTTAAACACTAGAATACCTTTAGCTTTTCTCCTTCGTCACTAAACTTCATTATGTTTTGTCTGTCACCCAGACTCCTTCCAGTCAGGCTTCAATTCTCCTAAGATCAATATTATTATATCAATATCATCATTTGGCTCAGGTTCTAAATGGTGTCTCCATTGATTAACAGTAATGGACATTTGTGAGCGATGAGCTGACCTTATTTTTGCCATTTTAAACCAAAGCTCATACCCCTGTTTACAAATGCCCATGGTTGAGCCTTTTAGGTGATACAGCAAAAACACATAAAACTTATTTCATTGTAATATTAGAACAATCCATCAAATTGTCGTTATTGCGTCTCCATGGTGAACAAGATGGCACCATTGGAATGTTGTTCGTCAGATGGTGTAGAAATCGCAATTTTTGCTTTAGATCACAGACACTCTGAATTCCCTGAATGTTTTTGCAGGTGACTCAGTATGGGGGGAGGGTGCAATTATTAATCTCAATACTGTCTCAATTTACACCTCAATCACATTTGGGGGGGAGGGGGGAAGAAATGAATATGGTTAATTGCACTCATCATCACCAAATCCCACTTCTATGTTCCGCCAGCAACAAGCAGCTAGAAAGGGGCCGCACTGGTATCCAAATGACTGCGAGGAAAAAAAGAGAGGGGCCAGCTGATATTTTCCTTCACTTTTACGAACGAAAAACGAATACAAAACCTCCTCCCGATAAATGACAGTGCACGATTATATTATCCTTATTCCATTCAAGCGTGTCTAGTTTGAGCTGGAGGCAAGGGGACAGCTGTCAGCAATGACTTTTGACAGCCTTATCCCCACCCTCCCCGACACACATGCACACACACACACACACTCGCACTCGCACACGCACACACACACACACAAACACCTCTATTTACCCATCGAAACATTTCACAGAAAAAAACAAAGAAAGGAAAAATCAGTTAATGAGCAGCTCTGCAACCCACTCCCAGCCCACCCACCCACACAACGAAGAGAGACCCCCCCCCCACCTGGCTGTCAGAATTCCCCCCCCCCCTCCTCCTGTTGTTGTGCAGCGGCATCGGGATGGATCGGATCAGATGTGCGGATGATAATGCCAGCCTAGGGATTAGCGCTGGCGTCTCTGCAGGGGCCATCATGCGCTACCACCCCCACCGCTGCGGTGTCTCCGTGATGGCGTCAACTTCCGCACGCCGTCCAAAAGTTTACAAAACAATAAGTTGCAAAAGATACACCCTTCATCGCGGGAGCCACCAGAGACGCCCCACATCAGGTTGGTCTTTGATATATGACACCAGCGTGCCTCGGCGACTCAGTGACACTGACGTATCCAGGCCTCAACGCTGACGCTTTATTGCTTATGCATGTACACATATCCACTAACCCTTTGGCTCTTTTTGTCTGTGCAGGTAAAGCGTTACGGGGGAACAGAGGGTGGATTTCCATGACATATTAAAATGCACACGCTTTGAATCAAGTCCCTTTGTTCCCGCGCACACTGCGTCTTTCCGATGTTATGCCGAGATTATTTTTGGCATTCCTATCTTAGATTTCACTTAACGGCGTTCTTTTTTTTTTGCCCCAAAGGGAAACGGCATTATCAGATGATTGTCTTTTCAGAGTATGTGCGACAAATTGAATCGGGCATTTCAAATACCAAAACGCCCTGTGCTGCACACACACACACACACACACACACACACACACACACACACACACACACACACACCTTCCCGAGATCATAATGCAGATACGCCATGATTAGAACATGGTATTTTCAGACATTGAGGAAATCTTCAATGTCTCTTCACCCTCTTTTCACTTGCTTTCTTTCTTTTGCTTCCTACGTCTATCTGATCCAGTCCGGTATTGTAAAAGCTGGTAAAAGGAGGATTTGGATTTGAGGAGACTAATACCATCTTCCTTGCTTTCTCGGGGCCTTACCCCGACCCTTCAGCCTTGTCATCCCTTATTAATGTCAAGCCACCTCTCACGCACATCCGTGTACACAGATCACACACAATTAACCTTTCCAGAAGACAAGAACACCGGGGTGCGCCATTTGGAATTTACACTGACACTGCAGAGCCGTGATTCACCGTCATCGCCGAGACACAAGTTGTCATTCCCCTCACCCAACCTCATCGCCAGCTCTCCACCTCCAGAACCTGCCTTGAGCTGACTCTGACACTTTAACCTTCGTCCACCGTATCCACCACCCCGTGTGAGGGTTGTCGCTTAATTTCCCTCATTCGCAACACACCATCAACCCATCCACCCACTGACTACTTCCCTCTTCCCCGCCTGGCTACACCTGCCTCTCCTGGCTCTCTCCTCTCTCACCCACCCTGTCTCTCTTCTCATCTGCAGCAGGAATTCTTCATGTGGCCCTCACATGTCAACCCAACCCCCCACCACAGCCTCCCGGTAGATAAACGTGGGGGGGGGGGGGGGGGGGGGGGGGGGTGTTAGAGAGGGGTGGGGGTGGATGTTGGGTGGTTTGAAACGGAAAAACATCAACGTTACCGTACAAGAAGAAGGAAAGAGACAGAGGGGACAAAGCGCTAGCTAGCAGCAGCGGTAATAACACTGCCATTGGGACATGCTAACAAGGATTATTATTATTATTATGATGATATGGATAATAGTGGCGTATATCACTGAGGCTGGGGGTGTGAGGGTTTGGTGCGGTGGAGGGGGGAGGGGTCTTCATTGACGTTGGCAGGGCCTAAACAGAGATTGAAGAGTTGGCGGGTGCAGTGTGAGTTATGGCCTGTGTGAACGAAGCTAATCATACAAGTCTCAGCCAATCCCGTGCAGAATGATGAAGTGGAGGACATACACACACACACAAACACACACAAACACACACACACACACACACACACACATACAGATACACACACACACACACACAGGCGTACTGACCTTCAGAATGAGGCTCTATTAAATAGACTCACGCGGCCTGGGCGCTTCCACTTTGCACGGGGTGTTACTCTTTAATTAAAATAATAAGGCAATTAATAATAACACTGGTAAGGTCACCGCCCGTATGATGCGGGGACCACCGCTTAACAACGCCTGAAGGAGCCGGGGGGGAAGGGAGGTTGGTGGGGGTCCGCACATAAAAAACTATGACATTAGGTGAGTGTATCTATATCTGTTGATACCGTAGTCACTCTCTCTCTCTCTCTCTCTCTCTCTCTCTCTCTCTCTCTCTCTCTCTCTCTCTCTCTCTCTCTCGCTCTCTCTCTCTCTCCCCAGCTCTCACGTGAGCAAGAGGGTCTCAAAGACGGAGTGCCCTTGCAGGGGTAATTATATTAGGTTTGGTGATAGAGGATCGTAAAACTCGAAGCCGTCTAATACCTGCGAACGGGCCCACGGTCCGGCTGTGAGTCACGGCCGCTCTGTTTTTGAAGGGGGGGGGGGGGGGGGGGGCCCTCCGAGCAGTGTCGTTGATTGTAAAGAGGGGCCATCAGGCAAAGTAAACAGACTCAGTCCTAAATCACAGCCCCGTCCGTACGGGGGATAACATGTAGCCTCGACCCGTCCCCACGTTACCTTATTTACGTTTAATGAGCGCGCTAATAACATTTGCACAGGTGGTGGCGGTGATAATACCCGGCTTTATGGAGACATAAAACTCCATCCACGTCCCCATCCACCCCCTACTGCAAACGGCCAACCTACCACCACCCTCACCCCACCACCCTCACGCCACCACCCTGGGCCCAGACCCCACCACAGAGAGGAAGAAATCAATAATTGGAGGGAAAGGGATCCTTGGTCTCTGACCGCTCCCACCATGGCGTCCCAGCTCACCCCTCCCACCTACTTCCCACCCCACCCCTCTCTCTGCTCTGTGTCCCATGCTGACCTCCATCCAACACCTCGGTTGCTGCTGCTGCCCCTCATACGCACACACACTCAGAATCACACACACACACTCACATACAGTCTCAGACTCACTCACACACACACATGCACGCACACACACACACACACATATAAACATTCACACACATAGACATAAACACACACACACCCCATAAATATATAACACAACATAACTCACAACCACTGTAAAACACATACATACATACACACACACACACACACACACACACACACACTGTCACGTTCTCCCGTGCAGGCGTGAGGCGTGTGCCTGCAGACCCCATAGCTGAGTGGGCTCACCCCGGTACGAGTGATCTGTGGCGGCCTGGGCACTGGCTGAATAATGACTCTATGGATTACTTCATTATCCTTCTCTCGTCCAGAGGACCAACGGGGAGGGCTTACAAGGTGGCTGCCTTTAACGAGCTGCACAGGAGGGGTGGGTGTGGTAGGTAGGGGGTAGGGGTGGAGGTTCGGGGTAGGGCTGGGGTGAAGACGCACCCATGCATCGCTCCCAGCCTGGCTCCCTGTCATGGGTCCTTAAGCACTCAGGACCACACCCCGGTATGTTGCTGCACACAAACTCTCTCTGGCACTGTTCTCTCTCTCTCTCTCTCTCTCTCTCTCTCTCTCTCTCTCTCTCTCTCTCTCTCTCTCTCTCTCTCTCTCTCTCTCTCTCTCTCTCAGCTATCGTTGTCTTTTTCTCTCTTTCTCTGTGTCACCTGCACTCTGTCTCAATCATACCCTCTATCTATAGCTCAATCACACTCTATCTATCCCTAGCTCACTCTCTGTCTCAGTCACACTATCTCTAGCTCACTCTCTAACTCAGTCACACTATATCTCTAGCTCACTCTCTATCTCAGTCACACTTTCTTGCTCACTCTGTCTCAGTTCAACTCTATCTATCTCTAGCTCACTCTCTGTCTCAGTCCCATTCTCCATCTCTAGCTCACTCTCTGTCTCAATCACACTGTCTAACCATGTCCAGCTCACTCTGTGTTAATCACACTCCCTATCAATCTCTAGTTCACTCTCAAATGCTTTGTCTCTTTCACTCTCACTTTCCCTTTCAATTCTCTCTCTCTCTCTCGCTCTCTCTCACTTCATTTTTTCCCTACCAACCAAAGCGGCAACACAGGGTGGATCTTCTGCGTTAATAAAACCTTATCGCCCAATCGTAATAATCCCCGACCTGCGCTGTACGCTATCTGCTGCCAACCTTCATCACCAGCTCAATAGTTCCAGTGACCGAGGTGTGAAATTGATCAATATCTTATCATCCATGTCCAGAACCGCAAACCGTTTTTGCGTGTGCATCCTCTCCCTGTTCCGAATGCAACGGGGATGAGAATAAGCGTCTGGTTTGCCATGTTTGTAGTCAATACAAAATAAGGAATTAATTATACTGAACTGCACTTCCAATCTGTCCAACTGAGAAATATGCGCTCTTAGTTGTCTTATTTGTTTCCACGTCAACGGTTTTTGTTTTGTTTTAATTTGACACTGATGATTCCGTACTGTGACATGTACTGTTACGTCCACTGTATGTATTTTGCTGTCTTGTTGTCCTCATGTGCAGGTGCCAGTCCATTATCCACTTTCATCGTTGTCCTGCCTCTACCAATCAGCTCATCCGTTTCCACCAATCAGCTCATCCACCTCATCAGTTTCCAGCAATGGCGGGCCTGCCACGACCATTTAAAAACGGTTTCCAAGTATCTCATGCTCTCTCTCTGTTTTTGGTCTGCTGACGATAACCCTGCTTGTGCTTTGCACACAGAGAGCTTCGGTGGGATTGTTCGATTCTTTGTTATCAAATATATATATATATATATATATATATATTGTCCATTCATTTCCCCTCCCCCTACCTGTGCCTATTGTTAACGGTGTGTTGTGTGTTCCTGTTAGCCTGATCCCTTTGCCATTTCTTTGGTAACACTCAAGTCCCAAGTCCCGGTCTTGTGGTGTCATATTTGTTTTGTGTTTTATGTTCCCCTGTCACTGATCCCTTCCCATTTTTATCATCTGTTGCTTCTAATCGATTATTAATCACTAAAAACTTGCTCACCTTCAATCCACAACCCAGCCATTTTACATCGGTTACCTCCCCCACTACCCCTAGACTGTGGGGTTGTAACGTATATGGTTAGGTAAAACTGATTGAGTCTGCAGGTTTTGATTTGATCGAGCTAAAGTGACACAGCACAGTGGCCTACCTCTGTGTTGGTCAACCGCAGGCTGTATACGAGTTGGGCACGGAAAGATGCTACAATGGCGTTGGTGGGAATGTGATTCCTTATAATGAGGACAAGTAGATTTCACCACAAGGCTGTAGAGTAACTTACAATGGGTTATGTTGGTTTGCCTAAGGTGACATATTTCAAAGAAAAGGTTTCTTTCCATGTCTGTTATGTTTTACAGACATTGCGTATGACTGCATTCACAAGTCACTTTCAGATAAAAGCATCTGCTAAAATGACTTCCTTTACTAGGTGAATAATATATGACTGGAAATGAGCTATGCCAATGTTCATTTCATGGTGTATTCATGTAAATTCATATTAGTCATCATGAAAAGCATGAAAGATTCCTTGATTAAACGATGCCACGAAGCAACAGCTGAGCCGGGCTAAAATTTAAAAATTTAAATGTAATATAAAACCAATACAGACGGATGATTGGATCAATGATCCTCTGGGTCATTTATGTTAATGCATGGGTCAGTGTGTGGGTGTTTGATTTTACAGCAGATTAAACTGACAAGAAGTGTTAAGACATTTCAAATACCTCTTCCTTTCCTCAGAACATGAAATAATGGCTGGAAAGTTATCTAACTGAAAGTTCTCTACGTTATCTTTTGAAATGTTCAAAGACTGTAAAAAAAGATATCCCGTAAGCTGTGTCAGATAGCTGTATGAATTTTAGTTTTATAGGACATTGAAGAAAATACTGTTTTTCCAATTCTAATTCTAAATAAATTACATTTGGCAGAAGAGGGACAAACAAATGTCCTGTAGGCTAGCAAATAATCAACACGATGAAGACACCTAATGGATTCATCTCTTCTACGAGGTTTAGTAGCTTACCTTTCTCTCCTCACATGCGGTCTGTTCTTTCCCTGTATTTGGTTCTCCAACTACCCATCTAAGATGACAACCATCCTCCACTGTTCTCCCAAGGGATGGCTGGAATATAAATACTATTTGAACAACAATTTGTCAGCATTAGATACCAAGGAAACCGAAATACTTGGCATGTGTCAGATTTCTTGCCACTGTATGGCAGACTGTGAGGTCTGTGTGAAAAGAGCTATTTGACATTTAGAGGAATTGGAAGCTTTAGAAGGTCATGACCATAACGCTGAGCTCCTTTAAAATGATATGTACTTTATAGGTGTGTGTGTGTGTGTGTGTGTGTGTGTGTGTGTGTGTGTGTGTGTGTGTGTGTGTGTGTGTGTGTGTGTGTGTGTGTGTGTGTGTGTGTGTGTGTGTGTGTGTGTGTGTGTGTGTGTTGTGGCAACCCGGCTCCTGCGCAGCGCCCCAGGCGGCCCAGGGCAGTAGTTACAGACGGAGTTTACCACCGCTATCCGGGAGATCGCACACCTGAGCACATTAGCGCTGATCCCACTCAGCGCAATCGAAAGCACCTGCGAGGGAGGAGGAGGAACACGGGCATACGCGGGGCTTGGCGTGATTTGTTTGAAGTGTCTCGGCCAAACGTGTTAGGAAGGATGCATGTGTGTCCTGTGTGAGAGGGAAGAGAACGCAGCCTAACGCGGCGAACGCCAGACATTATAGAGAGAGCCTTTTCCCGAGTTGCGAACGTTTCCCCAAGACAGGAACTGCGCTCGGGGACAGACGACCGACTGCAGCCGACCCTCGAGTTGGATTAACCCCACGGAGGGGTAGAGAGTCCACGCTACCCTGCGGCGGCAGCGCTGCCGAGATCATTACCGGAGCCAGTGTACTTTTGTTGTCTGTTGGGCATGGCCTAACGTATTTTATGTTTGTTAAATAAAAGTGCCGTTGCGGCTTAAATGGACCCCTGCCCTGTGTTCTCTGGGGGGAGGCGGCCACTTACGGAGCCAGGTTGTCATAATATATATATATATATATATATATATATATATATATATATATTAGTGTAAATTTAAATAATAAGTTATGTGTATGAGTCTTCTTCTAGAAGCATTAAACCTACTATGGTTTTCTCTGCATGCGTCCCAATACCCTTCTGCACGCGTTTTTTATTTCCTTGTTTATTTTTCATTTATATCCGTCCCTCCTTTGCTGCCACTCCCATCTGCTGGGGCTTTTTGGGTAATTATGACTCGGCTTTGCATCTTTAACCTCCATCACCTCATCCCATTGATTTCCCTCTTAGTTTATATAGGGATTCAGCTGGCTTTTCACCAGTGCTCGCCGAGACCCTTGAGGGACCGACGCTATTGCTGAATCGGGTCGAAATTTGTTTCTTATTCCAATCTGCTGATTTTGCATCTTAATCACAGAGTCAACTATCCATGCTAGGTCAATAGTTCAGCACACATCTCTAGAGATGACCCATCTGTTTAATGATGACTTTTCTGTGTGTGTGTTCCTTCTGTGTTAAAACTGCATAGCATCGGTGTGTCAGTATGGGTCTGCGCTACCACCCAATGGTTTCCTTTTCATTATTGGACCCGCTGAGATTAATACACTAACCAATTAACACATGTGGCTAACACCGGATATGGTTTAGTCAAGGCGGGTCAAATAATCCATGTCATGCTCACCTGTTTGTACCTGTTATTATGCACCTGTTATATAAAAAAAAAACACAGGTGTGGCGAGCCTGTCTTTATGTGTTCTAACCTGACGCCTACTCCTGGCTGTCAGTCAATCCGGTTGAACAAACTCCCGCCAGCCCATACACGCTCACCTCCATCTGCGTCCCGTTCCCACCAGACTGCATTCATTAGTGGGATGCCTTTCAATGTGGGGTGACAATGTTTACCGCTTTAAGATATATAGTCTCAATCTACAAGAATTTGTTAAAGGAACTTGAATTGCTGAGATTGAAACGGCCGCCTTGGTTTGGTTTGGGAATTTGGTATCGAGTTGTCTCGGGAATTACAGACAACTCGACACCGAATAAGTGACCTAGATCCGTTTTAATCGACTTTGTTGTGAATTATTTTACGTCTCAATTTGCAGACTTGCAAACTGGCTTGTAAAAACATGAGACGGCTGCTCCACCCCCCTTTGTTCTAATCTTCTCTCTGACGATGAGGAGATGGATGTGTGAGTGGCTTCAACTGAAAGTCAGACAGTGGATCAAGCACTGAGTCCATCTATCGTCTCAAGGACACCCCAAGGTAGTGGAACATGACTGTGTGTGTGTGTGTGTGTGTGTGTGTGTGTGTGTGTGTGTGTGTGTTGTGAGTGTGCATGCGCATGGAGGCTACTTGACCGTCCATGTCACATTCTTGAAATCCTGACTAGAAAAAGATCTCAAAGCTATTATTTATATTAGAGAAATTTATATTAGAGAAATTACTCAATCTATCTCAGGAAGCGGAGGCTGTCACAGGGAAAGTTCCATTCATCGTCACTCATGGCCCTACATCTTATCTCAATTGCTTTAAGACACGTTATTTCTTGCTGTACGTAGTTGGATTGTTTTTATAACATGGATGTCCTAACTTTACTTTTGTAAATCCTTAACACATGCCCCTCTGAGCCTGAAACCATTTCTCTTTACACTACAGATACACATAGCAAAACAAACCGCCGCAGCGCCCTGTGTTCCACAGAGCCCTGCTCTGCTGTCCAGGTTAAATGATTCACTGCCTGTGGCGTCAGGTCCTCGCCAGATTGGACCCCTTCCATGCATGACCACCTGTCCACTCCTCTCAACATCTCTCTCGCTCTCTCGCCCTCTCTCACTCTCTCTCTCTCTCTTTCTCTCTCTCTTGAAACTGCCACACGAGTGATTTTGGCCCAAACAATTTACAGTGTGTTTTACAGGATTTCTTTTCCGATCAACGCAAATATATTTATATATCCGAAGAGCTGGTCATCAATCTCATCCAGGGTCAGAATGCCTGGGTACATTACTTGGTTACATCATGGTAACCCCCCCCCCCCCCACCCCCCCACCCCCCACCCCCCAACTCCTATTTGCCCCCCTGCTGGTTTTAATGTGTTTTTGGGCCAATGGTGAGGCGGTAGCTCGGCCGCGCCCGTTCACCCCTCCGGTCCAATCACAGTAAAAAGGTTGGAAGAATCACATGCTACTACACATGTGCTGTAACCCTGCATTATTGACCACAAAGTGTTTTATTCTCCACATGTGACTTCTGCACGGTCATGTCGCTCCGATACTTCATGCACCAGACAAGATTTGCACGTTGAGAAGATTACTTGTTTTCTGCTGCTGTTCGTGTGGGTATGCACACACACTCACACACGTCTACAAACCCACTTACTTATAAGTCAGTTGTAATACCACTCCAGTCAAAGGGACTCTGGCTCTGAGTACTCTAGAGGAGGTCTTATGATAATCATTTCACCTTATGAGGATGAATCTGTTTATGTGGGGGTCCAGCATCAACAGAGGACACCGGTTAGTGTGGAGAAAAATGCTGAATCCTGTGTTCTGCTGCACAAACTGGCAAAACGCATCTCCTACATAAATGAGTGCCATTAAACACTCCCTATTAGTTTATGTGTGTTTTTGGTTTTTATAAACGTATCCATTTATTTTTAATGAGTTGTTACTTTTTGAACGTATTGCACATGAATAAATAATGAGTTTAACTGATGACACTGCACTGCACACAAGGACTTTAATGCATTTAGATAAAGAGCTTGTGTTGGATGACATTAGGAGGCATTAAATCACGTATTATGCAGTCACTGCCTTTTAAATGAATGTGCACATACACAAAATAGTAATTTTTTTAAACACATTCATGGATCGACTGAATTGCTTGTGATTTTAGTTATGTCCGCCCCAATACACCTGTCTTCCAGCCCCGTAAGAGCACTACAACCGCCATTTAAAACAACATTAAAAAGGCATTAAAACATTAGTTAAACACAACATAACCCCTATCGTGCACATGGTCTGATGACTATTGTTATACTTATCTTTTTTAATTAACTTCTTATTGTAAGTAATTAAACAGGATTCGAGCTAGCTTAAAGTGCACTGTTTATTCTGTCGAAATGAGCAGTGTACAACTGGAACTCAACAACGTCCATATTTAAAGAGAAAAATAACAAACAACGTTTAGTATATTGACTACATACACTCGCTTAATAAATCTGTTGCTATATTTGTCTATTTTATATCTATATTCTTCTCTGAGCTGCTTTGCCATGCTACTTTTAAACTATATGAACCGTGTTTTTTTTCCCAAGCTGTTATGCACACAACAGCGGTCTTGGTCTCAGCAGAGCCATCGAGTTTTACCATTCAGCGCGACTTCTGTTGAATTAGCAACACCTGCCTGTTGAATACCGTCACCTGGTGTTTGTCGAGCACCGGGATGACTTCACAGAATGCCAGCGCATTATTCCCCACTAAATGCACAGATGTCTCTCTCTCTGTCTCCCTCCCTCCTCTCTCTCTCTCCCCCTCCCGCTTCTTGCTCTCTCGCTCTCTCGCTCTCTCACTCTCTCTGATGAATGGTTCATGTAACCATGTTTACTCCTTGACAAGTTCATGCTGCTCAGATAAAGGAACAAACAATGAGTTATTGGATAGATGTTCTTGTGTTTGAGCGATAGCAACCCATCTGTCTGACATGGCGAAGATGAAAGACAGTTAGGGCTCGTGAAACACCAATCATGCTGGTTTCTTTGTTTGTAAGCTGGTGTCATTTGTACCCTATCAGAGTAATCAATTAAGCATCCTTATTTACGACTAACAAATGGTGCACTAAGACGGCAACTCATGGCTCCCAAAATACAGTCGTATTAACATTATAGTTTATCCTATTCTGTCTTTCTTGTATGTTCTTTCTCTGGGGTTCTCTCTCTCGAGCGTGTGCGTGTTATCTTTCCATCTCTCTCTCTTTCTTTCTTTGTCACTTTATTTATCTTCCTTCTCTCTCACTACCGCCTTGATGAAAGGAAGACAAAAGATGTCAGTGAAAGAGAGAAGAGAGACAAACCGAAAGAACCAAGACACAGATTCTCCTCAAATCTTTAAGGGAGGATTGATTCATTGACACCCTTGTCTCACCCTGATGGATTATCGATCCCGCTGTATAGCTCTGTTCCCAAGGAGGGCAATGACATTATGTATGGTTATTAATTAAATATTAATGCTATTGTTGTAGTGGTATATTAATATGAGATGAATGGAATATGCAGAGTGATGATGCATGCCAACTGGGCGATAATGTCATTAAGGTGTAGCTGAAAAATGGGCAAAAGGAGTTTATGATTTAGAAGTGAAATATGCAGACTTAAGGTTCTTCTCTGAAGGTGAATGCTGATCGGTGGCGTTACGGTTTGCCCATTTAGCTTTCACATTTACACACCTGCACAAACTCACACAAACACACACACACACACACACACACACACACACACATACACCCACACACTGCCATATTCTCTTCTCACAATGTCCTCTAAATGTAGAGGAAAAATTGTGTGTGTGTGTGTGTGTGTGTGTGTGTGTGTGTATTTGACTATGAAATAAAATGCAACCACAGTGCAGGTATTCAGAAGTCAAAATGGTGTGTGTCAAACTCAAACTTGAAAGCTATCAAGTGGTAACTATCAAAGGTGTTGACGTGCACAACCAGAGGCGGACTGTATTGATCCGACATCTGAGGCGGTACCTTATAACAGGGTATTTGGAGAGATGTGAGGTCCTCAGATGTTTCTGTTCAATCCCTCATGTTCAAGCTAAGATCTTGGAGGTGTCTCACATGTTTTTGTGTTTTGTATATTTTTGAATATTGAGTGTGTGTGTGTGTGTGTGTGTGTGTGTGAAGACACCACACCGTCACTTACCATCAGCCTACCTCCACAGTCACCGGACTGGCCCTTACTGGAGTGGGGCCAGAGGGGATCCTCTCTGATGGAATCATCAGAGTCTGAAATAGAATGTGCTTGATGCATTCATTTCTTGTCTACTTTAAAACAGTGGTTCCCAACCTTGGGGTCGGGACCCCACTCTGGGTTCCTTGATATAACTATGGTGTCACAGGATATGCACACATAAGCTATAGATAAAGCTATTGAGGATCCATTTTAGCAAACCATTTGTATAGGGTTAGATTGGGTTAAAACTATTTGTGTGGAGGCAGATGCACAAAAGTAAAAATTGTGGTCGCGACCACTTTCAGTTAGAAATATGGTCACAGGCCAAGAAAGGTTGGGAACCATTGCTTTAAAAAGCTATTTTTTGTGAATATAATTTATTTGTGTCTCCTTAACAAATAATGCATACCTCTTGTATTACACAGGCCCTCACATTTAGTAGGCATGTTTCCATCCACACCTTGGATGGTGCTACAAATAACAGCTGATTCATTCTGAAAGAGGATGCTAAAGAGGATGTTGCATGACAGGTCAGTTATCAAGTGTGGGAGTGTGTGTGTTTAAGCAGCCTCACCTGGCCGAATCTGATTGGACTCTGGGGCTGGGTGAGGCTGCATAACTGTTGCCATTCTCCTGTTGCACACTGATTGAGTAATCAGTGTGCACAGGTTAAACCAGCCATCACCACACACATTCAGAGAAAAGTCCCCTACATCGCAACATGGAGTACCAGCGCCACGTTTCATCATCTACAAACTTTACAATAAACCGGCTTCAACATCACCACCCTTGTACTGTGTTTGGAGGAGCCCAATAAAGGTGACTACTTAAACGATAGCATCTTCTATTCAGAAGTGTGTGTGTGTGTGTGTGTGTGTGTGTGTGTGTGTGTGTGTGTGTGTGTGTGTGTGTGTGTGTGTGTGTGTGTGTGTGTGTGTGTGTGTGTGTGTGATCTCAAGTGAGTACACCCCTCACATTTTTGTAAATATTTGAGTATATCTTTTCATGTGACAACACTGAAGAAATTTAACTTTGCTACAATGTAAAGTAGTGAGTGTACAGCTTGTATAACAGTGTAAATTTGCTGTCCTCTCAAAATAACTCAACACACAGCCATTAATGTCTATACCGCTGGCAACAAAAGTGAGTACACTGTGGGAGTGTGTGTGGATGGTGGCTGGTTTAAGCAGCCTCACCTGGCCCGAGTCAGACTGATTGGACTCTGGGGCTGGGTGGGGCTGCACACCTGTTGCACATTGAGCAATCAGTGTGCACAGGTTAAACCAGCCACCACCACACACACTCAGAGAGAGCTCTCCGGCATGGCAGCATGGAGCACTAGCTGCATGCCTCATTATATGCAACCATTACAATAAACCGGATTTTCAACATCACCACCCTGTGTCCATTGGTTTGGAGTCACCTAGGTGGAGTGAGAAAAGCCACCTAGGTGGCGTGTAGTAGTGGACATTGCTACATACACCCCTAAGTGAAAATGTCCAAATTGGGCCCAATTAGCCATTTTCCCTCCCTGGTGTCATGTGACTCGTTAGTGTTACAAGGTCTCAGGTGTGAATGGGGAGCAGGTGTGTTAAATTTGGTGTCATCGCTCTCACACTCCCTCGTGCTGATTACTGGAAGTTCAACATGGCACCTCATGGCAAAGAACTCTCTGAGGATCTGAAAAAAAGAATTGTTGCTCTACATAAAGATGGCATATGGGCTATAAGAAGATTGCCAAGACCCTGAAACTGAGCTGCAGCACGGTGGCCAAGACCATACAGCGGTTTAACAGGACAGGTTCCACTCAGCACAGGCCTCGCCATGGTCAACCAAACAAGTTGAGTGCACGTGCTCAGCGTCATATCCAGAGGTTGTCTTTGGGAAATAAACGTACGAGTGCTGCCAGTATTGCTGCAGAGGTTGAAGGGGTGTGGGGTCAGCCTGTCACTGCTCAGACCATACGCCGCACACTGCATCAAATTGGTCTGCATGGCTGTCGTCCCAGAAAGAAGCCGCTTCTAAAGATGATGCACAAGAAAGCCTGCAAACAGTTTTCTGAAGACAAGCAGACTAAGGACATGGATTACTGGAACCATGTCCTGTGGTCTGATGAGACCAAGATACACTTATTTGGTTCAGATGGTGTCAAGCGTGTGGGGCGGCAACCAGGTGAGGAGTACAAAGACAAGTGTGTCTTGCCTACAGTCAAGCATGGTGGTGGGAGTGTCATGGTCTGGGGCTGCATGAGCGCTGCCGGCACTGGGGAGCTACAGTTCATTGAGGGAGCCATGAATGCCAACATGTACTGTGACATACTGAAGCAGAGCATGATCCCCTCCCTTCGGAGACTGGGTCGCTGGGCAGTATTCCAACATAACAATACCAAACACACCTCCAAGACGACCACTGCCTTGCTAAAGAAGCTGAGGGTAAAGGTGATGGACTGGCCAAGCATGTCTCTAGACCTAAACCCTATTGAGCATCTGTGGGGCATCCTCAAACGGAAGGTGGAGAAGTGCAAGGTCTCTAACATCCACCTGCTCCGTGATGTCGTCATGGAGGAGTGGAAGAGGACTCCAGTGGCAACCTGTGAAGCTCTGGTGAACTCCATGCCCAAGAGGGTTAAGGCAGTGCTGGAAAATTGACATTTTCACTTAGGGGTGAACTCACTTTTGTTGCCAGCGGTTTAGACATTAATGGCTGTGTGTTGAGTTATTTTGAGGGGACAGCAAATTTACACTGTTATACAAGCTGTACACTCACCACTTTACATTGTAGCAAAGTGTAATTTCTTCAGTGTTGTCACATGAAAAGATATACTCAAATATTTACAAAGATGTGAGGGGTGTACTCACTTTTTTTATATATTGTGTGTGTGTGTGTGTGTGTGTGTGTGCGTGCGCGCACACACGCACACACACACGCACACACGCACACACGCACACAGGAAGAGTCTAGCAGATGCAAGGGAGCCACAGCCCAGTAGATGGATGAGGGACCTATTGATGTGGGTGTGTATTGCATATTGCTGTGTTGGATTAGATGTGCTTCCCAATCATCTGCTGACCGAAAAGCGTACTGATTCAAACCTAATGACCTCATAAGACACCCGATACACTCTGCTCTTCTAAACATGTGTGCACACTCACACAAGCGCACCCACATACAGCAACACACACACGCCGTTACACATGCGTTCACACACCCACGCACGCATGACAACACATGGGTTGACAGATGCAAACACACACAGAATCAGACCCACAAATACACCCGTCTACAAATACACACACACACATACATGCACAATGTGTCATCTTCCTCTGCCTGCTTCCACAGAGAGGATCGCTTGGACTTTGTCACTATTCAATAAAACCATGACAGCCAATCCCTCTTCCTGACCTCAAAGTCAAGCCTTTCATTTTCACAATATCTATCAATCACACCAAGGATGTGGCAGGAACAGAAAAAAGATAACGAGTATCCACACCGGCTTATAGATTTTAAATTATGGTTTACTACAATGCAGTTTGCAGCAATCCATGGTAGGAATAAACAAGTCGAATATGGAGTGATTGTATGTAACAAATGACAACATCTGGCATTATAGGATAAATGAGCCTTGATCGCTGTGACATTTATGTCGGTGGACATGGGTTGAGATTCATTGAGTGCAAACGCTTGCCATGTAGTCTCCTGTTTAAACATTGATTCCTCCTAAAACGTTCATAGGGGTGAGGATAATCTGTAGACACTCGATGTAGACTAATGATAAGGTCGCTTGGCATGACTACACTGTCTTGTGAATAGCCATCAAGATAGCTCATTCATTCCATCAAATCCATTACATATACAGTACATACCTGTGTATATATTCAAGTACTGGTTGGATGATGACATTAACAGTATGGAGTTCATTACGTGGATGTTTTCTGGGGTCAAATTGGCACATATTGTTTATGTTGAGATTAAAAATGTTAATATGGCTGCATGCTGTATTATTTTTCAATTCAGTTTTGTTCTGAAGCCAGGCTCGCAGTTTAGGTCTCTCTCTCGCTCCCCCATGCCATTTGTTCCCTTGTTAAACTCCTCCAGAATTACAAAGCGATGTCGACTGTCGTTCGCTTGCCTTCACACAGTAGAAACACCATTTCTATTTTAAATGGGCCCCAGTTTTATTGGACATTTTTGTTGATTTCCTGGTGGGTCTCAATTTTCTAATCAAGAGCGTTTTGTTCAAGTCCCGGTACATGAACCTTATCAATGGTATTTGCAGACTAATTAAAGGGAGATTTGCTCGCACTGTGGGGGAGCGGGATTAAGGAGCTAGAGGGAACAGCAGTGACATAGGGCAGAAGGTAACCTTTAACGAGTCCCTGCCATTCAGCAAGAGCATTCTGCACACACATCTCTATCCCTAACATAACCTCCTTATTGAGTCTGGTCAGATATAATGTATAATGTAAAACTCCATGCCTTCTCCTCACCCACCCCCTCTCTTGTTTCTGCTCTCTCTTTGAGGGCTTTTATGCTGAAATGTCCCAAATCACTCACATGTTGTGAGAATACTGGAGGAAGTTCTCATCCGCTTAAGTGTATTTTCAAATATTGTGAATTCCACATTTATATTTATACCTGGTGATCTGTATGCCAGTGTGGTCTGTGTGTGGAGTAACGAACCAACGGATATATCTGCCAAGGTGAGAGGATGTTAGAACACAAGCTAAGTGTTAAAGCAACATAGTTTAATACATTGAAACGTATTTGGTTATATTATTACCCAACGGTCAAAGCCAGAAATGCATTTGGTGACAATCTACACGCATGTACACACACATAATATAAAAAGGGGATTTGATTCCATCAAAGAAGTGGAAATGTCTTTTTCTCTTTCTCCATCTCACTGGCCCCAACACTACTCTTACATTGGGGGCAGTATATCGTTTTCAGCCATCTTACTTCCATGGATCTGTCAGGGCTGTCTCGCTGGTCATTTTCTGCCAGATCTCGGCCAACGTCTCTCTGATGGTCCCCCTCAGCCCAGTGTTTTTTAAATTGCCTCTTTTTCCGTCACAAACAGGAGAAGACGAGATCACAGTTGATTTTGCTTCACCAGTTGGGTCCCTTTCTCTCGCTCTTTTTCTTTTCTCACTAACTCACTCTCTCACACACCCACACACACACCTTCCATCTTCGTCTGTCCTTCCATCTTTCTCCGTTGCTCCCACAATCTCCATCCCTCTTGATCTCTCCACCTCTCTATTTCTGTCTCTTTCTCTCCCCTCTTGATCTCACTCTTTCAAAGTCTGGTCCCTGCTTTTTCTCTCTCATCCTTTCAATTTTCTTAGCCAACTTTTTCCTGTTGTGTTGTCCTCCTCTGTCCCCACTTGTAATTTTGTGTATTCACTTTTCTTTTGTCTATTTACTCATTTAATTCACAATTTAATTTAATTTTAAAGTGCTCCCTATTATTCACCCTTTAACAAAAAATACAGTGGCCACGATGATGCTGCAATCTTTGTTGTACGATTGTCTTCAGGGTTGTTAACATTAGAACCATGTAGTCCATGGCAACCAGCCAACACATTCCATACTGTATGTTTCCCCAGCAACACTCATCTATGTTACAATGGCGGGCATCGAGAGGAAAACACCAAAGGTCAGACCAATACTAATAAAATAAAAATATATAGGGCTCACTCTATAACCACAACAACAACTCCAGATTCCTCGTTCCATTCGGTCTGCTTTGATGTATTAGATTGGTGGTAGTTACTATAATCAATGCAGACAGCTTTGCTTGTTGTACTTGCTAGCAATTTGGTGAGAACAGAAGGAAGAGTGGGAACACAAACTTTTTTTTACCTTTTTTTTGGAATACTCAAAGGAATAGTATCCATCTCTGTGTCTCTCTGTCTGTACTCTGTGTATATTTAGAGTTGTTTTATAGATTTTGCTGTTGTCACACAAACACAATAAAGTTCCTGTGAACTGCTTCTGATGAGGTCAATCAGGGGTCTTGTTGCCATTTGTTATGCATGGTGTGATACATGATAGATGATCTACCTGTCAATCGACAGATTTTCATATTTCAGCACCTGAATCTGAATGTGAATTGGGCAGTCTTAAAGGACAAAACTGGTCCGGGTAATCTTTACCATCACTCCTGGCCATCTGTTCCCAAAATAAGTTGGGAAAATTACTTACTTTAGAATATAGCATTAGCATGCCCACCACGAATGTTAAGAATGGAAATATAGAGCTTTCGTCTGTGTCAATCATACATGTACTTTACAAAATGTCTTATTTCAAAGACGAAAGTGCTATATTGCAGTTAATTAATTAAGTATACTTTAACAGTGTATGGATGGGTGACAAACATCTCAAATGTTCCTCAAATATATACAAATGCTTCGACTTTACTTAGAGAACAACCAGAGGAAAAGCACACATCTAATTCCCTATATATATGCATGTCAATTTCTGTAATTTCCCTTTAGACTCATCTTGGTTAAAAGAGCCTTGGAATTCACAGCAATGATTGGTGAATTGAATGTTATTATGGTTAGTTGCAGGCAGGCACACACTCCCACAAGCATGCATTCAAACATCGGGGTATATCTTGCCCAGGGATTAGTCATCTCCTTATTGTGTACCGGTTTGCCATTCATTTCTAAAGTTTTCCACCAAATCCTTCTTTTTATTCTGATACCTGTCATGAGTTCCTGATCATGTTCACTCCCCTCTCTCACCAATCACCATCTCCATGATTGTCTCCTCGGGAGAGAGTATGTTTGTGTGTGTATGTATATATAAAGAAAGAAAGCACAACAGAGGATGTACTTCCTGCGGCAGCTGAAGAAATTCAACCTGCCAAAGACAATGATGGTGCACTTCTACACAGCCATCATTGAGTCCATCCTCACATCCTCCATCACCACCTGGTACACTGCTAGCACAGCCAAGGACAAGGGCAGACTGCAGCGTGTCATTCGCTCAGCTGAGAAGGTGATTGGCTGCAATCTGCCGCCGCTCCAGGACCTTTACGCCACCAGGACTCTGAAGTGTGCAGGAAAGATTGTGGCTGACCCCTCCCACCCCGGCAACAATCTCTTTGAGCCACTCCCCTCTGGCAGGAGGCTGAGGTCCATCAGGACCAAAACCTCTCGTCACAAGGACAGTTTTTTCCCCTCCGCCACTAGCCTTATTAACAAGGCCCGGAAACCACCCTGACTCTCTCCACACCCCACCCCTGGCTCTACATGCCACTGTACTTAATCTGCTCTTGTAAATCTAAATTGTGTGTATATATTTATACTTATTTTGTTTGTTCTGTTTAACCTGCAATAGAGAACGTGACGTGCACCTACATCACCAAGACAAATTCCTTGTATGTTTAAAAAACGTACTTGGCAATAAAGCTTTTCTGATTCTGATTCTGATTCTGATATATATCGCCCTCTTTGTCTTCATTTGTACTGTACCTTTACTCCATCACCCTCCCCCCAACACATACACCCACTGTCCTTGCCTCTTTTGTACCTGCCGTCTCCCCCCACCAACCTGCAGTCCATTTAACTGGCATGTCTCCCATGCATTCAGTCATTTCCAGTCAAATGACAAGACTAATGAGATGTAGCCATGCCTTTTAAAATGAACTATCTCTGAGCACCAGAAACAGAGAAATAAAGATTGCACAAAGAGTCTGTGGGAGTGTGTGTGGATGGTGGCTGGTTTAAGCAGCCTCACCTGGCCCGAGTCAGACTGATTGGACTCTGGGGCTGGGTGGGGCTCCACACCTGTTGCACATTGAGCAATCAGTGTGCACAGGTTAAACCAGCCACCACCACACACACACACACACACACACACACACACACACACACACACACACACACACACACACACACACACACACACACACACACACACACACACACACACACACACACACACACACACACACACACACACACACACACACACACACACACACACACACACACACACACACACACACACACACACAGACACACACAGAGAGAGCTCTCTGGCATGGCAGCATGGAGCACCATCTGCATGCCTCATTCTATGCAACCTTTACAATAAACCGGTTCAACATCACCACCCTGTGTCCATTCGTTTGGAGGAGCCTGAGGAAAGTCACCTAGGTGGCGTGTAGTATTGGACCTTTGCTACAGAGTCGTAATAGGATACAAATTGGGAAATCAATTTCGATCTGAGTCCTATGTAAGACCCTCCGAAAAAGTTAATATTTCTGCGAAGTACTAGTCTTACTACAAGGTTGCCTGGGACCCAGATTAATGTGTAAACTCATGTTTTATTTGCGTCCGTCTCCCCTCACGTCAGACAGATTTCCAGCAGACCTGGGCTGGGTCAGGCCAATCACAACCGTTGATCTAATATGGGGAGGATTTGATACGACGACTGTGCAGAGTGCCCTTTGGGAACACCGTTGAGGAATTTTCATAAACCAATTTCATTTCGTCGCTCTGATTAGTGGTAGATCCAAGATAAGGGCCCTTGGAAATCGAAAATGAACTGAGAGGTTCGATGTCAGGCTAGCAAGGTTGTAGGCAAGACCATCAGAATATGAGTTTTTCTACGCACCCTAGATACAATGCGTACAGTGTTGGGAGTCAATATGATATGGCAAAAGCAGAGACATTTTAAAATACATTAAAATCTCTCTGCGTACACAGATTTGAAACCTACACAAGACTACTATGCGAGTATCCCAGATATCTACCAACTTCATACGTTTCCTTTATTTACTGACATTTGATGTCAGTAATCCAGAGATAAAACCACAGATAATACAGCCATTGAGAACTCTATGATGTTTTGATTTTGTGGTTTCAGAGGTTACCATTGGACAAAGTGTGGTCAGGGGCTATAGTGGAACAAGTTAGTGTAACATGTTCCACTGGAAATGCCCCATCCATAACTGGTGTCTGCTGGCGTTGGCAATATTAGATCAAGTCAGCAACCCCAAAATATTTTACAAATAATAACCTTTTTCTTCAAAATGTATGGTGCTGTTGTTTTGTGAGAATACTTTGTACCAGGTTTGGTAGAGAGGAAAAAAATTTGATTAAGTGTAGGCTACTCATGTACTGCGACCTCATGTATGTATTCATGTGCGTGTTGCTGGCCTTTTTTGCTGGCAGTCTGTTAGTGGTTGTGCACTGCAGTGAATGCTTGTTTGCCCGTATGATGCAAGCAGATGTTATATTTAGGATGAGAAGTATTACTCAAGTATTACTTTCCTATGTTACTGTGACAGATTGAAAATATTGATTTAAATTAAGGTTTCTTTTGTTCTTCGAAACATGACTTAGGTTTTCGCCTTTAGGACTTATGTGGCGGGGCCATGCAGGAGAAGTGGTGAGGTTACAGATGGGATCGGCTTGCTAAATTTAGCCTGAAATGCTCTCTGAATATCAAAGAAGTCTTACACGGGACTTAACTGTACACTGCTGCGTAAGCCTTGCCATCGCTGATCGTGTGTGTGTGTTGCACACCATGACATATGTGTTTAACATCTGTTGCCTTTGGAAACAACTAAAGATGGTGGGTAGGGGGGGCCGTTCAACATCTAACAAATCACATTTTTTACCGGCACACACACACACACACACACACGCGTACCACTAGACACAAGGTAAAATCGGTTTATGCAGAGCTAATGCACTGAGACAGGAGGGAGCGTGGAGCAGGTGTCTAGTGTGAGCTGAAGTGGCAGCTCGGAGGGTTAACAGGCCTCCCCTGCCCAGTCAGAGTGACATTGCATCCCTTCTGGTCTCATATCAGATTCCAGACTTCACCCTGATTGGCCGTGGAGCCCAGACTCAATCAGAACGGGCAACATGTGGCTTTGAAAGTCACACTGTGTGTGTGTGTGTGTGTGTGTGTGTGTGTGTGTGTGTGTGTATTTATGAGTGTTGTTTATGTGTGTGTGTGTGTGTGTGTGTTACTCCATACATTTTTCATGTGGTTGTGTGCCAAGGTAAATTGGTAGTAGCTTGTGTAAGCATTTTGTTTAGTTATTTCTTGTGGTGACGCGAGACATCGGATGTGTTTTCATACTTGTCCATCTAGAGGAATGCGTACGTTACTCATGTACTTGGACCTCATGTTTGTATTCATGTGCGTGTTGCTGGCATATTTCCGTCTGTCGGTGGTTGTCCATCATTGTGAACAGTTGTTAGCGTGTGTGATGCAAGCTAATGCTATATAAAGGAGGAGTATCGTAAATGATTTTGCACAAAAGTCCATAAAGAATGCTGAAAGGATTTGGCTGATTTGCTATGACCCCAGGTTAATTGTTGACATTGTCTATCAAATATTAAGTCTGTCAAATATAAATTATGTCTTGATGTTTCTTAAACTCACCCCCTCTCAAGAGTACGAGTGTTCCAAATATTGGGCAGTTGGCGAGCCATTAGCCGTGTTTCCATTTAATTGACAAGAAAATCATTAGCAAACTTTTGAAGTGTCGCAAAATAGATAATACATATGTGAATTAGGAGCGAATAAACTAGATGACAAAGCATAGTTTTGTCAGCCGTTGGCAGTGTAGGTTACATTTCACACAGCTGTAATAAACAGTAGAAGAAGTAGAGGATGTGAGCCTGAAAAAAAAGTAAGGGCATGTCAAATCCTTTTCTTGCAAGCATTTAATTTCATATTCCTGACAAATTGTTGATGGCGACACGGCTAGTGACATCCATCCTATTACAAATTAGTGTTTAGCAGCTCCCATAGCTATATCATAGTTTTTTCCAACACAAGTATGCACTTGCGAACTGCCCTGGCTAGGTAGTCCATGTCAACGCACCACTGCGCATGCTCACTGTGGAATGCGTGTGGTTGGTGGCCTCACCTGGCCCGAGTCAGACTGATAAGACTCTGGGGCTGGGTGAGGCTGCACACCTGTTGTGCATTGAGTAATCAATGCACACAGGTTCAACCAGCCATCACCACACACACTCAAGGAGAGCTCCTACATCACAGCATCGATCACCATATGTATATCATTGTCCTCAAACTTTGCAATGAACCGGTATCATCATCATCATCATCATCATCATCAGTCCTGGAGGAGCCCAGTAAAAGCCAGCTAGGTGGAGTGTGGCAGCCACCTAGATGACGCATAGCAACAAACATTGGTACACTCACGGACTTAGGGACTGAGGCGTGCAGCTTTTTATCAGTATTTTGAGTTTTCCACATGTGGAGGAATGGACTTCAACTTCACGATTTGTGTGGTAAGAGCCACACAATTTATTTATTTATTTAGGAAGAACCATTTTGCAATACAAAACATCTTAAACACATATTCCTGTGTGACTGTGATCTGTTTTAAATCTTTAGTTGCATCAATCCCTTCCACTCTTTGGACTTTTTGGACTGTGGATTTATCTTCTTCAATTTAGTTATTTTGTTCATTTGATTTATTAGCTACATTCATTTTTCCATCTGTCTGTTGGTAGGTTAGTTATTAGTTAATTTTGTCTTGAACAGTTTGAGATTGGTGGTGTCTGGATGGACAGGACAGGACAGGGCAAGGTCAGGGCTGGAGGGTCTTGGGACCACACCGCAGCGCAGAGCTCAGACACAAACAGCAGAGGTCACCCTGAAACATGCCATTTTATTTCCATGCTCTATACGGACACCGAGGTGTACACACACACACACACACACACACACACACACACACACACACACACACACACACACACACACACACACACACACACACACACACACACACACACACACACACACACACACACACACACACTGCCAGAACAGGCTCCTTTTCCCTCTGAAGGACAGATCGCTTTATTCAGCATCAGTTAACGGGCGAGGTGTGAAAACATTCAAAGCCGAAACATTTAACATCCTCACCCTTGTCCGTTACGGCCGCCGGAGCCGCTCGTCTCGGGCGTTTGATGTATAGTGACCTGCACGTCTGTGGGCGCATGCACATTGTAATCCACAGTCAAGTGAAACCATTTCCCTCAGAGGCGATCAATTGGCCTTTGTCCTCAGAGATATCAACACATGAGGTGGGGGAAGGTGGGGTAATGATGACGCAGCCAGATGGAGATGATGATTAGCAGAACAGGCAAACGGAGAAGTGTTGTGTTTGGCTCTAAAAACCTGAGGTCAGTTTTGGTCAGAGCAGTTGACGGATTGATCTCTGTTCAAGGAAGTTGTGAGGTGATTATTGGAGCAGAGATTGAAGGTATTTAGTGAACTGGGGTGGGCGGGAGGGGATGGATAAACAGGATGAGAACTGTTGTAGCAACAAACCCTGACCTTTTAGTTTAATACTTACACTTCTCTTGAATCCAGCTTTGTACGGCACTATGTTTTGAAAAAGGTTGCCCCTGTAGGTATATATATATTTAGATGGAAAAGTGAAGTAACAGTAAGCAAAAAAAGCAGTGTTGACCTTGACTTATTTATATATCCACTAGGTATTTATGCAACCAGAAGGTCTTGCAGTTTGCTTTAATACGAAAATGGCCTTCTGAACGTTGCCCCTTTAGCCTTGATTGAAGATCAATGTAGCAGTAATTAACAGCAATATCAACCCATCAAACAGTTAAGTATTATTTGTCCTTATACACTGCTCAAAAAAATAAAGGGAACACTTAAACAACACAATGTAACTCCAAGTCAATCACACTTCTGTGAAATCAAACTGTCCACTTAGGAAACAACACTGATTGACAATAAATTTCACATGCTGTTGTGCAAAATGAATAGACAACAGATGGAAATTATAGGCAATTAGCAAGACACCCCCAATAAAGGACTGGTTCTGCAGGTGGTGACCACAGACCACTTCTCAGTTCCTATGCTTCCTGGCTGATGTTTTGGTCACTTTTGAATGCTGGCGGTGCTTTCACTCTAGTGGTAGCATGAGACGGAGTCTACAACCCACACAAGTGGCTCAGGTAGTGCAGCTCATCCAGGATGGCACATCAATGCGAGCTGTGGCAAGAAGGTTTGCTGTGTCTGTCAGCGTAGTGTCCAGAGCATGGAGGCGCTACCAGGAGACAGGCCAGTACATCAGGAGACGTGGAGGAGGCCGTAGGAGGGCAACAACCCAGCAGCAGGACCGCTACCTCCGCCTTTGTGCAAGGAGGAGCAGGAGGAGCACTGCCAGAGCCCTGCAAAATGACCTCCAGCAGGCCACAAATGTGCATGTGTCTGCTCAAACGGTCAGAAACAGACTCCATGAGGGTTGTATGAGGGCCCGACGTCCACAGGTGGGGGTTGTGCTTACAGCCCAACACCGTGCAGGACGTTTGGCATTTGCCAGAGAACACCAAGATTGGCAAATTCGCCACTGGCGCCCTGTGCTCTTCACAGATGAAAGCAGGTTCACACTGAGAACATGTGACAGACATGAGAGTCTGGAGACGCCGTGGAGAACGTTCTGCTGCCTGCAACATCCTCCAGCATGACCGGTTTGGCGGTGGGTCAGTCATGGTGTGGGGTGGCATTTCTTTGGGGGGCCGCAAAGCCCTCCATGTGCTCGCCAGAGGTAGCCTGACTGCCATTAGGTACCGAGATGAGATCCTCAGACCCCTTGTGAGACCATATGCTGGTGCGGTTGGCCCTGGGTTCCTCCTAATGCAAGACAATGCTAGACCTCATGTGGCTGGAGTGTGTCAGCAGTTCCTGCAAGAGGAAGGCTTTGACGCTATGGACTGGCCCGCCCGTTCCCCAGACCTGAATCCAATTGAGCACATCTGGGACATCATGTCTCGCTCCATCCACCAACGCCACGTTGCACCACAGACTGTCCAGGAGTTGGCGGATGCTTTTGTCCAGGTCTGGGAGGAGATCCCTCAGGAGACCATCAGCCACCTCATCAGAAGCATGCCCAGGCGTTGTAGGGAGGTCATACAGGCACGTGGAGGCCACACACACTACTGAGCCTCATTTTGACTTGTTTTAAGGACATTACATCAAAGTTGGATCAGCCTGTAGTGTGGTTTTCCACTTTCATTTTGAGTGTGACTCCAAATCCAGACCTCCATGGGTTGATAAATTTGATTTCCATTGATAATTTTTGTGTGATTTTGTTGTCAGCACATTCAACTATGTAAAGAAAAAGGTTTTTAATAAGATTATTTAATTCATTCAGATCTAGGATGTGTTATTTTAGTGTTCCCTTTATTTTTTTGAGCAGTTTATTTATAACCTATTGCAGCTTCTTCATTCCTTTTGAGATTATTATGAGTGATTTGTCGATTGTGTAGACTTGGGGAGAATTTTCATGGAACTTTTAATAAAAAAGATGTTAATATCAGCAGTTTCCCCTATTTATTAATTATCAGGTCCTTTCAAAAATTGCAATATGTAGCTATCATTTCACAATAGAAAATCTGTCAGAGATGGTTCTAAAAAAAAGAGGATTCAGTGATGTATACAGTATATTCTAAATTAATCTGTAGCAGAACTTCAGGATCAGGACTTACCTTAATTAGGCAATTCATCATCCCAAAGTATCATTCTGCAAGTGGGCACGTTACAGTCGTCAGGGGTCGCACAATACCCAATACGGCGGACGAGAGGGAGGCAAAATCAGTTTGCAGAATGGAATGGAAAACGTTAAGATTCTCTTGCCTCTACCTGGGGCGAACATAACCAAATATCAGAACCGGTATGGCACTGGAAAACCAGCATAAATCAGTCAGATTCTGACATGTCTACCAGAGCCGAGATGGTAATAATAACCAATGGCTATCGGTCACAAACAGTAAGAGTAGGATGTGTACTGTGTATGAAGAGTTCCTGCAAAAAAGTTGATAGCAAAGTTTTGCCAGCTTCTTATGGTTCCGGCTGGAGGCTGTTGATGGGATGTGAACATGACAACCTCTTGGGGATCATAATGAATAAGAAGCTTACGTGTGTGTGTGTGTGTGTGTGTGTGTGTGTGTGTGTGTGTGATTTAAGATTTTTTTTATTTAATATGATGAAGACATGCGTATGTGCTCTTGGCTCACCCCTATGTTAATGATGATTCTCCAGAGTAAAAGAAGACTAATAATGGAAAACGTTGGCATTAAAAACGGTGGCAGATGGACCTTCAATCTTTATATACAACCCACACCAATGGCGTAGGTGGATTTTTGCACTTTGTAAATAGAGATAGTTTGGCTGATTCGTGCTTCATAATTTGACATTCAAGAAGTTTAATTGGGGCTAAATAAAAATGTGTCTGGAAGACAAACATTATGGGAAAAAAATAACAATTTACATTATCATTCAGTTGGCTCTAACAGTTGCTCAGAAATTACTTTGGCCTAGCCTGGTCATTTTACAGCCCATGAATACCTTCATTGAAACCAAATGATATTCTAAAATCACATTAGGATATGTTTTACATAGTTTTGCTTTCCTCACCAATTTAAATGCATTGCGTATTTTCCATTGATTTAAAATATTTTAATTCTATATCAAAGTACAAAAATATTAAGTATGTAATTGAATGTATATTGTTCAGGAATCCCCCGTTCGTAGTGTCAGACCGACATTTCATATCAGCACCAAGCACACTTGAAGGACAGCCCTGTGATATTGGCAAGCATGATTGTCCCTTTAGCCTCACTCCCAGAAGTCTCCTCTTTTGGGACATTTTGTTGCTTTTTTAGCAACTAACATGGCTGAACGTTGACACTGGTAGCGAAGGTGGCACCCAACCAGTCCACGAGAACAAAAGCGTGGACATGTCTAGCAATTGATGAATCACCTCCTTTATCTTACTGTTGCTTTTGTTGTTTCCGTATAGTCTTGTGCTGCTTTAGTCTTGGCCCAAAGATCTACCACAGCTGTCCACAGAAGGCTGCTCCAACTGAGCTGACAACTGGACTAGCTGTTCCGTCTTTAGCGCAAGGGATTTCAGGAAGGTGTGGTGGGGCGTTTGGCTCATCGCAGTCAGGTAGAAATTGAATGTTACCCTCCTGATGTTGAAGCACAACATGTGCCACTGGAGCTTCATCTGTATTTCTGCAGAAAGAAATTGTTTTTGGAGCCACGCATCCAACTGAAAAGGGCAGCGACACTTAAACACATAGTTTATCAAAACAGTGTATTCAACTGAATAATAATAGAAATGTGAATGACACTTGTCACAATGGAAGCGGCAGCTGTGTTTGCCAATGATGGCAAATTTCATATACTTTTATAATTGTTGAAGGACATACATACAAGGTTTTGATTGGGTTTTATTGGTTTATTTTCTATGGTTAATGCTTCTTGTTTGATAGTAATCGTATTGGTTGATTTTTATTTTGTTGTACACTATCTGTAGACAAACTAACTTAAACCAGATTGTGGTAATTATACATTCTAGATCCTCTTTTGGTCTACCTTTTTACTTGACTTGGCTATGTGGTATGTTACCTCTTATAAAAACTGGGTTTTCCAACTTTATTAGTTGATAAATGTGTCTAATGGGATTCTTGAGTATACTGAGGTCCCAATGAACTGTGTATGAGTACTAGGTTCAATCTTTCATACCTTATGGAACTAAAGATAACCATTCAGTAAGTCACAAGCCGCGTTTCCTGCTGACGTACGATGCAATTTACAACTGGCTGTACGTGAACCACTGCTAAATAATTTTGAGATCGATTTTATGTTCATTGATCCGATTTTTCTTTCCTGGTATTATACACTGCATAAGATTTGTGATATGCAGCATAAAATCGCTGAAATGGTTCGTATAAGTTATTGGGAAATAGGTGGCTCAACTTCAACAGAAAGCAAGACTGACATTGAGTAGAACTTCACTTCTCCCATTTTAATGAGAGAAAAACAAACAATCCGACAATCACAAGACTTCCTATACAATAATCTATATTTCTCTATAATGGATATTTTACACTGCAGAGGGAACGAACGTGGTAGATAAAATTGCCTTTTGTTTTCTCTGTGCACACACCACACTATCCACTAATCATAAATCATATACCCGTCAGGGAACATTGATTGATTTTCATAGCGGTGAATAAGGGACAGCCACAACCAATCTCTCTCTCTCGATCTCTTCCCTCACTCTCTCTCCTGCGCTCTCTCTTCTCTACGATCCCTGCAACCTCTTTGCTTTCTGTCCTCTGTAATGATCCTTTGGAGCTGTAGTACACCGGTAGTTCAGGCATAAAAAGTTAATTTGTGTTGTGGTTTGTAAATGGCCCGTCTGAATGTGATGACCCTAAGCAAGTGACAAACGAGATGACACAGACACAAAATCCCACTCGAGGTTAATTCTGATGTAAGCCGTTCTGAATACACTTTCTCTATGCGCCTTTGATACACTAACGCCCACACACACATTCAGCCCAACAGTATACAGAAA
Organism: Lota lota; assembly: GCA_026745465.1. NCBI lineage: Eukaryota > Metazoa > Chordata > Actinopteri > Gadiformes > Lotidae > Lota > Lota lota. Next base: position 1,464,311 of record JACYXH010000473.1, on the reverse strand, counting down.
GACCTTCTGAGCATGTGCATAATGCTGTCTGATTCACATGCTCAAGGTCAGTTAAAGTAAAGTGTGTTGAGCCATTATATAGTATGTATATAGGTGTTATCTTATTTGAAGTGTGTATACAACTGATAATAACACTTTTCTTTCTAAGTGTCCTGTGGATAATTATCCTACTGAATCCAGATTTTTCAGGTGTCCCTGACAGGTGTCAGGGATCATCAAAGTTCTGTAGTCCATACTTTTCTTCCAAGGATAACTCCTGTGTCCAGTGTCTTGGTAACAAATCCTGTGACTCAAATTGACTGAAAATAAAATCATCATAATCCATTCACATCCACACGTTTCTGTCAGAACTCTTTCTTTATCTTTTCTCAAATAAATGCAAATTACTCGCATGGTCTCCTCTCTCTCTCCCTGCTCTTATCATTGTCTCTCTCTCTCCCACGACCTCTCTCTTCTCGCTCTCTTGATATGTATCTTACCTTTGATGTTGTTGGATCATGTTCAAAACCCCAAAGTCCAATTAAATCTAACAATCCCGCGAGACCCCCACCCAACCTTCCTCACCATCCTACCTCCTCTCCTATCCCTCCTATTTTCGGCTCTTTCTTACTTACTTCGGCACTATACATACTTCTGTTCTACTCTAGTCTATCCTTCTTCACCCCCCCCCCCCCCCCCCCACAGACACACAGCTTGTATGAACCACCACTTTCTCTCTCTACTGCATTTCACTGTCTTGTTTTCCATAAGTGTCCTCCATCGTTTTGCGTCGTGACACCCAGTTTGACACCCATTAAGGCTCATTAACTCATTAACTCATTTGCACTTTGGTCCACACTGCATTCTGTCAGTGTTATAAAGTTCAAGTGCCTTGTTCTATTGCTACCAGTATAGCATGGCTGTGGCTCAGTCAACAATACATCGTATAGCACTAGCATAGGGGCTAGGGTTAGTGGTTGAGGGTGACGGTTGACCACAACCCTATCAATAGATGGTGTGCCAGTGCAACCAGAGTGACCAACAAGAACCAAACTACAATACAAACAAACAGCCCTATTTATGCTTATGACTGTATTAATTATTTTTATTAAATGTTAATTGATGCTCCTTTATTGCAGTGTTACCCATTTCCGCCAGGGTTATTTAACTTTACTGCCTGTTTGATATTTTCCCCTATTTTCCCCAATAATTAAAGTAATATCTTATCTCCTCTTCTCTTAAAAACAAGTGAAATCTCCTTCCTCCATGCTTGCATGACCCCTATGGAGAGACAGCTCTACCCTGAGTCATCTTTTCAACCTCTGTGGTCCCTCTGTGTTAAATTAAACATGCACAGTGCTGGGAAACCTCATGGCTTGTTTTGACAGCCAGCTCCTCTCTATTGGGACCCCATCGCATGTACCAAAGCTGAGCAGAGATAGACACATGTGATCCATGTGGCAGTTGAAGACATGTAAACCAGTAGACAGAAAAAAAGGCTCTGTGGTAAGTAGCTGTACTCTGTGGCTGCACACACACACACACACACACACACACACACACACACACACACACACACACACACACACACACACACACACACACACACACACACACACACACACACACACACACACACACACACACACACACACACACAGAGAGTACAGCCACTCACTGTGTTGGCAAGTAAGTGGCTGTGCTCTCTTTCCCTGTGTGTGTGTGTGTGTGGAGCAAGTCCAGTCTGTCCATTCTGTAATTTAATTACGGTGCCATCTAAAATTCAAGGAGAAATCGTTTGTATTCTGTTTTTGAAGGACGGCGTGAGGGGAGGGAAGAGTGCTGGGTAAAGACCTCATTATCTCATCAGACTATTGTAAGTGGAGAGCGTCTTTACTGTGTGTGTGTGTGCACCTGTCTTTTCGTGCAAGTGTATGTCTTAAGGGTACAAATGTGTAAACGAGTCAAGCAAACTAGTTTTGAAAGAGGATGTATAATGAAATAATCCAAAATAAAGCCGTTGCATGTTGTTGTTGAGACTAAAATAGGTTTGGTCGCCAAAGTTTAGTAGCTGGACCGGGTAGGTGGAGTTATCTCACATTCGACAAGCATTACAATATTGACTGCCCGCCAGGAATGTCCCAACATCAAAACTGAAAGTGAATTTTACAGCAGCGTAGCGCTACCATGATGGTGTATTACAGAAATCCTACATCTCAACAGCAGTTTGTCGTTTGAAATAGTTTTTGGGATATTCAACAGATATTCATGCTCTGAATTACAGCCATCTGTCGCAGGCAGCTAAAGATGCGATCACCGGTATGAGTCCCAGGGTGTCTAGCGGTGTATACCTGCTTAAGAGACGACTTCCATGCAAAACTGTTGGGCAGGAGCACTCCTCTCTATAGGGATTCTACATCAGAATGCATCATGGGACTTCTTGTTGCCGATGCTCTGCCATTTTGTGATGCCTCAAGAGAGTTGTAGTAATGTAAAATCATAAATAAACATAAATCTACTGAAACCTAGGCTAATCAAGACTTTCTTTTGTCATGTCGCGCATGAAAAACGCTGTAGCAGTTAACACAATAATGTCACCCCATAATGACGAATAATTTCACGATTCATTACTAAGCAATGACAAAAAACACAATTTCTACCAATAACATTTCTATGTTCCTATACTTCCAAAATAGAGGCGGTCAATGTGATGTGACGTCACGATGTACAAGCCCTATAGAGCCATTGTTTAGTCAATATTTCTACACAATAGGTGAATTACAAAGTACACTGCCCTAGACAATAGCCTACGTGTAACTAAACCAGATGCATATCATGTTTCAAAATGCTCCCAATAGCTTTAAGATCACTGTTTAGAAGTGGCTCATGCTGGCTCTACAACAGTAAAAAGCAGGTCAAACAAAATGCCACCAGTGGAGCTCCGTTGTCGGTGTAACAAACATGGACTGGATATAATACAGGATAAACTGACGATATGTGTACATTGGTGGAATTTATGGTGTGTGTGTGTGTGTGTGTGTGTGTGTGTGTGTGTGTGTGTGTGTGTGTGTGTGTGTGTGTGTGTGTGTGTGTGTGTGTGTGTGTGTGTGTGTGTGTGTGTGTGTGTGTGTGTGGGCTCTCCATCTGGGGGTAGAATGGAGGTTGATTACACCTGGGACGTGCGTCGTGGGAGACGAACTGTCGAGTGCTTAACCAGCCTCCGAGCCTGCCTGTCTGTGTCTCAGCACGCTGGGATTATGATAATCACGCACTCCTGGACACAAACCACATTTCCATTCCCATTATTCACCTGATCTTCAAGAACACTGTGGAACATGCCGAGTCTGCAGCGACGACACAGGCGTCGACGTGAAAAACATGCATAAAGGGAGACGAAGCTGGAGTGTGAGAATGATGACATTACATTACCCCATGGGAGCGCCATAGGGGACTCTTTGACAAGAGGAGTCCCTCTTATCTTCTTCAATTCACAATTCCATTCACATTTTCTATTTCTTTTTTCATTTCATTATGCTGTAGACTTAATGCCCCTGCTATCTGGTGCAAAACCCACTGGCAACTTGAAATAATTGTGACTTAGAGAATATGGAGGAGAACTTGATTTGTGAACTAGTCTGTAATACTGACTGGTTTTATTTTGGTTTTAATTATTTTTGAAAAGGAGGAGGTGGGTGTTATTAATCCAAAGGCTTGCTTGGAAAACTTCTTTAAAAGTGTTTTGAAAATTAGTTTTGAACATTTGTGAGAAACTCTTATTGCCACACTCACTACATTATGGATGAAAAGATATTTGAAACACATATTCAATGGGTAACTGCAACATTTTGTATCGCTTGAAGGCAGCTGCCCTATCCTTTGGTTTCATTAGCGGTACAGGTTTTTGGAATCCAGCCTCTAAATGGATTTCAGGCAAGAACGTCCTCACTTTGCATGAAAGTGTTAACACACACACCGAAAACAACAAATCCCTCCTTCTCCTGTCGACCGCCCTTAACAAGTTCCCCACAACATTGAGCTGCAGAATATTAGGTGGCTTCTCATGGGACCGTCGCAGCCCTCCCTGTGGAGAAGAAAGATGTGGGGACTCATTTTTCCTGGCCCATGTGTGGTGAAGGTGCCTTACCCAAGACGCCCAGCGGGGGGTCCGAGAGGGTGATGGATGTTGGAGGGCTCCTGCACTGTCAGGGTTGGGCTGTGACAATCTGGGCTCTCTGGGACGGTGTCACCAATGCAGCCAATCACAACTTACGCCTTATACTTTTACCTTATAGTCCCGCCTCTGCTCCCCAAGGACTTCACCCTTCTTGGGTGCAGAAAAAGAAAAGGGTGTGAACAGGACAAACGCACACAACAGCCTTCAAGGTGACTTAACTCAGCACTACTAGTGTGGAGTACGCCCTGCTGTTTCTCTTGCTCTCTCTCTCTTCCACCCCCCCCCCCCCCCCCCCCCCCTGGCTAGAGGCCAGCAAACTCGGAGCTGTACGTGTCCAGAGTCACTGCTGGCCGGGTTGTCTTGGTATTCTTCATGGCACCACTCCCTGGAACCACTTACAGACATTAGCAATGCTAAGGTGTGGATGCAGAGGGCTACAGTTTAATCATATGCCCAGTCTCTCTCTGTATCTCACTCTGTGTCTCTCTCTCGCTCTCTTCATCTCCCTCTCTCCCTCCCTAATGGTTTATCCACATTAACTTGAACGCCCACACGAATGCACTACACATGTGCCTTTTGCGCAATGGCCTTAGTGGATCTCCATTGAAGAGCAATATACTTGGTGAATACTCAGTCCAGTTCTTTCTTCCTAATTTTTTTCAACTTTTTTTCAACTTATCAACTTATTGTGCCTTATGGTGCAGGACAGGTCACCTAGCAACCACATCCACATGGCCTTGATCAAGCAACATAACATCAAAAACATCCCCTGTTGACCTGAATGGAGAGTTGGGTGAATTGGAGACATGGAATTGGAGTCATTGTCGGGCCCTTTTTCAAATGCAGTGTCTGGTGAAGATCCTAATAAGTGCATGCCACTTTGCCCTTGTGAGTGTGGCCCTGAATCACTACCTTAAAGATGAGTGTGATTTCAGTAGCTGATCCTGAAGATTCTGGCAGCCCTTGCCTTAATTGTTTAATTATGCTACTTGGCGGATTCCAAGTGGAGCAGTCCTGTATATTTTATGTTTTGACTTAAAAAACACACTACACATCTTTGATTTGTTTGTCATGAGCGTATCCTCTTCCCATCACCGTCAAACATTGTCCGACGGTAAAGACACGTGTCCCAATGACATTTATATTGAATGTGATTTTATCAATTGCAGCATAAAGAACAAAGCCATTCCCTTGAAAAATATAAAATAAAACCTGATCCGGAAATGTTTCCTCTTGAGAGAATAGCTCTCTGTGATGCATGCAGAGAGATGTTTTTTTTAAAGTGCATATCTGAATGCTGAAACCCAGATGAGACCCAATGAAAATCCATCTTGAAATATCATAGTACACATGTTGGACAATATCTTAGTGCAAGTTGTTGTCTTGCAATCCTTCAAGATCAAGGCCTGATGTTTATTTGTGTATTTTGTCTGTGAAGTAGTGTCCTTTGCTGACCTTCAACAGATTTTTATTTTCTTCTACATTCATGTATGTGTGTATTGTTTATAGTGCAGTGACCTGAGACGGACCCGAGAAACATGTCTCATTTTGTTTGTTTGTGAGACACCACGCAATGTCTCACAAAACAATGCTGGTGTTTGTTTTTGTCCCTTGTCCATTTTTCTGTATTCCCCTGTACCACTTATTTTCCTCACTTTGCTTTGCGATGCAACAAATCTTTCAAAGATTTTGTCATTCCTAATAGTCGGTGCTACATTAGTCCATAGCAACGTCTATGTCTTAAAACAAAAACAACAAATCAACACAAATGTATCAATGTTTGATGTTCTGTTGAAGAGCTTCAAAGCCTGGCTCTGTTACAGTTGACCTTGATGTTACCATACTAGTGAATCCACCGGATTTCCTGGCTAAATGTTGTACAAATGGACTGCACAACACCTGCGTGTTCACACACGATTTGTGGGTCACCGAGGGAGCCAAATCATAATTTAAACCTCAACACAATGGTTCATCTATGTGGACAAAGTGTGTGGGTGAGGGTTTGTGTATGCGTGTCTGTGTGAATGTGTGCACTCCTCTCAAAGTGCTCCTGCTTTTGAAATGGCCTCAGTGTCACTAATGAACCCTTAGGCGCACAGAGTGAAGTGGGGTGTGTGCGTGTGCTTGTGTAAATGACTTGTGTTGGTGCGAGATAGCGTGTGCGGCTGGTGAGGCAGAGGCGGCTGTGAGCTGGTGATAGCAGTGGTCTCTGTTGCTGCACACTGGTTAATCTGAGGGAAGAGAGGTGTGTGTGTGTGTGTTGGGGGCGGTGTGGGGGTGGGGGTCATGGAGAATCCTTGTCCTCCTACCAGTTAAAATGAGCCCCCACACCTCAGATTGCCCTGTGCCAATCAACCTCCACCACATGGTGATGTGATGGCAGGAACATAGGGCTTGTTAATAAACTAAGACCACTGCAGAGACACTGAGAACGTGTGCCTGTTCAGCAAGTGATTTGGACGCTCTTGCTTTTTTATATTTTATGTGTTGAATCAGATCAGAAGGGGATTTTCTTTTTTTGCCAAGAAGATACAATGCATCCGAGGACATGTTGGTGAAAACAATACATATCTCTACAGTTGTTACGTTTAAAAAATAAACCAAACATTAGGGGAGAGTTTTTGGCATAAAGCAAAAACATGTTTGAGAAGTAGATGGGAAATGCACAAATTCTTCCCTTTAGCAGCAATGCATGTTATCCAAGTGCCACCAATATATATATATATATATATATATATATATATATAAATAAAAGGTTGCTAGTAACAGACCTTCACCCCATGATACACTCGCAAAATAACAACACAAGTTGGGGGATGGTTACCGAGCATGGTCTCTCCTTTTTCCAAGACAGAACTACTTGCTAATTGCTTTCAGCATAATTGATGGACCAACTAAATTATTAGGGCGCTACTCCTGGGACCCCAACTTCAAACTGTTTCACTTTAAGAGTGAGAGGCCAGAAAACCACAGATGTTTCTTACGTGTCTGACAGTTCCCGTCAAAAATGTATCCTCCCTCCTCTTCAGTTTGACGTTGATAAGGCTGTGCTTTGAGTATGCATTATTGTGCTATCCAAGAGTGGCAACGTTTTGATTATGGATACTATTGATGTCCTTGATACGACAAACAAATCAACTACTCTACGGGAAAGACTGTTTTATAACGAGGCTCAAAATGACATAACATTGCGTAGCATAGCTTAAAATGACAGAATAACATAGTTTAGCTTAGCATAGCATAGCATACAGTAGCTTAGCATATCGTAGCATAGCATAGCATAACAATGAGCTGTGCCTCGACTACCCCAGAACAGACATTGTGGTGTGTGATACTGATCAGAAAGACAGAAACCTTATAACGTTCCCCAACCAGTGTGTAGCAGAAACTGGCAGGGGCATGCTAAATCATTTTGGAGAGCCAGTCTGGATACTTATTTTTGTTATTCACTTCAAAACCATAATGCTTGTGAAAAAAAAGAGTGAAAATAAAACGAAATTATTTGCAAATACTCCTGATTCCTTCTGAAGGAAAAAAATGCAGATGTTTACTGGGGTAGCTGCAGGAAAAGCAATCAGGCTTGAATAAAGATAATTAAAGTCAAGGTTGGAATCTGTTGAGGGCCCTTTTGCTCTCCGCTGGTAACCACTCTCTCTCTACTTCTGTTTGGCCCCATAGGAGCCCAGCACTGGGATTAAAATGTCCTAAATTACCCAATGCTGTTCACACAGGTGTGTGTTGTGTGTTGTGTTTGTGTGAGAGACGGGGGGAGAAAATAAGAGTGAAAGTGGTAGAGGTAAAAGAGAAGGGTAGAGAGAGCAACGGAGTGTAAAGAGAGATAGATTCAAAGAGCCAAAGAAGGTAAAAGATCATTAAAAGAGTAAAAGAGAGGGGAGAGAGTAAAATAAAGGGGGGGGGGGGGCAAATTAATGACAGAGGGGGGAAGTGAAAGAGAGGGTGTGAGGGAGTAACGGTTGTTATTAAGCAAAAAGACACCTTCAGTGTGCTGCTGGGGGGAAGGTAGGCTTGTAAGTGTTAGATAATTTGACTGGAGGCGTTGGCAGCCATAGAGATGTGTAAGCAGTTTATCCGATGCCAAGCAAAGACTGCAAACCCTACTGGTGCTTTGAGTGTCTCTATCATGGGTATGCTCTCAAAAACACAATGGAGGCGCATTTGTTGTAATGTTGGAATTTTTCATTTATCTTCATTCTTTGTGTTGTGTTTTCAATTGTTATAGTGTTATAAAAGTTCAGATCTTCAATGCATATAAAGTTTGGCATCAAGGTTGCCTTAAAGATATCTCTAAAAGTTCTGGAGGAAGAATGCTGTGTTTACATTTCGGCAGATTGGTTTTTTCAGGATTCAGGAGGCGATCGCAAACGTACCGTAGTGTCGGCGTAAAGGCATCTCCACCTCCGGGTCTCCAATCCAAGGAGGACGCTCTATTTTCCGATTTATCTTTGCATTTTTATGCTTTATTCATGACAGATCCAGTGAGAGTTACACAGGAAGGTATGGGAGAGAGAGAGAGAGGAGAGGACATGCAGCAAATGACCACGGGCTGGACTCAAACCTGTGTCACTGCCGTAAGGACTGAGCCTTAATGGTACGCGGTCTGCCCGGGGAGCCACCGGGGTGCCCCACAAATGGCGATTGTGACACGTCGCATGTCGTGTTCACATGAGTCGTCGATGTCAATTTTTAATAGCACCATGGACAGTCCGTCTCAGATCCTTGCTTTGATACTTCTGGACAGCATTTCGTATCAACCTGGGCCAAAGATGCTGCTGTGTGGTCACTGTGGTTCAAATACACTGTGTTAACGCTGTGCCTGTTCATCTCAATGCGGTAGGGTAGGGCATGGCTAATTTATGACTTTAGTGTGTGTGTGTGTGTGTGTGTGTGTGTGTGTGTGTGTGTGTGTGTGTGTGTGTGTGTGTGTGTGTGTGTGTGTTTATCTCCTCTTGGGTGGATGTTTCTACTTTCTATTGACACAGGTGTCCTTGATCATCAGTTCTTGGAACATTTTGCCTGGAATTGAAATTGTAATCATTTTATCAGTTTAAAGAAAGTGGACAAATTAGAGGAATTCTATCACTTTTCTTTTCTCTTCATGAAAATGATATAACGGTATGGGGGAAGGGGGGTGGGGGGTGGCTGTTGCTATGGTTACAGGGGGATGGGGGACGGAGGGGGGATGTGGATGTCCCTCCAGATGGACTCCTAAGAGATCTGACAGAAGCTGTGCCAGACAGGTGAGCCGTCGGCCTGCTTACCTGTCTGTCTCTGTCTGTCCCCCATGCTGTCTGTCTGTCTGTCTGTCTGAGGCTGCCTGTCTAGATTTTCTTCCTGCGCAACTTAACATATTTGTATTCATGATGACCATGTAAAATAATGTGTGTGTGTGGAGTGCGTGCGTGCGTGCATGCATGTGTGTGAGGACATCGCATCTCCAGTTGTGTGTGTGTGTGTGTGTGTGTGTGTGTGTGTGTGTGTGTGTGTGTGTGTGTGTGTGTGTGTGTGTGTGTGTGTGTGATCCTTCAAAGATACTCATTGATCCGAGACAGACGCTGAGAGAGGTACATAAAGGTAGAGCATTGGAGAGGGAGGGATGTGGAGCAGAAGGGGGTGGATATAGACAGAGATAAATAGACATACACAGCTAGAAGGATTGGAAGAGAAGAAGATTTTGTGGTCGGATGGAAGAGTTAAATGGTGTGAATGCTCGCAACGCCAGAGACCTCTTGCACAGCTATGAAAAATAGAATTGTTATTTATTTAATGTAGCTTTTAAGTTGTCTTTGCATGCTCTCCCTGTAAACTAAACACATTCATATTGTAATGAGGTTACCACACATGGGGTGATGTGGCCCCACCTGACTTGAGTTCTGTTATAGACTGAGCCATCCTCCTTCTTAGTCTCCAGTGGAACTGTCAACTGTGTCAACTTTTCATTGACAATTTAGCTATGATTGGATCTTCCTCTTATGAAAAAAAAAGAAATAAACAGAAATATTGGAATACGTTTTTTTTTCATGTTTTTGTTTCTCCCAAAATCCTACTTGACACGAACCCTTGATTGTTTTTGTTATAGTCCTAATGTTGAGGATAGCTGCACAGTTGGGATTTAAATTATAATAACTATTATATGCCGCTAGAAAGAAACCACACCATAAGTACTATAACAACAAAGCTAAAGTAAATAAAACAATGAATGATGGAATTAATGTGTTATTTTGTGTGCTCATTATGCAAATCATAATTTAGTCAAGAGCATAACTGCATTTTCTTGTTCCTTTCATCGTTTCCATAACCAACCACCAAATGTAGTTCTTCTTCTGACTTGAATTCCTCTTTAACTCTTGTGTGTTGACTGTCCTAGTCCAAACACCCTGCTACTGCTTTCCTTATCATGATGACAATGTCCCCTGGTTCAGTGTAAGAGGGGGTACGCTGCTCTCCATGACCCTGCCAACAGCCACAGCCCCCTCATCCCCCCAAGCCACCTGTAGCATTGTCCAATACTACACGCCACCTAGGTGGCTCCCATACTCCACCTAGGTGACTTTCCTCGGGCTCCTCCAAACGAATGGACACAGGGTGGTGATGTTGAACCGGTTTATTGTAAAGGTTGCATGGCATGCCGCTGGTGCTGGTGCTGGTGCTGGTGCTGGTGCTGGTGCTGGTGCTGGTGCTGGTGCTGGTGCTGGTGCTGGTGCTGGTGCTGGTGCTGGTGCTGGTGCTGGTGCTGGTGCTGGTGCTGGTGCTGGTGCTGGTGCTCCATGCTGCCATGCCAGAGAGCTCTCCCTGAATGTGTGGTGGCGGCTGGTTTAACCTGTGCACACTGATTGCTCAATGTGCAACAGGTGTGCAGCCCCACCCAGCCCCAGAGTCCAATCAGTCTGACTCGGGCCAGGTGAGGCTGCTTCAACCAACCACAATCCACACACACTCCCACACCACCACTGCCACAACTCTGGACCCAAACTACACTGTAGTGGGACACACACACACACATGTTCACTATTACACACACACACACACACACACACACACACACACACACACACACACACACACACACACACACACACACACACACACACACACACTTCTGCACACACACACTTTCTCTCTCACACACACACACGCACACACACACAGTTGCAGAGCACCACCAGTGAGCATTAGCGGGCCTGACAAGCCTCATTTGGGTCTGTGCTCATGATGAAAGGAGTGGCAGGGGTTGTCCCACTGGCACTAATCTGCATGAAAAGCGTTGTGACAACGCAGAGTGGTCCACTTAGGGACACACTTCCCCTCAGGAGGCGTGGGGGGGCGGCAGGTCCCTTTGTGCCGGTGCGGAAAGTCGTGACACATTAAATGGTCTGCCCCCCCCCCCCCCCCCCCCCCTTACCCTACCACCACTTACACACACATGCAAGGGCACACACACGTGCACGCACACATGTGCACGCACACACAAACTCCAGCACTTCACAGTGTGTGCTAGCCACAGTCCCCGGGGTGCCTTCGGCTAACTTAGCAGCTCCATGGTAGATAAACAGTCGCTGCCGTCAGCACTGTGATAACTAACCGAGCCAGGCAACAAAGAGGACCTCTGTGGCTTTTTCTATGGATGTGTGTGTAATCTGTGTTTTAGGACACATTTTCTTTCCCATTAATTATGCATTTATCCTGTTGAGGCTAAAATGTAGATATGTTGGTCAACATGTGGTTAAAGTCTTTGAAGACTCATTGGAATTTAAATTCATGATTTCTGAGAAACAAACTTGCAAACAATCACAAATACATGTATTTTGCGTTACTCCATTAGTACATGTCGTGTTATATGATGTCACATCAACTTACCCCAAAATGGGCACTTTGTTATGGAGTGGTCAGGTGTGAAAGCTTAACGACATGGTTCAAATGATCACAATTTGTACACATTACAAACCCATTTCCTCCTTTCCATTGACCCTCTCTTTCTTCACCTCCTTACATTGGATGTAAAGCTATTGTTTACCAACCATAATTACCCTCAAAGTAAAGAAGTTGGAGTTGAGTATTTCCATTGTGACGAATGACAATCCACTTCTTCTCTTGCCTTACCTCCACTGTAGGGCTTTACTTTCACTCCATTGCTTTGAAACCCGGCTTTGGCGATAGCTGGGGTTTTTTTCTGTCGTCCTCCTTGGGCTCCCTTTTCTTTTCAACATGTCACTTATGTGTCAGTTCAGAATGGAAGCCATTGAGCGGCAAACAAAACGGGGGCAGCCAGCGTGACATGGTGAATTGCCATCACATGGGAGAAGGTACAATGGATGTTTTGAGAGAAATGACACCACTCTCTCATTTGGCACTCACTAATTGGGCATTTTCTGGGGCCTGTGCATTGTCTGTGTAGTGTGTGTGTGTGTGTGTGTGTGTGTGTGTGTGTGTGTGTGTGTGTGTGTTGGTGTGTGTCTGTGATTTTTACTGTCTGCGTTTCTCGTTGCAATTTATTTTGCTTTGTGTAAACTTTGGGAACCATAAAGTCTCGGTATATGTATAAGCTAAAGTATATACTACATATTTCTTATACATAATATTAAAATGTGCATACATGAATCCCTTTTAAAACCCTGTTAAACGAACTTAATGTAATCTTATCAAAATTGTAGGTAATTTGCACCCCACATCCCTCCTCCCCAGACAAATGTGACCATCAATAGCATTGATACAGCGCTTGATTAATTTCGACCCCCCCCCAAAAAAAAGAAACGAAGGGGAAAAAAAAGTACTCTTCATGTTGGATTCCTGAGGGAAGGGGGTGATTTGGTTGATAATGAGGCTCGCTCATTACAATGACAAGACCTCATGGCTCATCAGGCTGACTTTGAGAAGACAAACTCGGTGGGCCAAAATCTGCAGCTGCCATTTTGGGTCTTCATCACCACGATGATGACTAAGCCCCTCTTGCATGGACTATTCCACTATTTACGCATTTAGTTTTAAAGTCAGAGAAATTATATGCAACTTAAAATGGAACTATGAGAACTGAGAATTAACTATTTTGCCAGTTATTGAACCTTGAATTCTGTTTGAGGGTGTGTCTGTTTTCTTTCCCCATACAGTAAGAAGCATTGAGGAGAAAATACACAGACATATCATAGCGAGAAGGAAATGCACTTAGTTGTCAGGTCTATCAGCAGGACATTACTAGCTTCCTCCTTTTTATTCTACCTTCAAGTGTTTTTGGCAGGATGGAATCTGAATGCATTACCGTGGGATGTGGAACTAAATCAATGAATTCTATAGGTGAAATATGGGGATATATATATCTATATTATTATGCAAGACATACATCTTTGTTCCTGGGATCTTAGGGCTTTTAGACATCATTTGTTTCTCCTTCACTTTATAGTATTATGTCCAGGGTCATTAACCCATCTTCGTCAGGACATCACTGAATGTTTCTCCAGATTATTTCCCCCCGTTTGCAACACCACTTTAACAACATCCTCCTTGTGAGTCTCTTTCCAGTTTCCCCCCAGCATCAATCCCTATACCACATCCTCCACCTCCCATGCACACTCTTCTCTTTTCTCTTTTCTCCTCCTTATCTACCTCCTCCTTTTTTCACTCCTGTGTTGCTGTTTTACCACACACGCACGCACGCACGCACGCATGCACGCACACCTTTCTGTTGAAGTTTAACTACCAAACTGTGGTTCCATCTTCCCATTTATATCCTCCTCTCCTCCTCTGCCCTTCCTCTGTCTACCCACTCCCGCCTCCCCGCCCCAAGTTCATATCGACTTCATTGATCGGCGGGAGCATTGTTTGCCACCAGATAATTGTCCACTGTCATCGGTGGCGTGATGAACGGTGAGGCTGGCGCTTCATTTATTTGTTTGTCTATTTATTTATAAATTGGGGGGGAGGGGGGGGGGTGCAAAGCCAAGGGACAGGCCATCTGCTGGGTTATGCGATTGCACAGCCGCCTTGTCATTGATTGGTAGTGGAGGGAGAACTAAGGAAGAAAGAGTGAGTGTGTGTTGGTGGGGGGGGGGGGGGGGGGGGGGGGGGGGTTGGATGTCCAGGGTCACAATACCAATGGGCAATTAGTGGGATGGCAGTTTGAATTTTGCAGGAGAACCTGCGTTCGGATCAACGCCGTGCCAAGCTATATGGGTCACTGCAATGGTTTTATTACTTGTATTGATCAGACAAATTGTGCTCATTGATTGCGGAAAGCTTATTTCTGGAAGGATGCCTTAATGAGGGCCATACTGTGCTCTCCCCTCATCGTTACCACTCTGTGTTTTTTCACGATCACCTGCTTTTGATTTTTTGTCCTTTTTTTTTTTACTTATGGTGCATTCACCCCACATCCAATATTGTCATAAATCATTGTCTTCTGATTTATTAAAGTCCTGAAAAAAAGTGGAGTTTACGATATGTCTGTAGCGGATTTCTTCAAGGTTTCTTCTATTTAGCATTTCTTTTTTGTCTTAAAACTAACTTTTGGACCACTGCTTGGCACGTAGCCTACTTCTTGGCCCAGCGACTCCTCCAGAGGATTTAGCCTATCTCTCACCAAGCTTGTCTGAATCGGGCAGTAACTACCAAGATATGATGGTTAATCCTACCTCCTCCATATTTCCCCTATAAAGGGGATTGCCAACTCTGTTGACACTGATCAAGATAATTTATCTAGCAGTTAAGATGAGATTTGACTGCGTTGAGCCTTGCCCCTGGGCTGTTGTAATCGTCAGCTTTGGCCAGTTTTGCGTTGCTTTTGCATTGTCTTTTACTACGATTAACCGCGGTTGGACAACGGTATTTGTAACGCTTTAAGCACAGTGAAGCAGTCTGCACTGACTTGGTTGCGAACCCCATAGACATGGGTTCGATTCCCTCACTGTTTTTCAGTCAATGTTCTTCTCATGTAATACACTGTGGTTCTACAGTGGTGCTTCCCAAAAATAGATAATTTTGTGGTTGGTGTGTTTCATAATAGCTTATTTAATCATGAACGCGGGAATTTGAGTTGACAATCCAAAAACTTAACAATGATCAAATAATGCAAATAATGATGTGCAGCTGTTGTTGTGCAATGTGTTACTCATTTCCATCAATCCGATTTAATCTATTAATGACAAAGGTCAATGATTTGTAAAGATTTCTGCATTCCCTACTGATATTTGTTGGGTGCACACAGTTAATATTCAGCACACAGTATTCACTAATCGGAATACGCCTTCTTTTGACCACCATTACATTATAAAATACTCTTTCCAATAAACATCAACAACATATATACAATGTTAACTGTTCACATCAGCTACACAAAACTAGGGCTGACTCAGTATTCCTGTGTGTCTAAAAGTCAGCAAAAGGGGCATTGTGTTAGATAGTTAACGTATATGTGCTATTAACTTTTGATTGGGAAAGACCATTTCGCCTCAATGGAGAGTATAGAGTCAGTATAGCTAAGACACTGGTCCCTGGGGAAGTCGTTATTTTATTATTTTAACAAGAGGGCTTTTTAGTAAAAAGCCTCATTGCTCTGGGTCGTAATTTGGACAATTTGTCCAAATTCCGGCTTGCCCAACGACACAAGTCATCGTTCTTGCTTAATGTCTTTTGATGTTATTCAGTGACAGAAGAATATATCTTTTTATATGGATAAAAGTATACTCTTCCCTTTGACTTTCTTTATACTTCCCCCCCCCCCCCCCTCTAATGTCCCCTGATGTTTAGTTTTGTTTGTAAACCAAAAGCAGGATTGTGACTTCATCCGAAACAACCCTGAGAAGGATTAAGGTTTTGAATAGATGTATGGGTGGACGTCTTTCAAGCTTTAAAACAGGCATGAGTGCTTCGGACATTGAGAGGTTTGTGAATGACCATCGGAGCACGGTTTCATAAAAAATTTGATCTTCAGCACCCAGCCTTTGATTGTAAAGTGTGTTCCAACTCTCTAGAACTCCAGTATTTTAGTTTTTGCAATGTTTTTATATATCTAGTACTATTTCACCACTTACTTTATTTTATTTCTGTATTCTATTGATCAGATTATTTTTACTACAGATTTTTTGTTTACATCTCATTGGATGGAAAAAATGCTGAAGGTTACCTTTTTCTGTTTGTCTATCAATATATCATTGGTTATAGCGTGTCCTTGATAGATTATGCCCCCCCACCCACCCACACACACAGACGCACAGCCACACAGACACTCGCACCACACGTTTTCATAAGAATGAGAACGTACAGGTGAAACTTTCCCTCCCTGCAATGAAGAATTATCTTTGTACATTGGCAGAGGAACAACGGATGTGATATTCATAATCCCAACTGCTGCCTATTCCCCGGGTAAGAGCGCTTCTAACACTAGCTTCTAGCCTCTCTCTGTCACTCGCTCACTTCCTCTTGTTTGAGGATTCTCTTTGGAGGAATATGCAGTAGGCTTATCAGGGGAGGGCTTCAATGTCTTTCTGACACGCTAAATAGGGCAACTCAGCAAAATTCTGCAAAATAAATAAATACAAAACTGAAAGTTGTAAGATGGAAACAATATAATATAATTGTATATGGTTTTTTATTTCATTCCAACGCATAAGGAGAAGAAAATGTTCAATGTTGCAGAGCATAGTTCGTGAATTATTCTTATGGAGTTTGTTTCAAAGTGCAACTCGTGAGACACTGTAGTTTCACCGTAGGAAATTGATTTATTAGGCCTAACCTATAGAGCGAGTGACATGACCTTAAGGGACTGCTAATGTGCTTTGGATCACGTGGAGGTGAAAGGTCAAACAAATCAATGCCATTTTGTTCACTGAGTCCAATTAACAAAAATTATGACTATCAATCAATGTATGCCAAACGCCAAGCTGTCCATTTATGTATATTTTTCAATAAGCTTCCACTGCTCAATTAATCTTAATGAAATTTAATTCATAGTAAAAAATACAACACACACACACACACACACACACACACACACACACACACACACACACACACACACACACACACACACACACACACACACACACACACAAATACTGCATATTTCACAACACTCCCTGAAGGAAAACAATGTAATGCTGTTTTTCTCATCAGACAGATAACTGACTGTTATACAGTTAATATCAGCCACAATCAGTACCAAATAATTTAATGGGATATTAGCACAGCACTTTTTGAAAGTGTGTGTGTGTGTGTGTGTGTGTGTGTGTGTGTGTGTTCAGAAACAAAATGAAAAGTTGATGTTCCCATGCATAAAGTGTGTTGACCTGCTGAAGTGGCTGTATCCAATACAGTCATATCATGAGCAGTGTAAATGTTATGAATAAGTTTACCACATTTGCCCAAAATCCACAATGGATACATAACCTAGTGTCTGTGTCTTTTTGTATTTACACCGCTGTATTAGCCTGACATCACCAGACCAATTCACAAATGCGTATTAGCCTGGAACCTCTCACTTCATTTTTCTTAGCGTTATCAACGGCCACTGACCAAAACCTCTGGACGCAATTGGAGAGACACACAACCCATCAGAGCAATGAAATGTGTGACAAATCAGCGTCAGCCATCTTGGTTGTCTGTGAAAAAGCCTCAACGACGCTCCCATAGGGCGCTGCTCTTTACAATCATCGCATTGAAACCCACCCCATATTTGATTAACAGTTGTGATTGGCAGGACCCAGGCCTACCCAGGTCTGCTGAAAATCTGTCTGAATGGGAGGGGGGCCAGACGCATATGCCAGAGCAAATAAAACATGAGCTCCCAATTCGTGTTGTTCCCAGGCTACTGCTGTATATTTCCCAAGAAGGTTTGTGTTTAATTTACTGCAACCAAACAGGTTGCAGTAGTCAAATAGAATGATTATGGACCACATCTTGTGAGTTGGAGAGAGAGAGACAAAGACTGAGAGAGGGAGAAAGAAAGACGGCCTATTTGGGACCCCTTGTTTGGTGATTTTAGGTTTAATGATAGCCTTGTTTCTCAGGCAATCCTACAATGATGAGCCATTGATGTCAGAGCTACGCTGCTAACGACAAAAGGAAAGTCAAAAGGTTGAATGCTTCCTTTTATTCCTTTCCCGAAGATTCTGTAGAAAAAGAAAAATAGGGGGGCCATTAAAATGTAATTTGGGGCCCTTCTGCACTGTTTGAGCTGAGTGGTGCCGTGCACAGATTATCCACTGATTCCCTGGCAGAGTCCCACTGAGTAAGTGTGTGTGTGTGGCTGTTGGCGTGAGCGTGACTTATTGATTGCGGATGCACATTTATTTATTTGGGTCATCTTCTGCTCGTTGACCTCTATGTAATTACCTGTGGGATATGAGTGTGTCATTTAAACCCATTAAATTCACTTCTTGTTTGCTCTCGTGGAATGGTGACATATACGCTAATTATGAAGAGCAAAATCATGTAATGAATTTAGAGATCCATTTAAAAATAATTCACCGACACACCTGAGGTAGATCACAAGCAATATGTAAATGTAATTCACCTATGAGAGCCTGAGAAAGTAGGGAGTTTATGGGAAAATCAAGATTTTAAGTCAAGCCAAAGTTATTCACAGGTCAAATGGGAAGATATGTTTCTGCGTAAAAAGAAAAACAAGTTGCTTTAGACCTGGAAGAACTTCCACTACAATACTATTTATATACACTTTCAAATGTAAAAACGTTTGAAACTCTATTACTCTTGATAGCTATGAGATTAGATAATGATATAAGATGTTTCCCTAATAGTGTTCACCTATTATTGTTTACCTTGCTGATGATTGTCTGTCTGTTTTTTAAATAATCTGTTAGGTCACCTACAGTGTTATTACCAACCATAATATACTTTTAATAATTTAGCAGAGGCTTTTATGCCATTTTTATACAGTGTATACGATGAAACAACAGGTTAGACAATCTTGGTCTGTTGAACACAGGGTCTTCCTTCCTTTAGTAGCATCATGCATATCCAACCTCAATATTAGTCCACATTATGACAAATACCAACACCACCATCATCACGATAATTAAGCTGATACCACTGTAATTAGCTTCTGTAGTCTCAGAGACTCTGCATCAGTAAATTCAACAAATCAATGATAGTAATCACTATAATTTCATCCTCTTAGCAAACCATCTTCGTGGCGAAAGAAGAAAAGCTGAAAGTGAACACAATCTGTTTCCCAAATCCCATGCCTTGGTATAATTACGAATTATGAATGCATACTTACATTTCACAAGGCACATAAACTCCAATACCAATCATCAATATCAATCATCACCCTAAAGATTCACATGAATTAAATTTACATATTTTAGCTTGAAATGAATGACATGAATTATTGGATTATGTGATTAATGTTCCACAATACTTTTAAAACCATTCATCCTTGCCTTAGCCTCCGGTGCGCCATAGTCTACAGTTGTGGTTTATCTGAGGACTGTAAAATCAAATCAAACACACTCTTAAACAACTGCAGTTCCTTCTGAGTGGAGCATCTAACAAAGATTAAAACCTCTTTACACATCCCACTGTTTCATCCATTAACCACCAGCTTCCAGTGGGTCATCTATTGATTTAAGAAATGGCTAGTAGTCTATAAATCACTACATGGCCCAGGGCCTGCATATGTTCCTTACATGCTGCCACAATATGAACTGTTTAGATCTCTGAGGTCATTCAGTAGCTGTCTACCAAAGGCTCACATAATACATACAGAACAGTGGCATAAGCAGCATGTAGCTATTATGCTGTTCAAGCTTGGAGCCAACTAGAAATTATCTATTTTGACTGACTATTACATTATATTTGGCTAAATTAGTCATCCTATATATTTCTGGCTTTTATTGGCCTTTCCTATGGCATTATTATGCAAACTGATGCAGGGCAAATTCCTAGCAAAAAATTGCAGATCTATAAACCACACAATTAATCACTGTGTGGCTTTTATCTAGATTTTTATTGGTAGTTGAATAGTTAGTGGATCGGTTTATGAAAATGTACAGCAATATATTCAAGAATGTGCAAATTATGTGTATAGGGAATCAGGCATTCAGTAGACGGTCGTTAAAAATGATACGGCTAATAAGGGCTTTTGTAGCTAGCGTTTACTCACAAAAAAATTGATCGGACATTTCAATAAATCTTTAATTAGTTCTTGTATGGTATGGTGTAACTTCAGACAGTAGTTTTGTATGGTATTGGGTCTGTATGGAGCACAAACAAGCAAAGGGGAAAGGAAATGGTGCTTGTCAGGATGACAAGTGAGATTGGATGATGACACAATCTTGCTCCATGATGGTCTCTCCTCTGGCCAGACAGAGCACCCCAGTGGACCCAGACACAGTTCCACCCAAATGAGGGCATTATGTTACATACCATCAGGCATCCCTCCAAGCCGGCCATCTGATAGTCTAGAAATAGATGTCCCACCGGCTGTATTCTTTACCCATTTCTGACAGGCCACTACCTGGTAAACAAACAACACGTCTTGGAATCTCTGGAATACGCATGTCGTTGGTTATTGATTACCCTAAGGTACAGACCTACATTCAAAATTCTTTCAGAAATCTGCTGATGTATATATAATTTCTTATTTCTGGGCATTTTGTCCCCCTTCACATGGTTGCTGTTAAAGAATAGGAACCTGCTGAGTCTATGAAATTGTTCTATGAATTTAATAAACCTTGGTCTTTGCAATAAGAACAAAGCCTTCCATTAAATCCTCTGATAAAACGACTGTGTATGTATGTATGTGTGTGTGTGTGTGTGTGTGTGTGTGTGTGTGTGTGTGTGTTTGTGGTGAGGGGGTTGTGTGTGTGCACGTGTGTGTGTGTGCGCGTGTGGACAGAACAGTAGTCCGACGCATATGAAAATCTCAGGATAATTTGAACTCCTGTTCCTTTAACATACAAGGATCAGGATGTTGTACAAGTGAAGGTCAAATCAATCATTTGAGTCTTGGTGCTGGAGGTGTTTTGAAATATTGTTATAACAAGATCACCTCGCTAATTATGTGATCTTTTCTAAAAGGGTAGCTCAGCCAATTACTGTTTCATAAACCGGATGCTCCCGCTAGCTCTCTCACTCTCTCTGAATATCTGTTGATCAAATGCTAAGCAGATATACATATTGGAATATATACATTGGGCGAGTATTATTAAACAGTTCACATCAACTGTTGTCTCCGGTGAATGCACTAAATGTTTTCTCCTGTCCATCCCTCTCTTCTTCCCCTGTCCTCTGTTCTCCAACACTATTTCAAATGAATGTAAAAAACACAAACGTGTGTATATATATCTTTTTTTATTCACATTTTACATTAGTAGAGCGCCTCAAAGTGATATCTGGCTAATTGTACTACCGTGCAGGCACTTAACAGTGGGGACTTTAACCTTAAATATGTTGTGAATGAAAATAAATGAACTGCTTTAATGCCACAGTGAAACATGACTATTTAAAGGGACGTGCGATAGGAGTGAGTTGTTGACTTGCTACGCGCTACATCATCCAGGGAGGGGGGTGGGGATGTTGGTGGGGCGTCTGTGTCTTAAGCCTCTGGATGTAATGGTAAATAAGGACTCCTGGTGGAACGTATTCATTTCAATTAGTCCGGGCACTCAGGCGCGGGGAGCTAATAAAAATCCTACCGCTTTTCTCCCAGCGTGAGCGCAAAAGCTCTACAGCAATGCGCACCTACATATGCATATACATGGTAGCTACACACACACACACACACACACACACACACACACACACACACACACACACACACACACACACACACACACACACACACACACACACACACACACACACACACACACACACACACACATATTTATATATATTATATTTATATATATATGCTGGTCACAAACACATTAATTTAAACACACATATAAAATACACATACATACACACATTGCACCATCAGACATACTGACTTGTTTCCACAAACATGAATCTCACCCTCTCTCTCAGTGCGAGTGCAAAACCTCTTCAAGCAGCACATACACACACACACAGGCACTCATGCGCACATGAAATACACATATTGCACCATCAGCATGTGCAACAAACTGATGCAAATTCCAACACATCACTGTTCTGCATATTAATCCATATTTCCCTTCTCAGGCATTTCTGGTATTAATTGGCATTCATACCATATTACTGTGTGTGCGTGTGCGTTTGCGTGTGCATGTGGAGGAAAAGGCAGATCGCGGACCTTTCGTGAACAACCCAAAGATCTCTGCTGATGATGTACAATACACTTGTGTTAAATGCATCATTGCACATGCAATCATTGGACCAGTGGTTGGGGTGCAAGTTTACGTGAATGTAAAATCTTCAATGACAAGATGAGGACTTGGGTTATTTTATGTTGTTGCGATGTGTGTGCTTGTGTCCATGTTGTCAATCAATGGTAAACTTGTGGGTGAACTGAATAGATCTAACAATGAATATATGTTTGTGTTTTTGTGTGCGTAGATACATGCATGCGTGTGATTTTGTGTCCGTTCGTACGTCGGTGTGATTTGCACAAAGACATTCTTCAAATGGCCAACCCTGAATACTGAATGTGTCTCTTCTCCAACACAATGGAGCTGGGTTGCGGCACTTTTGACAACATCCTCCAACATCTGCAGACAAGTCAGATTGTGAAAAGTCTCACTAATCAGACATAGAAATGCAAAAAAAACGGTTAAGATTTCAAACCACTGTAGAAATACACGCATTCAAATCCCCTTCTGAAAGCCTCATCCACTCGTGTGAATGAGTAACTCCAGCCTTTACAGTTGTTACTTCTCGTACCGTCTCCCGACAAAAGTTTTGCTATAACATAGTAGGATCGCTGGATCCGAGATTAGATTAAATTGAGGGACGCACATCTGTATAATCTAAAGTATAAATTATAATCTAAACTACTATTGTATGTTCACCACTAGGGGTGTGCGTTTTGTATGTGCATATGTGTGTGTATGTGACCGTGTGTGCGTCATGATGGTTTGTTTATGTTCCACATGCCAGGTCCAGGGGCTGACATGCCTGTGTGCTGCTGCTGTATGTGGAGTTATGTAACAGTGAGCGCCTGTATGGTATGTGAGCTGTTTGCAGATTAATATGCAGATTCTTCTTTCACCTTTGATGTTGGTGTCCCCTCCTCCTTCACTCCTCCTCTTTCCCTCTCTCTCAGTCTCATTCTTTCCACCCTCACTCTGTCGCTCTCGCTCACATTCTTCCCTGTCTTCCTCTGGTTCTACCCATCTCTCCCTTTCATCCTCTCTTTCTCTCTCACTCTCTTCCTGTTCTTCCTTCCTCTCTCTGTCTCTCGCTTTTTTACCTGAGACCTCATACTGACATACATACTAAATTCGATAGGATGATTGGCTTCCCCATATTTTCTTGAAATAAAACACGACGGTCTGATGGTACAACGTCTGCGCGTCTGAACTGAGTGCGATCATTGATGCCAACATGAATGATGCCTTGATTTTCCGGCTAGGACTCCTTATTTATTTTGCAGTGATTTGCATTTACGTAAACAAGCAAAAGCATTAAGGAACAAGTGTTTGTCTGTGAGAGCGTGTGTGTGGAAGTGTGTGTCTGCACACAGTTTTTCCTGGCGTTCCGCAGTACTCCCCAGCCTTGATGGATGGTCATTTTCATTGGCCTGCTCCATGCTTAATGAAGCTTGCATTTCATGTCTTAATTGAATGCTTTCTACGCTCTCATGTAAACCACGCCCCCCCACTCACACACACACAACCCTGACACACATCGCTGACAAAAACACCTAAACCGCACACATCGGCAGACCCTTGTCCCATACTGCACTTTTCACCTCCTTCCCTGTGTCTGTGCTTGTTCTTGTGAGATATGAAATAGTGAGTGGAGCGCCTTTCACTAAGTCTTTTATGAGGCCCCTAGGGTCCGCCTGCAAAGTGCAATCACACACACAAATATAGACACCCACACACACAAATGCACACACACATAAACACACGCACACTCATGTACACACACACACGCGTGGGCACACACTCTTCTCTCTCCCAACCCGCTAGACGAATCTTCTTCAATGGGGGAAAGCCTTGTGAGCATTATTTTGCTCCAAAGGTCTGTGCACGAGTGCTCTCATGTAAGGGTGTCTCTGTGTGTGCAACGTGCATTCTCTCCAAGTGTCACATTTCATAAGCAGGTCTTCTATATTCCACTCACATTCAGCATGCATACACCTGGTAGACACGCATGCGTGCGCACTCTCACACACACACACACACACACACACACACACACACACACACACACACACACACACACACACACACACACACACACACATATGTAGACATGCACACACGCATCAACACACAAAACCAACGGTATTCACCTGCACATAAAAGCAATGTTGTCATGCTGCTTTATGGCAAACCATCTACCGTGTCCTCATTCCCCCTCCATCTGTTTCTTACTATCTTTCTCTTGCTAACTCACACACACACACACAATGTCACCCCCCTCTCGTAACCTCTCGACACAATAAACCGGGCTGTGATTATCCGCACTGAGCACGTCCCAAAGAGACATCCAATGGCAAAAATGAATCCAACGCAAATCGCATGTAACACACGGGCAAAAATAAAAATCTAATTTATGGCCACACGAATGTGCGAGCGACGAGGACATGACCTCGTGGTTTGGGGGAGGGGAGGGGGGGGCGAGGGTGATGAAGTGAAATGGATGCACAGCATGCAGAAGGGCTAAGGTGACAGAGGCATTGTGGGGGTTGGAGGTGGTGGAGGGGGGTGTAGGGAGGGGAAAAGGGGGCGGGGGGCTTGAAGATAGACAGCGAGGCATGTTTGAAGCGATGCGCCGACCTTGCAGCGCGGCACGGCTCTCGTAGACCGATGGCTGGGAGGGAGAGGTTGTGATTGGGCGACAGGGAAAAGGGCACGACATGTCATTGGTCGACGGTCTCGTACCGGTATCACAGGAGCTATCTCAACCTGGCAGGACAAGAATGATTTAGCCTTTCTTTGTTTGTTTGTTATTTACTTTTTTTGCTGATGCAGTACCTCGTTGTTATCCAAATGAGCTGCACCTGCGCCAACATTATCCGTTTGAACACCTGCCATGCCAAAGTCTCCCAAGTTCCTCGACACGTATGTTGTTGTGCACTGGCGGTGTGCAAATGTAATGCAAAATGTAATTGATTCATAATTTCAAAGTAAATGTCACTTATATTTTCACTCAAAGGAAAATTGGGGATAACCACCATAGAACAATCAGACCCTAAGAAGTGTGCCAATTTACGCTTACAATTTTCTGTTTTGTGTCACATGAATGGCATTAAGGATAATTGGTGCTGACTCTGCTGAAACACTTGAATACGTTCAAAAACCAGAGTTGTGATGAAAGTGTTTCCCCATGCCAAATCATTATCGTATGCAGGGTACACCTCTGAGGTTAAAGCCATGCATATGTATGAGAACAATGTGCCACAGGTGATAAAGCACTAAGTAATAAAACACTGCTTTTACATGCAAGGGTTATACCAAAGGGGGCACTTTTGAGATATTTCAACTTGAGACGTCCCCTTTTAGGTGATTAGAAGCTAGTGGTAGTGGACGAGATGTCATATCCTAGAGCAAGTTGCTGGTTCGATCCCCGGCTCCTCCTAGCTGAGTGTCGAGGTGCCCCTGAGCAAGACAGCTGACCCTAACTGCTCCTGACGGCCCGGCTGTTGCCTTGCATGGCTGACATTGCTGTCAGTTTGTGAATGTGTGAATGAATGGGTGAATGTGAGGAAATAATTGTAAAGCGTTTTGAGTGACCACAGGTCTGAAAAGCATTATATGAATGCAGTCCATTTACCATTTACTATGTAAAGCGTGTTGGGTATCTTGAAAAGTATAATATAAAAGCAATTAATTTGTATTACCGGTATTGTTATAATTATTATTATAATTTTACTCTACTATATTTTAAATAAATGTTGTTGGACCAGTGGGACAAAGATAAGTAGACTGGGAAAAGCCCAGTTTAGTTATGGCCTATTTGATATTAGTGCTTGTGCATTGACGGCTGCCATTGCACCTGGCATGAAGTCATTGTGTGTATACAGAATTTCCTCTACTGCCATTCCTAATCTACCTTCATTATAATGTTCCATCCTTCTTTACTGCCTTCCTAGTCATTGTATAATCCTCCTACTCCTTTATTGTATCCGATTAACAGAAATGACACAGTAGCTGAGCTAGCCGTAGCCGTAGCTAGTTTGTTTTTCAAATGAGCTAGGCAGAGACCAACCTGCCAGTCACCAGTTAGCCTGTTTATTGATTAATTGTCTCCGGGCCTTGCTAATCCTTCCAATCGATTTACTGCGTCAGTGATCATTACCTAGGCCCTAACCAATCAAATATTAAGTAAACAAATGGAGTGAAGACATCCAGAACAGAGCTGGCCATGCAAAGATGAGAGAGACAGAAGAATGGAACGGAAAATAAACTGAGATATGGCTTGGAAGAGAATATCACATAATAAGAGTGCTTAATATTTTACAGACTTTATAAAAAATGCACTGTGGCGGCAGAATGGAGGAAAAATGTGATTATTTGAATGCATAATATATGTGGAAGGTCTGCTGGCAAAAACGGCATGGCACTGTTGAATAATTGTCATTTCACTATCGCGCGGCAGCACAACAAGATTGTGTTATTGCTATGCATCACTCAATTAATTTGGAAGTCGCATTAAAGTTAGCATTAAACAACTGGACGCTTGCGTCTAAGGCTTATGGAAAGCCGGCTAATGAGTGCAATGGTGTGTCTTCCCGGACGCTCCTTATACTTGAGCCATCATGCATTTTTGGGCTGTCCCAGGAAGGCCCTGGAGTAAGAGTCAAACAAGGTTTGGCTTAACAAATGTTTATTAGTTTTGGCCACAAGGGATAACACATATTACACATTTGCTGCAACTTTCACGTCTTAAAAGTGACTCCTCTTGACTTATCTGTGAAAGAGAAAGAAGAGAGACAGAGAGAAAGAGAGAGATGGAGAATTACATAAGCCATATTTAATGAATGATAATACAAATACATATAATTTATGTAGCGCCTTTCAGTAAACCCAAGGCAGTAATGAGGAGAAGCAAAATAAATAACAAAAAACAAAAAACAAGTACTAAGACCTGGGTAAAAAGATGGGTCTACAGCCTCTTTGTGAATATTGGACCCAGCATTGTGGATCACTGCAGATTAATGTAACTCTATGAAGATAAACTGTAAATAATATAAAATGCTGAATTTCACAACTTTCACAACTTCACAAACATTCACAACCAATCCGACACACAACTGCTGACCACTATATTTTCTATTTCTATCCTCCTCCAAACATTGACACAATTCCTTTTAGCCAGCCCTTTTTTGGGGATGTTTTCGGGGATTACCATGTGGCAACAGAGGGGGCAAGAAAGGATTTGCGGGGCCCTCGCTATAGGATGTCACTACACAAGAAACTGTTTACACTTTACTCCACCATGAGTCGCCGGCTTTCCATCTAGTCATGTCAAGACTCCCAATGTGCTGCTCTGAGCAGCATGAAAGCAAACAGTAAAGGAAAAAAAACAAAACACACACAAAAAGGTGGACACAAAACCCTCACAAATCAGAGCATCAGCACCATCCATTCCATCTCCCCACCACTAAATCGACGTTCGTAAAATATTGAGGATATTACCCAAAAAAAAAGGATTTCCTAAAGTGCCCTGCTCAATGTTTTACAAGAGTGAGACCGCACTTGGCTGCTTTAAACCACGAGTCAGTCTGATCAGCCAGAGGCAGAGAGAGGAGAGGGAGAGAGTCAGAGAGCGAGAGGGGCTGAACTGTTTCTGATGTTCCAGCAGATGACTGAAGTTTCCTGGCCCCCATCAAACCTACCCCTGCACTCAAACAACCTCCCAAGACAGGCAGCAGCTGGTGAAAAAGGTGAGGAATTGTCTCTCTCTTCACGTCCATGGTTGTACGATGGATGGTGTGAGTGGTATAATATGTTTCCCTATCTGCTCTCTGAAACATGTATGACTGGGCAAAGAGCTCCTTCGCCCAGGACCCTTAAATTAATTAGTCGCTTGAGAGGAGTATGTTTTTTTCTTTGGAACATTCAAAATCGAGTGTGTGTGTGTGTGTGTGTGTGTGTGCATGAGTATACGTGTGTATAGCTGCAAGCACAATTAACGAGCATGATTCATTCGTAAAGAACATAAACATTTCAGCAAGGTGATGCAGAATAGATGGAAAAGTTGTGAAAAAATACAGACAAATTTGCCACAAAGGACACTGAGAGATAGGGTGCCAGGAGAACCAGAACAACCGTTCCGCTCTTTTGATTCTTTCTGCCTCTTTTTTCTCCTCTCTCCGTCCCGCTCGGCCGAAGTGTCTGCTGTGAACCGTGATAATGTGATGCAGTCGCCACCTCTCATCTCCTCTCCTCTGCTCGTCTCTCTGTGATATGGCAGACAGCAGCCACCGTATATATAGTGCTGCTGCTGCTGCTGCCACAACAACCGCACCACAGACACAAAAGCCACTTACCGTGCACTGTGGAGCCCCGGTCCGTCGCCACGGTGATCCCGATGCCCCCAAGCCCGCTGGGGAGGGGTTATGCAGCGACACGAGGTAGGCCCAAATAATACGCCAGGTTTCAAAGCAGAATACATAGAGTGCTTAAAGGGAAAGTTAATTGACATATATACATACATAAGAATAAAGTGAGTATATACGGTATACAGGTTATACATTATTAATAACAGCACTCAATTATATGGCAAGAAACACTGTGGATCACACCTGTCCAGAGATTTCCCACTGTATAATCTTTTAAGGTGAGCAGTTTTCTCAACATTCAAAAGAATATTGAATTATTAAAGTGGGCCATATCTTTAAATAAACATGCGCTCTATATGGACTATGAAAGGAAAAAACAAACATGACGGTGAGAGAGAGAGGGTGAAATTGAGAGTGGATGGGTCAGTACCTGTTCATGTGTGGGCAGGGCCAACTAGGCCCATTTCCCCACCTGCCAGTAGGGTGGGAGGAGAGCCCTGGGGCCGGTCCTCTGTTGCCATCGGGACCCATCTGTGGACACCAGGGATGAAGAAGGAAAAAGAGCGGGGGGGGGGGAGGATTATACAGACAGAAAGTAATAATTACAAACAAGGCGATGGCCAACAAGCTGCACATTTCACTGTCGTGCATCGCCTCTTTTGGAGTCTATCTGCTGGGGTACTAGGGTACCTTGTGAGATTCACAACCCTCCAAAGAGCAGACATGAAAACCAGGCGTTAAGATGCTCCTGTCTCAACCTATCTCACTAATATATATATATATATATATATATATATATATATATATATATATATCTTTTTTATGCTCTCACCGCACTCTTAGCCACCATTCAACACATATACAGCAACCCAAGCCTCTACACTCTTAGCCACCATTCAACACATATACAGCAACCCAAGCCTCTACACTCTTAGCCACCATTCAACACATATACAGCAACCCAAGCCTCTGCACACTTAGCTACCCTTCAACACATATACAGCAACCCAAGTCTCTGCACACTTAGCTACCCTTCAACACATATACAGCAACCCAAGTCTCTGCACACTTAGCTACCCTTCAACACATATACAGCAACCTAAGTCTCTATAAACACATACACACACACTAGAGGTGTGCATTGTTTTATATATACGTATATGAATAAATGAAGGATTTGAACAAATCCTGATGTTTTCAGAATAGTAAAGACATTCCCCTTCCTACTATCCAACGTGACGTATGCCACATTTTGTTTTTTTAATACATGTCATGAGCAGGTAGGGGCTAGGCATCTTACTCAATGACAGCGGCCATTGCGGTTCGAACCCAGATCGTCTTTTGCTTTGAAGTCAAATACCCTAACCAATATTATTCTAGCATTATATTTAACTGTAATAAATAAGAATGTAAAAAAAGAGTCCCTGACTTCATTCTTGGAGTTTCCATTTCCCCATAAATGCATGAAAATTAAGCAAGCAGGAAACTTTTGTCATTTTAATTGATATTCATTGACTAACAGGCCCATTCAGGGTTCCTAAATCAACAAGAGCAAACAACGCTGCCAATGCAAATCATTTATATTTCCTCTGCTTCCCAGATGTCTCCTCCACATCTCCTCTCACCCCCCTCTGTCTCCCACGTCAGCCATTTCCAACCGTTTCTTCCCCATCTATTTCCATGGAGATTAGGTCCAAGGGAAGGCGGGGGGGGGGGGGGGGGGGGGGGAGAAGGTTGGGGGATGGGGGTTGAGGGTAGGTTTGCAGGGTTAGTCGGTCCGACTTGGGTTTTTATATTTGCCTACAAACGTGGAGGAAGACGCTGGAAGGGAAATCAGCAGATTTATCAAAGATCTGCATGCACAATTTCCGGGGGGGGGGGGGGGGGGCGCAAGTTCATTAACATTAAAGCCCACCGGCTAATGCAAGTGCAACCCCCTCCCCGCCCCCCAAGCCCTGTGAATGGATGGCCATATTGGTGATTTGCAGCGAGAGAAATCCAATCCGATTCTTAGGCGTTCAGCTTGACGATGAGCTGAAAGCCAGAAGAAAAGAGAGAGCGATGGGAGGTGGGGAGAGGGGGTGAGGGGGTGGGTAGTGTTGCAGGATCTGCTCCTACCAACCCAGTACAAAGACGTGTCTGGGATACGGAGTGACGATTCAGATGGGCCCCTCCCCATGATGATGTGACTCACCCAGTCTCAACCCGTGCTGTGTATAATCACCCCAAGGCAGTGGGGTGTGATGCCACTACACTGCTGCTATTGGGCTGTTGGTCCAACCAAGCGCTCTGATGCGTTTGAGGCTGCGGCAATAGGTGACCGACAGTAAGGGTGGCTGTTTGCTTTGTTTACTTAACTGCACGGTCAATCGCACACCCCGGCAGGGCAGGGTAGTGAGGGTGGGGATGAGGGTGGTGGTGGTGGAGAGGGTGTTGGTGGTGGTGAGGGTTGTGGTGGCGGTAAGGGTTGTGGTGATGGAGAGGGTGGTGGTGGGGAGGTTGGTGGTGGTGGAGGGTTGTAGTGGTGGAGAGGGTGGTAGTGAGGGTTGTGGTGGTGGTGGAGAGGGTGGTGGTGGGATGTTGGTGGTGGTGAGGGTTGTGGTGGTGGTGGTGGTGGTGGAGGTGAGGATGGTGGTGAGGGTTGAGAGGGTGGTGGCGATAAGGGTTGTGGTGGTGGTGGTGGTTAAGGTGGTGAGGGTTAACAGCAGTGTGTCGGGTGGGTGAGGGGGAGAGATGGGGCAGGGGTGGATACACAACATGATGTAGATTAGAAGCGTTGGAAGGAGTGGGTGTGGTATATGGGAGATGAGGGATGAGCTCTGATTGGGACTGGCTTATGAAAAGCATCCATCACACGGTGACGCGTCGACAAATAACCACCCTCTCTCTGTCTCTCTATCTCTCTCTCTCGCTCACAACGAGCATGCGTACCAAACACAAACACGCACACACACATCTGTGAGAGCGCGCGAGCCACCCGACGCAACGCACACACGAGCGTGCGTTTTTCAAATTTCGGCCTCACACGCGTTCAGCATTTTCCATATTCTCGCGTGACTTTTTGCCGTTTATCCTCAGTCCGGAACGACTCCAGCCCAATCTAGGCTGTGGAAGATTTATCACACGAGGGCAGGGAGTGTGTGTTGCGTGTGTGTAATGCAAGTTGGCACTTTCATGAAATAAATTGAGAATCGAGGGAGGTCAGAAGATGCAGCTGCACGGTTGGCAGAAAAACACTTCTGAGGCTGGCTATCGTTTGGAAGGTTTTAGCGGTGGCATGCAGCACATGTGCCTACGTATGGCCACAATTCCTTCTTTTTTTTTTACTGCAGAAGAAGAGCGAGGCGCCATTGGCCTCACCTGTCAGAGAGGGAGAAGTGAGAAGTGGGAGAAGAATGAGGGGGAAGAGAGAGAGAGACACGGAGATAGGGAGAGAGGGAGATAGTGAGAGAAACACAGGGATAGAGAGAGAGAGAGAGAGAGAGAGAGAGAGAGAGAGAGAGAGAGAGAGAGAGAGAGAGAGAGAGAGAGAGAGAGAGAGAGAGAGAGAGAGAGAGAGAGAGAGAGAGAGAGAGAGAGAGAGAGAGAGAGAGAGAGAGAGAGAGAGAGAGAGAGAGAGAGAGAGAGGAAAATGGAGCAAGGGAGAGAACTAAAGGAACTAACTAGAGGAACATACCCTGAAAGGCAGCAAGAGTGAAACAATGGTAAAAGAACAGTAGGGAATAAGAATGGGTGAGAGGGGACTGCTAGAATACGTTCTAGGACGGAGGTGGACACAAACAGGAGAGAATCAATGTTGGACTCTGGAAGGGCCAACAAAGTGCCAATATGAAGAAGGTGTGGAGGTTGTTTTTTTCTTGTTATTTTTGAGAGAGAACAAATAAGAAGGTTTGAGAAAAGAAAAGCTGTGTGTGTGTGTGTGTGTGTGTGTGTGTCTGTGTGTGTGTGTGTGTGTGTGTGTGTGTGTGTGTGTGTGTCTGTGTGTGTGTGTGTGTGTGTGTGTGTGTGTGTGTGTGTGTGTGTGTACTGGTGTTTGACTGAAGGTGTGCTTTGCCTCCCCAAACAAGATGAATAAGTAAAGAGTGGTTCGGGTTCAATAAGCTGTCTCTGTTTTCTATCCCAGAAATATAGCACAACCACAGTGTGCGTGTGTGTGTGTGTGTGTGTGTGTGTGTGTGTGTATTGTATGGGGGTGAATATAAAATAAGTAGGGCAATACAGCAGAGGAAATTAACTTGAGGCAAATGCAAGTCGAAAGGTTTCTATACTGAAAGACAAGACAAAAAAAAAACATATATTTGGCTTTGCACTGATGATTGGTGTTTTCATTGCATAATAAACAGACTAATTAGCTTTCAACATGATGCTCATTTTCCCCACAAGGGCTCAATTCCCTACCAGATCCACACCACGGAATACATAAAACTGCACACTTCAAGGCTTCATGCCTGTAACATTTATCAGATAACATTGATTCTGTGTCACCGCATCTTCTCAGTGTTGTGTTTCGCAAGAAACATGTATGGCAAAGGAATTCTTGCTGAAGTGCTTTTGTCAACCGTGCCTTTGCTTCTATAGGCAGGAGAGATGAGGGATGAAGAGAACCTATGATCATATTAATGTTTACGCAGGGTGATAGTCAAAGGTCTCCCTCAAAATCACACTGTGGAGCCCACACTGGAGCCCACACTGGATGCCCATGCCCTCCTCCAAAAACCAACAATGGATTTATATGGAGGGCTTTAAGGCTTCTTCCTCCACTACTTCTTCTTCTTCGGTGGTGGATGGCTTCCCGCCCCCATGCAAAACCTTATTGGGGAAGGGAGGGTTGGGGTGGGAGGGGCCGTATCCCATGATTCCACCTGGCCTCTGAAGTATTTTCCTGGAGTAGTGCAGATGTCGCAACCCTGAGAACATATTTTTTTTGGTTGCCTAGTTACAGGATTCTTTGTTTGCTGAAACTTTTGCAGTGGTGTGAAGGTGCACAGACTTCTGTTTCGGATTATTATTATACCTTATATCAACATGCATAAACAAGGTTGCACTTAATACAGCGAATTGAGTGCATCTGACACAAAATCTACGTCATTATTCTATCTCACGCTTACAAACTCACTCAAACATGGCTGGACCTTCAGGCTAAAGTAAATGCAGGAAAGAGATTTTTCAATTTTAAGACTTAAATCTTCTACTATTTAAACCACCGGTATGTATTTGTGCAAAACGTGATGATCAATGTGCTGTTTCATTGTACCTCGCACACTGGAGAATACATAATCAGATCTTTTTCGGGGTGTATAAAATCCCACATGCAAATACAAGTGTTGACAAAATATATCTGTGTCCATCAGACAACATGATGGTAGTTTGATGAAAACCATAGTTTGGCTTATTATGCACTGCATGTTGGCCATCATAATAACCTTGAATCTTAATTCCACTCATTTGCAATGAGAGTCGCCACATCATATGTGTTGACTCATACCCTAAATATATTATGTTTCTTGCTTATTCTGATTTGTTATGTACACTGAGGCGACCAATCAATCAGTAACCTCAGGAACAATGGCCCACAAAAAAGGAACATGTCTTTTTTTCATTTTTGCCTTCAAACTGTACTTAGTGTGCAACATATTTTTCCCTTTGTGAAAGTAAGGTTCTACTGTATTTTAAATACAACATCTAACACACACATACACACACACACACAAAATTGGGGGGGAAAAGGCCAAACTGCCACAGGACAACAACATACCTCTGTAGCCTAGCAACAGCTAAACAACATGGTTATTAGCTGGAGAGAGTGTATATTGTGAGAGGGAAAACGTTGGTGCACCGCATATCTGCCAGTCACGCTCACAGAGGCTTGAGAGCTCTCTGACTCTCACTTGGAGTCTCTTTTTTCACACACACACACACACACAGACACACACACACACACACACACACACACACACACACACACACACACACACACACACACACACTACCTTTGCACACATTTGCTTTTCCCCACTTCCACACATAATATCACACCCACTCTGCCTACTTATATGCCCACCTCTCTCTCTGTCTCTGTTTCTCTGTCTCTCTCTATCTCCCTCACTGTATGTGTCTCTCTCTTTTTGTCTCGGTCACTGTCTGTCTGTGTCTCTAGATCTCCCTCTCTCTCTCTCTTGCTCTCTCTCTCCCCCTCACTTCCTTCTTTCCTGGTTACCCACTGCCTCACACCTGCTATGACTAATGGATAACTACTTTATGTCTTCATACCATAGTTCACAATCCTCTATTTCTGATGATGCTTTTTCATTATAGCTTGACAATGGCTGGTTGCCATCTGCCAAGGAATGCCTGGTTGCCAAATCCACTGATGGATACTGGAAAATAAGTATAATAATACAAAACTAATGAAATGATGATTTAATGGATGAATAGAGATGTGGGTGGATGTCAGGGTTAAAAATAGATGAATGAACTGGAGGAGGAAAGAGCAATTGGATGTAAAAGTAACTTTTATTTAACGTATTGTGTTTTTTTCTAAGGAAGCCACCGGTGACTGCTATTGCAGAGGCTCTCTCAGGATAGACGCTCTATCTGATTTGTATGTGTTTGTTGTTGTTGTTGTTTGGCTTTGTTTCGGTAGAATCTCCATTTTCATCACTCCCTAGTTCTCCGTTTCCTGCCTCTCGTAATATTTTATAAAGCAGAATATTTAGGGTGTGGTCATTGAAACAGAAAAATAACAACTTGTGGTTTCTTCTGTTTGAGTGCTTGTGTGTGTGTGTGTGTGTGTGTGTGTGTGTGTGTGTGTGTGTGTGTGTGTGTGTGTGTGTGCGCATGTGCGTGTGTGTACATTTGCATTTGTGGGCGCGTGCACACAATATTAAAATGCATCAGTGGCAGAGGAGATGTTCTCGTGATTTTTCTCTTTTTTTCTCCTCACAACCTCTATAAACATTCACTTGCATCCCTGCATGCATCAGCTGTTCCACAGCCAAAAATACAACTTTTATAATGCCTACCTCCCTCACCCAAACACCTTTTAATCCTCCCCCTCATCTCTCTCTCTCTCTCTCTCTCTCTCTCTCTCTCTCTCTCTCTCTCTCTCTCTCTCTCTCTCTCTCT
Source organism: Lota lota (assembly GCA_026745465.1). Taxonomy (NCBI): domain Eukaryota; kingdom Metazoa; phylum Chordata; class Actinopteri; order Gadiformes; family Lotidae; genus Lota; species Lota lota. Next base: position 1,428,408 of record JACYXH010000473.1, on the reverse strand, counting down.
CTCTCTCTCTCTCTCTCTCTCTCTCTCTCTCTCTCTCTCACTGCCCTTTCCATCTCATTTCCTGTCTGGCCTCCGGGTGAGTCTAACACCTCATCCTCCACCCGGGAGGAATTTGCATTTCACCTGCAGTAATTACCCTGCTGGGCTGTAAGGGAGGGTGGGGGGGGGGGGGGGGGGGGGGGGGGGGGGGGATTGCGTCTCTGGACTCACCCTCATGCATGGGGTCAAAAACAAAATAATAAGAATAGATACATAAATTACTCGGGTACTCAAGAGAAAAGAAAAGAACGAAAAATGCAGCCACACCTTCAGATAAACACACAGACGAGGCTTTGGAGGGGAAAGACGCAGAGAGACCGAGAGACATACAAAGACGCAGACATAAAGCCAGAGAGACAGGGAGAGATAAGGACAGCGAAACATAGAGACAGACAGAGACAGAGAGAGAGATATATGGAGACATAGAGACTGAGGGAAAGACATAGAGACAGAGAGCCGCATAATGGCAGATATCTAGAGAGAGATATATGGACAAAGACAAAGAGAGACAGAGAGATGGATAGACTCAGAGACAGGACAGAAAGAGACAGGTACTTGAAATTGCATTCAGACAATTTAGCCTATAGGCACAGGACAACATGTGACTCAAACTTAAAGTTAAACTAAACTCCAACAGCAAAAAGTGTGAAGAATAAAGGTACCTGGGGTGGGGGGGTAAAGTCCAATGTCATAGGCTGGTGAATGGCCTGGGGGCGTGGAACTGTCGACGGATTGGCTACCAGCGAGGAAAGTTTGGCTTGGCAAGCAGCGTGCTTCTTAGCAGCCGGAGACTCGCCCTTGACTGAAAAATATGGTCACGGGAGGAGGACAGAAAAAATCAAAAACTTTATAAGAAACGGTGATACAGTACACATGCTCAGTTTATACTTGTCTCCCTAAGGCAGGCTTGCTGTTGGCCGCTAGTAAACGCATTTTTTTTAATTTATTGCGACACTCAGGTTCAATGAGTTTTTGACTCATTTGACAGGTAAAGAGATGGCTTCTAATTAACAAGGGAGGTGAGTGTTTAGGATTTTGAGTTCTGTCAGCAGTGTACCCTTCTGATGTCACCCACCCCCCATCTGAAAAATGTAATTCGTCACCATTACCATTAGTTTCAGACGCCAGGGCCATTAATCTGACTGGCGGCCAATAACATCCGATATTTCACACTTGAAGATGTCGTATATTTTCCCTTCAAGTGTATGGAACAAAACGTAACAGAAGAAGTGGGGACATCCTCGGAGGTATACCGTTACCTCGGTGCCCAGGTTCTGGTTGAGTATAAACGCACCAGACCCTGCAATCGCCTCATTAATTCTTCATTAGGCCCATCGTGAAACGTAACCATCCCAAACTAATCTCGATACACACACACGTACACACACAGTGCAACCACACACCGGCCGTGCGAGGCCAGGGTATTGGTTTTCCGTTGGCGTTGGCGTTCGTCATGCGCTGGGTAACGCTGCCCCTGGCTTTCTCCGGCGTGGCAGCTGTTTGCTTGGCTAGGTCGGCACAGGCACTGACTCTCGGAGTGGTCCTGCGTGCGCCTACACTAGCGTCGGCCTCTGGATGGGGGAACAAGCAGGGGCAAAGGTTTACGCTGAGCTCCGTTTACACGCCTGTTCTTGTGTGTGTGTGTGTGTGTGTGTGTGTGTGTGTGTGTGTGTGTGTGTGTGTGTGTGTGTGTGTGTGTGTGTGTGTGTGTGTGTGTGTGTGTGTGTGTGTGTGTGTAAATGTGTCTGTGTGTAAATGTGTCTGTGTGTACACGCGTGCGTTTCATGGGGTATGATACTACGTGTGTGAGCACAAGCTCTGAGTTTAACGCTCAGGCTGTAGCGCTGCCAGTAGGGTAGGCTGCAGAATGACGTTTCTGACACCCCCTAGAGGATCGGAGCGGAATCAATGAGCCTATGATATCAGTGTTTCAGTGATGACTAGCAGTAAGGATATATACAAATATCTCTCACTTTTACGCGCGCGCGCACACACACACACACACACACACACACACACACACACACCCACATTGTAGTGGGCAAGCCCAATTAGTCACGACTGTGCATAGTCTGTGCAAAAGTTTCGTTCTAAAAATAATAAAATAACGAAGGGCTGTTGCTGCGTTAATGTAATGCCCGTAGCCGTGTCCGAGGCTGTGTTTCGCTGCAGTCAGCCAGTGTGGAGGGCTCTCCGTGTAATTCACTCTGCCAGCACGCAGTAATCCCCCTCATTACGGAAACATTTTCCTTCTGAGTCAACCAACCAAGGAAGTGCTTGGTGCTGCTGCTACGGAGGTGCAGAGTCATGGCATGCAAAAATATTTATTAACCCACGCAATCGCACTGACCAAGATGAGGTCTGAGCATACTTTCTTGTGTCTGTGTGTGGGTGAGCGTTTCCGTGGATTGGCTGTGTGTGTGTGTGTGTGTGTGTGTGTGTGTGTGTGTGTGTGTGTGTGTGTGTGTGTGTGTGTGCGTGTGCGTGTGCGTGTGTGTGCGTGTGGATGGGTGGGAAAGTGGGCCGTGATATGACGTGTTGCCAGAGGCCAGCCGTTTGCTTAATACGGTGGTTTTAATTTTCGTTTTGTTTTTGCGTATTGACATCACCATAAAATACTCCTCAAGCTGGCAGGATACATGTGCTATTTGGCAAAAAAATTATATTAAAACTTTAGTCTCAATTCTACAAAACTAAACAGCCTGAGCTTGAACACAAGTGCCATGTATTGTGTGTGCGAGTGCGAGCTGCAGATTAATTAGTCTGACTCTGTGGGGGTGTGACTCCGCCCATTTTCTGACCGGGCCAGGTGTGGCTTCGGTCCGGCTTTTAATTAGTCAAGTGTGACGGTGTCATTAATATCAATAATAGATCCTAACACACAGCCGTGTGTGTGTGTGTGTGTCTGCGTGTCCTCACTGTGTCACGCTGTCCCCTACTGTACCTTAGACCGGACTCACCCACTTGAAACTCTAAATAGTTTCTTCATTGACTTTGACAAGTTGTCAACTTTAGTTGTATGAAAAAGAAAAAACAGGTAGGTCATATCCGGATTTGGCTTCACTGCCAGCGCATATATTATAGTTTATAAGGCTAAGAGCTGGAGTGCTGGTAAGCTTAAATAATGGCAGAGCATAAAAAAAAGAGAAGAGTACTGAAAAAACTGTATCGTAATGACTGTGCACACAATGGGAGCATGACAGCTGAAAGGCAAGCCAATGGACCAATACAAACATACAGGCAGGCCAACAGAAAGACCAAGAGGTACATGATAGGCTTTAGATGGATGTGAGGGGGAAAAATACAATACCTGTAATCAGCTGTGCGTGGGCTGCCGCCCCTTCGCAGTAGACCACAGGAACGTTGCTCAGGCCTGGCTTGGCTAGAGGTGGAGGGATCTGGGCCAGCGTGAACTTCTGATCTCCTGCACACATGGGTCTGGGGACCAGGGGCTCACTGTGTTCCGACCTCTGCGCTCTGCATCTGTCATCCCCGGGCTGCTGGTTAACGTTTACCGGCGGTACCGCGAGGCCCCTCCATCTTCCGTCTGGGCCCCTCACCTGGTCCGCCGTGCTCCGAGCGGGAGGCCTCATGTTATGGGGCAGGAGTGCAGGGAAGTCAGCCAGTAGGTCGTAGGCGCCCTGCTGATGTGGAGGTGGAACCTTGGACGACAGCCTCGCCTGCGGTGTTGGTGCCTTGCCCTGGATCGGAGCCTTCACCAGGCACCAGACAGGGGGGAAGAAGACAGGGGTGGGGGCGGCTATGTTGAAAACAACAGGAACATGGAACTGGACGAGGGGGTTGAGGGGAAAGGGCATCACTTGGTTGTCGGGAATCACCGCCCAAGCCAGAGCAGACATGGATACAGGAGGAGCCACACCAGGGGCACCAGGAGGAACCACGGTTATTTGGTTGGTAGCAAGCAGTGGAAGGTCGCGTTTTCTTTTAAGAACCAGGGAATCCCTCTTACGACCAGAGCTCACCTCAAAAGGTTGGAAGGGTTTGCTGGCCTTGCCCACTATCGGCAGGATAGTGGGCGTCGGCGTTGGAAGAGTGATGGAGACATCTGTTTTGGCAGCCACAGGCGAAGAAGGCTCGGGTAGGACCATATTGCCGGCCTCAGGGTTGAGTGGCGGACAAGGGAGGTCCAGGTCGCAGATGGAGCTATAGCACGTAGTAGGCCCAGATGACTCGCAATGACACTGCCCGCTGCCGAAGGTAGGAGTCGCCACTTCCTCGTCGCTGCTGTTGGTAGCCAAGCTCCGCGGGCCTGGGAGTGTCTGGGAATCGTCGCCGCTCTCACTGCTACAGGTGTCGCTAGCGGCGTCTGAAACGCTTTCACTCTGACAGGCATGAGGGGTCCTATAGGGAGTCAGGGTGGGAAAGTCCTCCTGGTCTTTCTGTAGGGGGTCGTGACCTCTGTCAGCAGGGTGGGCGGGACGGCTCCTCCCAGGTGTTGAGGCCTCGGGGAGGTCCGCAGGGTGAAGAGGCCTCCCTTGGGTGAAAGGATGTAACAGTGTCACGGACTCTGTGGTGGTAGGCTGGTTGCTGCCCTCCACACAAATCTGCTTAACCCCCTTGGGCAGAATCCCAGTGCTCCTTCTTTTCATCTCGACGTGGCACCCCTGGTGTGAAGGAATGCAAAGTGGGCGGAGAGAGAGAGGAGTTTTATTTCACCACAGGGACCATGCTCAGTGTGTAATATACATAACTGCCAAACTCTAGGCTGTACTCACCGTACATGCATCATAGAAGACGTGGGGAGAAAATACTTTTTTTTTCTTTATTAGTATTTACAATTGTAAACTGGACAAGAGAATTCTTATGATATAATATGTCCGGGATACAATACTATGAATACATTAATGTTGTATATTTGAGCCTACCAGGATCTCTATTCTGTTCAGCTCATCTTGACATCCTTCTGACTCCTTTCTTTGGCCCCAGAGATAAGGACATGGAAGGGTTAACTCCTTACTCTCATCTGAATACAGGTCCTCAAACTCTTGGCGAACCATAGACAGCAACTCATCTGCTTCCTTCTTGGTCCTGTGCAGAGAGGTGAACACAAACGGGTTTGCATGTTGCGTTTCCTGTTTTCATGTTGTGTTTTCTGTTTTTCTTTTTTAAATCAAGTGGTAAGGATCACTTCTTATTCTTATAAGAAAAAATCTTCACCAACACCACCTCCAAATCAAGATACGTTTCCCCAAACTCTAATCGTGTTATTTATCCAATTAGTTTAACCAGATGTCACGTTAGACACAGCATTGGTCGTATAAAGTAACCCCTCTTTTACTCTTATTTCTGGCAGGGCACAAAGGGCAGGGGCCTGGGAGGAGTTTATGACTTTTTAATGTGGCTCAATCTCCCGCCGACCGGTCTGTTGAGCCAGGCCGCTGAACAGACACACAAAGTTGCACACAGAACCTTGACTGGCCGGTAAGCAGATGGTGCATATTAACTTTGACTTGCACGTGCACACGTGTGTGTTTGTGTGTGTGTGTGGTGCTCAGAAAGTTCCGCCTGATCTGCATACATAAGCTCATGGAAATAAGTGCACCTGCTCAAATCAAACATTTATGTTACATATTACAATATTCACTATTCGGTACTATTTACTCAACTAGCAGAATTCTTTCTACACAGTGATATACAGTGAATTTAGATACAGGTTTGGCACCTAGCATACTGGATGCTTAACCTTTATTTCTGAAGTCACAGTAAATCTGCTTGAAAAAAAGCACCTGCTAAATGATTAAATAGTTACTCAATAGTAACCACAACCTTTTAGTGGGAGTATAACACTCTCACTACTAAACTATCCTGCAATATCACACATACAAATATTACGATTTTATATAAATGCAATTCAATAATAAATTATGTTAAGTAACTCACATCCTGGCTAAAACTAATGGTTTAGCAAGACACAAGGTTGCTTATGTCTTGTTATACCACTGCTAGGCTGTCAACATAACCAACCCCCCCCCCCCCCCCCCCTCCCCCCCAACCATAAGATTGTCAGTTGGCAACGTAACGCACCGTCCTTCCAGGTCCTCTGCTTCTACAGTACAGCGTTCACTGCAGGGCGTGAGAGAGTGTTGATCTCTGTCAATCTCAACCTCTTTCGTCGCATTCGTCCGCAACACACCAGTTCCCCCTCGCTGTGCGTTCTTCCATATCATCTGACAAACGCGGTCAAAGTCATCCTCCGGTACATATGGGTGAATCCAAGTAGAGCGTGGAAAGGGCACAGCTGTGGCCCATGTTAGCTTTGGCACTGGTCGTGGTCTAAAAGGATCTGCTATAATCATGTTTACTCACAGACAAAAGACAAGTGTGCAACTTTGTGTCAGTCTGGTACACTGTTTCAATGTTGTATTTGGCTTGTGTTGTTTTGAAAGTAAACCAGATAACAAAGCTATGTTTGAGCTACCATAGAAACTATGAATCACATTCCAAATTCTATTAGAGATAGACAGAAAGAAAGGCTTAAGTTGAAAGCCATGGTTTCTTTGGCTGTCTTTTATCAAATGACTCACTGATATAATATCAGACATAGGCCTACTTGTTCATGAAAGTTTGAATGACATTTTGAAAGACATGGCATTTCAAATTCCAGCCAATTGAGTGTTTAGTGAGTTTAATGGGGGTAATCACATAATGTCACCGTAGGAAGCTACATTCAAGCCTTCAGATTGGAGTTCTCTTTTCTTTACCCAAACTTGGGTAGATCATTAGGTTATTGAACTAAAATCGTACCCTAATAGAATATAATACAAACTATTCTTAACAACTTGTTTTCACAGTAATATCTCTTTTTATATACACCCTTTGCATTTTCCTGAAGCTGTATGAAAAAATAACAAAATCAATTAAAAGAAAACAAATAATTCTGTTACCAACCATATGGTGATAAAATCTATATTAAACGTTATAAATGTGTTTATAACTAATAGTTTAACAAACAAATTTTGTTGAGCACAACAAAGATTTGAATCAGCAACTTTAATATCCTTTTATTTAAAAATGTATCTTCAATTTCAATATGCCATCCCCTTCACAAGATTAATTTACAAGAAGTTGTTCATTCCCATCAAGCAAAATTGCATGTTATAGACATTAAATAGACTTCTTATAAATGTCGGGCTACGTCTATACCTATGGCCCGAACCGTGTGCAACCATCCTTGCGCGGGCTGAAACACGCAAGTGTGTGACTTCAATGGTACACAAACATTAGTTTAAACTCAAGCTTGCATTTGGAAGACTTCTTTATGTATTCATCAAGTCACATAGACTGTTTATGTTAAATTTGCAGACATTTCCTTCAAACCTAAAACACATATTTCCGTAGATTCATAGTATATCCTCTGTACCATTCATGGACACTTTCTTCAACCCTAAAACAGAAATTTCTGTAAATGTACAGCATACTGTAAACAATTGCCTTGGATTTACTTAAGCAAATTACCTAAAATAATTTAAAATAAAATGTTAATGCCAAACTATCATTTTTGGATTGATTCTTCATAAATCAATGCACATGTCGGGCATGTGAAATTATTTTACATGACCTAAATTATTTTTCTACTTTTGAATTACCCAAATATGGCCTGGTTCAAATACAAATTATGACACAATTGTACGGTACGCTGCTGCCACTGCCAACATGTGGCTGAAAAAATAATCATGAAATGTGATTCAAACACCACAGAGAAGTTAACCAGGTGGTAGGCCAAAACTTGATTTATCTATTTAAGTAAGACAAATTTAATAAGGTGACAAAATGTAGTCAAAATACAATGACTTGGTAGCATTACCAAGTCAAACTTTGTCCAATGAGTTCGCTTGCACCGCAGAGCTAACTTAGTCAGCCAGGGGACTTGCACATCACAATGCAACACTGCCATATTGAGAGGACTCAAGAGACTTCTGGTACTGTAAAATCCTAAATCAACATAAATATACCATTACCTGGGCTAATGAAAACTTTGTTTTGCAATGTCGAGCATTAGAAACACTTTGGCACTTTCAAACACAACAATGTCTCCCCATTATGACTAATAATTTCAGGATTAATGACCAAAAGGACATTGCTACAAATATTATAACTCCAATGTTCCTATGCTTCCAAAATGGAGGCAGACATTGCAAGCTGACGTCGCGACCGTATACAAAACTCCAAATTAATCAGAAATTGTAAATGTTATAATCGAACATATTTATCAGACAAGCCATGTGTTTGTGCCCCCAGGGTCGTGTGATCCGGACAGCGACGCCCTGCTGGAGAGGGCCACGTGTAATAATATCATTCTTTATTCTTACCTTTGACCCTGCTCCAACTTGACCAACTTGTGTGATGAACTGACTGCCTCTTTAAACTTAAACGCAAAGAGGGGGCTCCCACAATACAAAGCGTTATTCAAATCAGTGTAAAACACCTGTGAAAAATCACTGCAGAAAGATATTTTATTTTATCAGCTCTTTCAAGGGTTAAATCATCCAATGCCACTTATATCCGATATCCTCATAGACAATATAGATATATATCGCTATATATATAGATGTTAACCTGGCCCAAAGTGGATGTCATGCCTAAATACAGTAGTAATACACAGCTGAAAATTCGGTTCCAAATTTGGATTCAGGACTTTGTCAAATTCACGATTTGGGCTTTTCTGAAATAGAATTAGCATGCCAAAGCTAAACCTGTTCCGATGCACTAGGATTGTGGATTCCGTCAATACAGCGGCCTACCACACAACATCCTGACGAACGGGGCGTTGTGCGCTGTTCTGCAACAGGAGGGACTGGCTGGGCTGTTAAATAGGTGTATGCCTATATACAATACAATTAAGAAGAATGATCATTTTATAATAATACACGTTCATATAATTGGAATTATTGTAAATATTAGAAAATCGCCAAATAAGATTGGCAAAGCCCCTCCTGGAAATTAAGCCTGTAGTATTACAGCCTTAATATAGGCCTATACATTATATTTAGGTGTGTAATAATTGTGGAGAGAGTGAGTTCGAGACAGAGGGGGAAAGGAGGGAGCGAGAGGGGGGGGGGGGGGGGGGACAAGAGATAGCGGGAGAGAGGGAGAGAAGGAGGGGGATGTATGTGTGCGTGTGTATGTGTGAGAGAGAAGGAGAGAGAGAGTGTGTGTAATAGAGAGAGAGGGAGAGATCGAGAGGGAGCGAGGGAGAGATGCTGAGTCGGAGCAGGTCTGCAGTCTGGTACTTGGCGTCCTACAGACCCGAGATGCTGTAGCCAACGCTATTTAGGTCTGATAAACGGGGATACATTGGCCCATCTTCAGTGAAACATCTTTAGCCTGTTACATTGTTCGATAACTTCAGAAAAGATGTGTTCTGTTAGGATACGGACAATTTAGGCATTTTTTTGGATCTTACATTTTCATTGAGTGTTTAAGGAGGAACGACTTAGACCTGGATTAATCAACAAGGCAAATGCTTTTGATGATTGGAAATAGATGGAAGAAATAACGAATCGCTGTTCTGGAATAAAGTGAAGAATGGATCTCCGTCTTTGACGCGTTCTCCTTTTGGGTTTGGTATTTCGAGCGACGAGGGACCGACGCTTCTGTGATATTTTGCGCGTGGGTAAATAAGTCAGCGCTTGCCGTCGGTCTCCACGGTTTTCCTTCCACCGTCGAGGTCTTCAAATCTTATTTTAAAGCGAGCTTTGCTAACCCCTCGGTACGCATGACATGGTTCAGTCCAGCTGCGAGAACCGAGCCTCGATGCATTGGGATTTCTCACCGCACAGACACCAAGTGCATCTCCCTTTTCAAACCGTCTGAGAACTACTGTCCGTGTCAGAAAACCCCTGCCATGACAACCGCCTCAAACCGGGACGGAGTGGGACTTGCTCGGAGAACAGAATGCGCTTGCAGCAGGCATGCACATAACGCACCCAGGAAAGGAGAAGGAATACGTTTTTTTGCGCTAATGAAGCGCGGAATACAAGCACACCATTGGAGCCGGCTGCTGTTCTTGTATATGGGGCTACTGGCCACCTCGGTGAACGGTAAGTTTCCCCCCACCCCCCGTGATGCTAAGCTCCCTGTAAAGAAATGCAGCAGGCTTCCCCCAAACCGTCGGTGAATGCTGATCAGCAAGGGGTTTGGGGGTGGGGTGGGGGGTGGGGGGTGGGGTGCTTGGCGGGCTTGGAAAATCTCGCTGTTAGAGCATCCTAAGTTATCATCATACAGGGTGGTTCACTGTGGTGTTTCTGTGAAACCGGAATCTAAATACTAATAAGGCCTATAACACCCTCTCTGTCTTCTATCATTAAAGTGTTTAGTGCATTATGGAATCGACTGTGGTGCTGAGTTAACTGGTAGATAAGGATGGGTGATAACGTCTCGGTAGTTGCAAGGAGGTTCCTCAAAAAAATTACAAAATTGTAATTCGTGGCACGGACCTCTCTCTCATGAGGTTTCAGTAATTTTGTCCACCAAGAGCATAATGCCAGTAATTCGCTTAAATACATTGCCCATCTACGTCAATTCCCCTTAACTACGGTCAATGTTTGGTCATTTATCGTCCCCACTAATATACATTGCTAATGGTACACCTTAACTGACTTTGTGCAGTACAGTTTTTGTGTGTCTGTGTGTGCGTGTGTGCGCGCGCACGGCCGGGCGCGTGGTGGTGGGGTGGGGGTGTCTCACAGTACGGCCTCTGTCTGATTAATTATAACGGAACATTCTACAGATCTCGTTGAGCCTTCATGAAATATCGTCATAATAAAGCAATTTCATTTTACACAATTTCATCATTTTTTACCTCTCAAAAAAGCTACTTTGAGATCTTTTTGATGAACACCCACATGTTTGATGCCAGCTTGGGCAGTTTTGATATGGCAGCATTGGCAAGGGACCAACACGTTTATTCATCACTGTCTTGGCTTCAGATTTAGACTATTTGTAAACCCAGAACGCTTCACGACAACAATTATACATTGGCAGTGAGTCATAGTTCTATTCACCCTCGGTTTTGATTTGACCACTTAAAGCATCGCCCATTTACAGCGTGCCATAATCTCCGTGATATCAAAACGCCGTTACTAGGTTACCTTGCCATTAAATCAAACGTAAAGCGTAGCTCTATAGCAAATGTATCCTTAAAACACATTAGTATTCTCAGTAGAACCCATACATTCAAATTACTGCCTTAAAAGTGAGGTTTTATGCAAATCAAAAGCATTGGCCATATGTAGACAAATATGTGGTAGGGTAGTCATTGGTCGTTACGTTGAACTAGAAGTGCAACAGGGCTTTCATCATGGGACGCTTGTTTGCCCCGTGTCGCCTAAAATAACGGACCTCTTTAATTATACCACGCACTATGTTAACACACCACGTGCTTGTTTGATTCGCGAGCTGCCCGTGCGTGGGCCTGTGGTGTGGTGGCCTGCTGCTCGCGGGTCCCTTGGTGATGCCGCCACGAGCAGTTGCCCCATCCTCCCATTGAGCGGCACCAGAGCCTCGCGCTGTGCTGCGGATGCACGAGGAGACGACGCGAGCACGAGGAGACGACGCGAGCACAAGGCTCCCCGCCCCAGCTTTGAATCACCCACATCCACACGTTGAACCATGCTTTACCAAATGTAACACGTACAATGTAACGACGATGACTCTAATGCATGTTCTGCAAACTACCATCCACATCGCATGCGTTGTCTTTGTGTGTTTATTCAGTCCAGTTATCATTTCAGGATTGATTAGGCCTATATTCGCCTTCTTTTGGCTCATTTGCCCTCACTGGCTGCTGGAGGTGATCGATGGCGTTTTTAACATGTCTCTACGAGATCTTGAGTCTCAACAGAGTCTCTGTGGACTCGGAAACTCTTCACCGACCCAGAGGGGCGTCCTACGCGCTCAATAAAGTCCACTCCTTTCAATCAAATGCAGTCGGGAACTGCAAGCTGAAAGCGGGAAGGTGCATGGCAGAACCGGGGTGGTGGTGGTGTGGTGGGGGGTGTCTTTCTTTCCCTTTTTTGTTTGTTTTTTGTTGAGATAACGTGTTTTGCATATCTCAATACGTTGTTCAGCCCTGACAACACACAACCCGCAAGCACCACTCGCAAGCCGTTATTTGATCATTCTAGGGTGCCGCACGATCAGCCACTCATACCCTTTCACGTTACCCGGGAGCTACGAAGACGTTTGCATTGACCGCACATAAGCCCTGGTTGTGTCATGCATTCGCGCCATGACGTTGCAGGCTGCTGTGTGTAACTTGCTGGAGCGGCACGACGGGGCACTCCTTTATGTTTACCGTTTGAGATTAGGCTATATGCACGGCGTTTACCCGCACTCCATCAAAGCAACAGGGGTTGTATTCACATGCCGCTTTTAAGTGACGCGAGAGTGATATGTGACTGATCTGTTTATAGCCATATAAAAACAGCTGAGAGTCGTTTTGCACGGACTCCTTGCATTGCTAACATGCAGCATAGGCTACACATTCAACGTCTGTTCAGCACTCCATTAAACCCGGGGTTTGGCAGTGTGTGAGATTGCTATTTAGCTCTTTCTCCCCGTAACCATCCATTTAAATGTAAGTTTTAGCATTCTGTGCGTCCTTTTCACATTTGTGTTCATACAGCGATACAATAGCGCCAACTGTTACATTTCAGCACCTCGGAGAGCGCCTCAGCCAGTCTAGTGAGGAAGTAACAGAGCGGAAAAAGGGGCTCGCTGTTGCTTGTCAGCGTCCGTAAGAAAGGTGGTAATTCACAAGCATCTGAAAGCAGCACACTTTATTTCTCTCCTCGTCTCCCACTACACTGTTTCTCACCATTCAACAGAGGCCTGTTCTCCTCTCCTCTCAAGACATAAGAAGAGTCACAGCAGATGTATGCCTTCTTATTTATTTATATTAGCGATTTTCATGTTGGTGGTAAATGACCTGTTAGGAGACTAATATCGCTATCAAGGATCAAGGGGGCTCATATTCGACCTCTCCCAGGCCCACTAACAGGCAGTTAAATGAGTTGTGTGTTTGTGTGTTTGAAGGCATTTGCGTGTGTTAATACTGAGAAGGTGAATGTCCATCTCTTCCTCTCTGTCTCTCAGTATCTCTGTTTGTCTGTCTGTCTGTCTGTCTGTCTGTCTGTCTGTCTGTCTGTCTGTCTGTCTGTCTGTCTGTCTGTCTGTCTGTCTGTCTGTCTGTCTGTCTGTCTGTCTGTCTGTCTGTCTGTCTGTCTGTCTGTCTGTCTCTCTCTCTCTCTGATCTATGTATCTCCCCAGCTCCTCCATCCTTCCCCTCTGGTGATTCACACTGTCATCTGTCTCCAGATGGCTGGTGCACTGTCACTGGGCAGAGGGTCACACCAATCACCAAAGCCATACACACACACACACACACGCAATATTACACACAAACACCTCACATTCATTTTCAATAAATGATCAGACCAGCACTGCTGCTGTGGATTTTTGAATTTCTTGAGGTTGATTGAAGGCAAGCTCAGTTGGCACACTCTTCTTCACACACACACACACACACACACACACACACACACACACACACACACACACACACACACACACACACACACACACACCCTGCACACACAGAAAATAATGCTGGAGTTGTCCTTGAGTAGGACACTTTGCTATCAATATGTTTACATCTCGCAGATAAGCCAGGAGCATTCGGGCGTTGCAACCAACGGTGGAAGACAGAGGTGGCGCTTAATCAGTTTTCAGAGGCAAATGGGATGGCAAGGGATGTAGCTCTGAAAGCAACATTAACATTCAATCAGTCTCCAATGGGTACGCTGATGCATGGGTGGGGGGGGGGGGGGGGGTAGATGGATGGATGGAGCGGTAGCTGGATGGATGGAGCAGTTGATTGAAGGAGAGGTTGTTTGATAAACTGATTTATTGGATGGAATGACAGACATGCTGACAAACTGACCGATATACATACACATGCAGTTGACAGTCAACATACAAACAAACATATGCAGTCAGGCAGATGGACAGGCAGACAGTCCGACTGAGTTCCCGTCCTGACAGTTATTCATCAGCATACAAGTGCTGAAAATAAACAAATGCATAGACACTAAGCAATGGCGTCTCAGCTTGGGTGGTTTTCCCTCCATTTATTGTCAACTATACACATGAAAAATACAGTGCAATCATCATTGTGAGAATGCTACATCTTTACACCAATCAATGCAATTTCCTGTTCATATGTATGTGTTATATGCAACTAGCGGAATTTGTAAAAGTAAAAATCCACTTTGTGTCGTTTTTTATTTTCAGTCTAGTTTTAGTTTAGCACATTCAGTTTGGGAGCTTTTCTATTCTTTGTTTTGTATTGCTCGAGCAATCGGCAAGTAAAAATGGCAAACTATTTATCTCCAATTGGCTTGAAACCGAACAATGTTAAAATGTATGAAAAAATTAATAAATAAACCCATGCAAGAAAAGTTGCATACAAAGCACAGCACACCTTCAGCTCTTTCAGGCCAATGCCTAAATAATCCCTTTCTTCTGTGCTGTCCTTATCAGGCCTTTAGGTCTTCCTCTTGTTGTCCTTTTGCTACTATAAATCCCCAGCATGTGTAATGGGAGGCTGCCTCGCTGCTGTCTTGTCTGCTTCAGAAAAGGGAACAGCATCGTCAGACCTTTCTTTGGCCTTCTGATTTACACCCTTTGTTATCAGATACCAGGCATCCCCGTGCATCGGAGATTACACACCTCACAGGAGGTGACTCGTCCCCTTGTCCCCTTTTCTCCATGTCCTGCATCAGCGTCCCTCACTCTCTTCCTCCCTTCCACTCTATCTTTATATCTCTATCGCTCTCTCTCTCTCGCGCACTCTCTCTCTCTATCGTTCTTTCTCTCTATCTCTGTTGCTCCCTCACCCGCGGTCGTCATTGTATAGGTGATCTGTCATGAGTGTTTTCCTTCAGGGAGAGATGAACGAGCATGGTGCCAAGAACATGCCTGTGTCTACATGCTGCATGTGAGTTTGTTTATGCATACCCCGCAACATGCTTGCATGTATACAAGCAGACTTCATAGCGTGTGGTTGTGTGTACACATGCATACTGCACAATGTGTTTGTATGTACATAAGCAGACTTGGTAACGTGTTTGTGTACACATGCATACTCCGTAACATGTTTGTGTGTACACATGCATACCCCATAACATGTTTTTGTATGTATGCAAGCATGCATAACATTCCTCAATATGCATGCCATATATATTCATGATCCTCTTGGGATTCAAACAAGATGAAGGAATCAGTGGGGAATGGATGAGCTCTATTAGTGTGAATGTATGGTTGTGTGAGTTTCTGCATCTTTTGTTCAAAACACAAGAAATTATATTAGCTGAAAAAATATCCCTGGGTTGCCATGGAAACGGTGTGTGGTTTTACATGAAAGGAATGTTGAACAGGCCCTCTGAACATTGCAGCACTCTCTCATTCTCACACTCCCCATTCGACCTCTCGGGTTCTCTCGGCCTGATTCGGCCTCACCATCTCTCGCTCTCACGCTCACTCTCGCTCTCACTTTCTCTTTTCTTTCAACTTGTTCTGACCTCGCAATCTCTTTGAAACAATAAATCACGATTCTTGCAGGCACTCTCCCTGCATTTCTTGCACTCAAAATGGAATATAATTGCTTGAACAAAGAGAACTGAGCACTGGTGCTTCAGAGCGCTGTGTGTTGGCGCCACCGACCGAAAGGAAAGACCACCAGACATCCAATGGTGCAATCTATAACTGTGCTGTGTGTAGGAGCTACAGTTCAGAGATACAGAGAGAGAGAGAGAGAGAGAGAGAATCCCTGAGGGCTCTTTTAAACTGAGCGGAAGACAAATAAAAATGTAATAATGATAATACCACACTGCAAAGGGATGAAATGGAATTCACATTTTTCCTTGATTCATTCCATCTGGTTGCCTCAGGGTGAATTAACTGAAGTCCTACTACTGGTCAAGGAAAACACTGAGCTGGCATGGTGTGCATTTGTGTGGTTGCTGGTGTGGTTGTGTCTCTGTGTAGGTGTGTCTGTTTCTCTTTGGCTGTGTCGCTATCAATGAGTGTGTGTCTGTGTTTCTCTTTGTGTGTGTCTATAATATTGTCTCGGTCTCTGTTTATTTGTTGTGTGTGTCTCTGTTATCGTGTGTGTGTCTGTTTATTTGTGTGTTGTTGTGCGTGTGCCTGTCTGTTTCTTTCTGTGCCGTTGGTAAAATATGACCCAGCTGGAGGGAGCTGGCTGTCTCTCACTCTTGTACGCTCTCTCGCTCTTGTACCCTCTCTCACTCTTTCTCACGCTCTCTCAGGAAACACAAGACCCCTTGCACCCAACGTCTCCAGTCCTGACTCCAAACACATGTACGAACCACATGTATCCAGGACTCAAATTTGGCTAGGATACAACCACATTTAATAACATTATAAAATGATGAGCACGGAAATCGCCTGTCACCGATTTACATGACCATAGAAACACACGTGATTTCAGTGAGATGTGATTGGTTACTCGCTGTTCCACTGTTCCTTGCACTTCCTTTGCTGGCAGTTTTGGATTTACCATTGGCAGATAATGAAAACAGATTAAGACTCCATCGTCAATGTTACTTTTCGTTACCCGAGTACGTGCAACCTTTTTGTGTGCATTGCATGGGCATGCGGCAACAATAAGTTCAAGAGTTGTTGTTTTTGTACATGTTAGTGTGTACGTGTGTGTGTGTGTGTGTGCATGTGTCTGTAGTTATGTCCATGTCTGTATTTAGATTTCTTGTTACTGTGTAAATGCTAACAAAAAGGAATGGCCTGGAGCCACTGGACCATGGCTCTTTTCTATTGGTGCACTGCCACAAAATATATTGTGTGGGTTGAATTTTGCCGCTAGAGTTACAGTGACGTAGCCGCAGCGTGTAGGTGTTTTTTGCTAGCCCACACTATCATGTGTTTCCATGAGTCCCGCACCATGCAGAATTTCTGAGTAATTTAGCTGCCTACATCTGGGAGATCCATTCATTGCTTTCCGCTCATGAGTCCCTCTAGTGCGGTCATGTCCACAAGCTACAGAAGATACGTTAGTTCCTCCTGTAATTAGCAGTTAGAGGGGAAAATAAATACATTTAAATATAGAAAATAGTAAATCCCTGTCAGTTTGATTGTGTTCGACACCTGTGAAATGCATCAATGAAACACAGTGTGAGCCATGGTTGGGCATCGAGTTCAGCTGAAGGATGGTTTATTATATCGTAAAGGCTGATTTCCTCAAACGTATACCAGTGAAACCTCATTCAATTCTGAACTTATTATTGACCGTCCATATTAAACAATAATTTTAATAGAAAACAAACATAATTTTGACTTATTAATATGACTTAGAAATCAGGGATACAAAGGTATTAGAGGAAGAAGATGAACAAAGAAATACTCCATGAGTCCATAAAGGAATGAAAAGTTCTAAGTCAGTTGATTTGTGATAAAGGCGGGGGGGGGGGCAACTCTGGTTGGAGCCTCCCGTAGCATCTGGCTTCTCCCTTGTAATGGCAGGCTATGTGGCCTTCCCTCAGGCATTTTCCTAATGCACACACAAACACAGGCAGTGCTGAGCTCACTTATTTCCATTTTAATGTCGTCTTGAGGTTAATTCTGATATGATGCGGTCAAGGCATGCATATGTACTGACACGCCGAGAGACAAATAGCCAGGCTGAGTGGGTCTATAGGGTGGAAGGGGGTTTTATTACCTCTCTGGGGAGTTACTTACCGGCACAAACAAATATAAACACACACACACACACACACACACACACACACACACACACAGGCAGGTAAGCAGGCACACACACGTACACACATACTTACACACTTACACATACACACCTACACACACACACACACACACACATACACCGCACACACACACACACACTCCCTCTTTCTATTTCACTCACTCACACACATACCTACAAACTGCAGTCACACACAAACACACACACACACACACACACATACACACATACATACACACTGACATACACACAATTAAGAATAATAAGGCTAACATACATTTGTGTAAATGTTATATTTTGTCAGTTCTAATCCTGCTTTATCAGTTTGGCATCTAAGAGTAACTAACAGTGCAAGTGGCAGTCCAGGGATCTGCCTGGGGTCTTGCTAATACTACAATTTCACCTTCTATGTTAAATATCCACTCCTCTACCAATTCCTTTCAGAATGGAACAAGTTTAGGTTTAGTCATTGTCTTGCTGCTATGTTATACTGTTTTAACACTTCCTATTTTTTGGGGGTGGAGGTTTACCATTTTTGTCACGGCCAACCAATATCTATCAGTGTCAATCAATGCCACGAAGCCACTGTTTGTCTTGCTAAGTGGTCATTAAAGTTTGGCAGCGTCATTAAACAATTAACAAAATTCACTTAAGATAGAGTAATGACCCATGGCAGACGATGGGGAAGGGTTCCCGGAAATCTTGAGCGGGATACACGGTGGTGTCTTTTGTCTTAAGAAGAAGAGTGTGATCTGAGGAGGAGGTGAATAAACAAAAGAGAGAGTGAAAGAGCGAGAGATAGAGAGAGAGCTAGCATTGGATATTGTGAACACTGTAAAGCTATTGGGATATCGTGAGGGGGGGAAATAACTGTTTCTCTCATCCAGTCGAGAGCATCTGTGAAGTCACAGTAATCGAAGTGCATGGTCTCGTCTGTGTGCGGTGGTGGTATGCGTGGGAAGGAGCAGCAATCTGCAGTCCTGGGGGGGCCTTCAGTCAAGGTGCCCCAGGAAGATGGACGGGAGTGCAGCTATACTGCACTGATGATACACTACACATACACACACGCACGTACCTACATACACAGGCATAATTTCATGCACACAAAAACACACATAAACAGTGTAAGCATACACACAGACTCTCATGCACATACACATATACACAAGCATGCACAAACACACACTTTCACACAGAAGCACACATACACACATTCCGTCAGGCTACAGGTACACATACAGAAACACACACACGAACACAGCACGTATGTGTATTCAAGCACACACACAATCTTGTTTGTGTGTGTGGACTCCATTCAAACAGGCACCCACACAAACACAGCTGTACAGGCTCCCTACACAGACAGATAGACACACACACACACACACACACAGCTGCTACCCTCCAAATAGACCTCTAAGATTCACGAAGAGTGCAGATTTAGCACTCTCTCGCTGTGAATGTCACATAGGATGTGTGTGACCTCAGTGGGGAAGAGCAGTGAGGGGCAGAATATAGGCATACACTCACTTATCACACACACACACACACACACTTTCTTATTTCCTTTTTCTTTATTTTCCATTTTCCATGTATGATGCCACCCAATTGTGTTACATTTAAAGCTACACCTTGTTATTCTTTTTTTTTTTTACAACCATCCTGACACCAGCCAGACGTATCAGAAGTTAATTTCATCATCATTTCCTATTGTTCTTCCTCTATGGTTCCTTCCGTCGCCACCTCCCCCTGGAGAACAGATACAGCTAGCGACCATCCATCAGTGTGTCACTGTCCCCCTGGTGCAGCACTGCATCCCTGTCACAGAACAAGTAGCCTGGCCAGGCAAACACAACCACCTACACACACACACAAACACACATCTCATGCAAGCACACAAACACACACACACACATAGCACACACACATACCACACAAGCACACACACACACACACATGCATACCGCACAAGCACATTCACACATGCACACACACACACACACACACACACACACACACACACACACACACACACATACACACACATACCGCCCAAGCACACACTACCACACGCACACACACCCACATACCACACAAGTACACATAAACACACACACACACATACCACCCAATCACGCACACAAACACACACACACACACACGTGCAGGATCTCACAAACAGGTACCTTCTCAGCAAGGTTACCTCGCTGTTCCTCTACTGGGACCTAGTTTACCAAGTTTACACTTGGATTTGGGGGCTAAGAAGCAGTGGGCAGCAGGGCTAGGTTTCCAGTGTACTGTCTTCCATGATAAAACACAGAGAAAGTCACCCCTTGACCATGTCCGAACTCTCTTATGTGCTGTGTCACCTTTGTTGGATGTTTTTTTTGTAGCTCCCATTCTATTTTTAGAAGTCTTTATTTACTTGACGCATACTAGACGTATAAAAATATATAAAAGTGACCCTCCATTTTGGCGGTGAACTTGCCAGGCAGTGGCCAGAAACAGCACAGCCTGCAGTCTATGTGGTCTTTATAGGGGGTCACAAGGGTCGGCTACAGGATGGGCCCAACCCCTTCAGATTTACACCCAGGGGCCCCAAAATAGGGCACAGACTCCAGGCAGCTAATTTCATAATGCACACTCCAGGAGGGGGAGGGGGACAGGGAGAGAGGTCATTTATGGTCCAGATATGTCAAACTTAAGACTTGAGTCCAAGGGACCTATTAATTAATCAAGGCCAGCCTGCAAACAGAGGTTGTGTACTTGTGGATTTGACCTTACGTTAACTCTTCTTAATCTGTGGTTGGGTTATTATGATGGGATCCTGGGAATCTAAATGTTATAGAGGTCTGCTCTTTCCTCCTTTTCTTCTCCTGTAATGTCCCAAGTGTCCAATAACTGCTAAGTAATCGTTTGAACTGAAGTCTCCTCTGTTAACTTACCCTAAATCGAATAAAAAAACTATAATAATGTTGTAAAGTGATCCTAAATACCTTAGAGAATGTATTTTGAGTGAATGTTGATGTGTATTTGTCTCATTTCTTTTTTCTTTTTTTTCTTGGAAACAATGTTGGTGAATCCAGCCAAAAAACCTCTAAAGGCAATGCTGCATTCATTTTACTGGACCAAAATGTGTGTATCAGTATAGATTTTAGGATTTGGTCACTTGGCACAGATGCAAGAGCTTGAAAAAACGATCTCTGGTTGGCACAGCCCACTAAAAGTCCATACATTTAAGACCAATAGGCAAATGTTTTTAAGAAAATGTAATTTTAATTTTAGTTTAATTAAATTAGCAGTGTGTATGCAGCGTGACCTGCTGAATTATCAAATATAAAATGGAGAACCAGGTAGCGAGTTAGGCCTCTTGGCGAAGGATGCTAACCGTTAAGACTTTAATTGTCTGGGAATTTAAACCCAGACACTTTTGACTTAGAGTGGAACCCCCGTAGACTAGTACAGCATGAATGCTAGCCTGTCATAGTACTGTTGTAGTACTCCATGCCCCACGGCTACACAAGGTGTTCTTCAGAACTCATAGACCTGACATCTATGCAGAAA
Source organism: Lota lota (assembly GCA_026745465.1). Taxonomy (NCBI): domain Eukaryota; kingdom Metazoa; phylum Chordata; class Actinopteri; order Gadiformes; family Lotidae; genus Lota; species Lota lota. Next base: position 1,406,987 of record JACYXH010000473.1, on the reverse strand, counting down.
CGTGCAGCCTCAATCCACTGCAGTTTATCAGGCTGAGCCACCTGGCTGCCTTGAAGACCATTGATTGACATTTGTTTAATGGAGGCCTCTGTAATGCCTGGCCTGATGAGAAGATTATTGACCAGGCCTCTGTCCACAGAGTTGCCCATGGAGATTTCACCTGGATATTAGTATTGACCTTGCTCAAACAACCTCCCCCCCTCACCCCCCCCCCCCCCCCCCACACACACACACACACACTTCTGAGGGCGTTCATTGGTCAATTTGCAAAAATAAATTACAAGGCAATCTTTTATCTTTTCTTTATCATTAGCTTCTTTCAATACCAATTGGCCAAGAAGATAATTGTGAGTACACGTCAAAAATGGTTGATGATCAGCTGTTCTCACACACAATGGAAGGCGCTTGCATGCATGACTATGAAGGGCTTGGGGCAGATGTACTGTGGGCAGCCGTTCCTTTTCACATTCACGTCTGTGGAATGCGGATTTCATAACCTTCGTCTATAATACCTTCAATACGCTCTCCATTGATTGCCGTTTACCATCCTAACCTTGGACTACTTTGATCTTGCCGTCTTAGTCCTGTTTTCTGCGTAAGAGTAAGAAAACAATCATAACAAGCCCCATGTTCCATCCAGTCCTTTTAAATTATAGAGTGTTTATTTTGTCTGTTTCCAAATCGAGCGGATGAACATTGCCCCGAGCATCACCTAGTTTGCTTTCTTCAGTTTTGTGAGTTACGTTCTCGGCTCTGTGCCTGATTACCTGGAAAATCCCACGGAGATTGGACGGAACAAGGCAATCTTTCAAGGAATTTGCAAAACAGGAAGGACTGTGAGCTGTGGAAAGAGACATCCATGTGTGTTGATCTACAGAGGAAGACGACAAAGAGCTGGTTGTTTGGCAAACTGTAAACCTGAGGATATGTTTTTTCTTCTTAGGTTATTACACAAAACAGTTTATTTTGTATTGTTTTTTTAAGTGAATTTTTGGGAGATTTACATTTTGAATTGCTTTTCAAAATGGACATCAATAAACAAAGGACATTGAGTGGTATTTCCATTTTTCACTCTCAAAGGCACAGGATCTACCTAACATCCTGACTCTGTTGCTCATTGCCATGCAAATGTGCATCCCTCACATTATATTCAGGAGCTCATATCCGAAAAACAACAACATATTGATTCACTGCTTGTTGCATTGTTTGTGTGCTTTGCCTTTTTCATGTATTGTGGGTTATGCAGTTAACAGATGCCCTCCAATTATATGCACCTAATTACATTTTAATCAGGCTGCATTGTGATTCAGGCCCATGGCTGTAGCAAGCACACAACAAGGGTGGGGGGAAAGAAAGAAAATAGACCACATTTACATAAATAGCATGTGTTCTCTCTGTTTTTTCGCTCATTTTCTTATTATCTATCAACACTTTTATTATAATGTTTTCTTTTTATATTTGGGATCCCGTGCCCTTGTTCTACTGTTATTTTTAGTTCACTCCACACACATAATAATAATGTTAAAAACCCTTACACAGACATTGCTGATGACATGTTTCATCATGTTTCCTCCCACTATATATTCTGTTCTATCTATTCTGATTAATGTGATGGTGAACCCACTGACAGATGTAGGCTGAAATGTGTGTGTGTGTGTGTGTGTGTGTGTGTGTGTGTGTATGAAGGGACAGAAATAATGGAACAATTAATGTGACCACGCTGCCATTTATGTGTGTGTGTGTGTGTGTGTGTGTTACACTGATTGGTTTGAATGATCAAAATAGATCGCCATCTCCCTTGGCAGACTAATATATATAAAATAATGTATTCCATTTGGTTAAAGCATAGTGCAGTGCATTGCCCTGCATACATAGACTTCAGCATGGTGAGACCCAGTGGGAACCGATCCCCTAACCCTGGCTGTTTTCATGTTCATGTAATGTATATGCTTAATGTGGTGCTCTATCAGTCGAGACACAGATAACCAGGACTGAGATTAACACACATACACATGCACACACACACACACACACACACACACACACACACACACACACACACGCATGCACACATACACCCATCACCCATTAATGCGCCACTCTTGCACAAAATCTAAGTGGAGTCGCATATCATATCTCTTTATGGATTGAATAGGACATCCTCTTAATCATTGATTAAAAGTTTAAGGCTGGGCACCAATCCGGCAAAAGTGTGTCATTTTCCCTAGAGATGGTCTTTCTCCCCTCCCCATCCCCCTCGCTGCTGATGGATAGTCCCACACACAGTTATTAAAATCTCAGAGTGAGTGCACTCCTTTTTACGATTCACTCCTGACAAGAATGCAAAAGAGGGGGGCAATTAATGTGAAATGTGTGCTACCGTGTGTGTCTGTCTATCATGTGTGTGCAGCGTACTTGTGTTTTTACATGTGTGTTATTGTGCGTTTGTCTGTGTTTATGCTTCATTCACTCACTTAATCACCTAATCTTAACTAACCACACACTAACTCACCCACTCACATGTTGTTGTTTTTTGCCTCGGTTCTCCCCCCACAGGTCAGAACTGCAGTTACACACTACGCCATCCCAACGGGACAATAGAGAGCCCCGGCTATCCGTATGGGTACCCCAACTACGCCAACTGCACGTGGGTGATCGTGGCGGCGGAGCACAACCGCATTCAGCTGGTGTTCCAGGGGTTCGCCCTGGAGGAGGACTTCGACCTCCTGTCCGTGTACGACGGCCCGCCCAGCCCCGGAAACCTACGCACGCGGTAGGCATCCGCCGATTCTTTGTTCTTTTGTACTAAAGTCTTTTCCCAAGATGTAGCGGTTTGATACATGTATGGTATTGTTATGTTAATGTAGAACCTGGTCGTGAATGTTGTTGTACTCAGTAGAGGGCAGGACAGCGTGGTGAATATAGGGGAGTTTGACTCCCTAGTCTTGGGTTAAGGTAGGGCCTAGCGTAGTTATTCCTGAATAAGATGCCAAACCCCTACCAACTCCTTTGTAAGGGGTTTCTAACATTTGGATTTCGTTTTGGATAACAGTGTCTGTGGAATAACTAAATAATCAGATAGTCAAGAGTGAGTACCATCATAGATTATGCTTTTGACTGAAAGTAATTTTTTTGTTATTCAGATTTAGGTTGTTTCAGTGTGTTTGCATGTCGACTGAGCAAAACAGTACATTCAATACAATCCAGTCAACAATTAACATACCTGTTTTTATTGTATTTATATTTTTCCTAAGGACAAGTAAACATTACATTACATTACATTAAGCAATATTTGATTTGAATGGTTTATTCATGTTTTCAAAATCCTTATGCTTTCAAGGGAAAAACGTTTCGCAAACGGTATAATTATGTACAATGACCGTCTATCAAAATATAATGTCAAATGTAGGGCTCGACCAACTCCACGACCAATCAATTGCTCGATGGGGGAAAACATTTAATAATACATCTGCCTGTCTCTAGATTAACCTAATCGGCCACGGTGCACTGTACTCTACCTGGTCGCCAGTGGGTCAGTGGGTTTCAGACCCACTCATGCTCCCAGTCCGACTCGGTTACGGCAGAGCTTCAATGCGGGTCACACCAGACGAGCCTCGGAGCACCGCGCCGGGCAGCTTCACGTAGTAGAAAGACAACACTTCTGCCTACCGTTTTTCGAATGCCTACACACTTTTTTGTTGTCCTTTTTAACCGAATGCTGCCACACCAACAACTTATTTGACATGGTGTAAATGAGTCTAGTAAATCGACTAAATGTTCAGGGAGTAAACTAGCAGTCACCCTTAAATTGGGCAAGTTCAAAGTTGTGAAAACCCGGGTGGTTTTACCTGCTGTCTTATGAGTCTTTTAGGCTATTAAACCATATGCAATTATTATAACAGAAACGATGGAGCCTTGAAAACTAGTTGTATTCATAATTAATGTTCTTTTTAACACAATACAGCCGATCACTCAAAAATCTAATACATCGGTCTGCACACGTCCCTCCCGCCCCCGAAAATGATGGATTAAGAAGCTTTTTCCCCTTATGAAAGTAACACCAGCGACTGTCCAACCAATTATGAGAATAAGTGAATATCGACCAACCGACCAGAACTTGACAGCCCTATGGTAGGCCGACTATGATTGGTTGAATGTTTATGGATTTCCCTCAAGGGCATTAAACTAGTGCTTTAAACATGTTTTAGCTTTCTTAGAAATGTACAGGAAATTACATGGAAATATGGAAATATATGAACATAGGGTGTATTATTTGTGTAGTATCAATTACATGTTGGATGTCAATGTAATTACACTGTTTTCCTCAACTGCCTGGAAGTATTTCTCAAAACACAAACTTGTTTTGTCAATTTCTGCGATGCTTACACCCTGCATAACCTCAAATTATCAAAACACATCAAAATACACTTCAAAATATGTTAACTTGTAATTGTATCGCTGCTTCAAAATGGATCATGACAAACACGTTGCTGTCAATACAGTGTATCAGGGGTGGGAATCAGTGGGGCAATACAGCTGTCACTTTGTGTTCAGAAACGCTATGGCACTGTAATTACAATCATGTACATAATAAGCAGGCAGTCAAAAGGTGGTTTTCTGTCATATAAGCAATGAAATGACCAAGAGGACAACCCCTTTGATGTGGTTGTCCTCTTGGTCATTTCATTGGTTGAAGATTTGTACAAACAAACAAAACACAATGTTTCTATTTGTCATGCAATGATTTCTGCAACAACTTCATAGTACATTTCTAACTGTGTTTTAAACTGACATATCGTACTATAGATGTCTCTAAACAATGGCAACTGTTTTGGCATTGTTATGAGTGTAAGTGGTTAGTGCTTGTTATAATAATGTTTGTGCTATTGTCTTATGCTAGTGTTTATAATGCTAGTGACCAAAGTCTAAGGGTAACTGGCTAGTGTTAATTATGCCAGTGATGAAAGGTATGGCTAGTGTTAACAGCTAGGCATAGTGTTAACAATGCTTGTGATGATAAGTTAAGGGTAGTGTTACCAGGCTAGTCATAGTGTTTATAATACAATAGATGATAGGCTAAGGGTAATGTTAAAACACAAATCATAGTGTTATTAGGTGATGTTGGCTAAGGGTAATGTTAGATGGATAGTCATGGTGTTAATGCAATTGTCAATCCTAATAGGGCAGTAGACCTTCTATTTTAAATGTTAAGAGGTTTTGAGGCACTTCACAATTACGAGAATATCTTAACATTTTGGGAAATGAACTGAAGCAATTACGAAAACGATACTTGGTATTTGGTATTTTATATTGGCATTGAGGGTTCTTTTGTTTGCTCTCATCGCAGCATTATACTCTGATTTGATTGTAAAACACCACAATGAAAGCAATAGACTTCCATAAAGGCACTTTACCCCTGAATAAATGCCCCTGATTACCATAGCATTGTCAGTATGTATCTCCCTGCAGGCTGACCTTAGTGGTAACGTTTTCAAAATGTCTGATCGGATGTAGATACACACACGCCCTGTCTCGCTGTGGGCCAGCAGACTTTAAAGTTGGCAAACACAATTTAGAGTCTCATGGTAGACCAGCATGACGGAGAGGAGAGCAGATATAAATATTCCCAGGAGGGCTTTTGTTACGGACTCTGTATCGGTCCCATCCACCTCACCTAACACAGAGAGAGAGAGGGAATACAAAAAAGAATATGATCTCTAGTATGTACTGGCCTTGCATTGCCCTTCTCAATCTTCACACCCTCTGGCTTCCGTTCGGTAGTGATGTTCCGGTGGGATGGACAGAAAAAAAAATAGATGAATAGATAGCTTGAGAGAGAGATAGAATAGATAGGGAGAGAAGATAGGGAGAGCTGGATGAGATAGGAAGAAATAGTTTGAGATAGAAAGATAGGGCTTAAATAGATGGAAATACAGAGAGGGAAGAAGAGAGAGACAAAGATACATCAGGAGAGAAAGGGTGAGGTAGCGACAGATGAGATATAAAAGATATTAAGAGATGGAAAGACAAAGAGGGAGAGATAGACAGCAGGGAAAGAGAGATAGAGAGATGGTGGAAGAGAGTGATGTAGAGGCAGAGAGAGAGAATTGTGCAGGGGTTGAGAAACATAAATGGTGGACCTGAATGGGTAGAGGAAGATAAGAGTTTCAAGGTTTCGCTACATGAAAGTGAGCCTAGCGTTCTTGCAGTTTGTTTTCTTGCGTGTATTGGGGATTTTGTTTCCCTCTCCACTTGAATGTGAAGGCTGCTCCACCTGAGAAATGTTGTTAAATATTAGACTTCTGTTCAATGACTCGATGAGCATGGATATGGAAGCTAGAAGGAAATCAGAAAACAAATCATCTTTGGTAGCAATACACGTGCGCACACACACACACACACACACACACATACACATACAAACCCACACAATTACTTATATCCATGTGATGTATCCGCCCGCTGCTCTCACCCCCCCCCCCCCCCCCCCCCCCCGCTTTTGTGTCAACAGTAATTGTCTCTCCATCTCTCTCGCTCTTCTACCTCCAAATTCTCCTTGGCTCTCATTTCCTTTCCCCCCAACTTTTTAATATCTTATCTCTTTCTGGAACCATCTCCATTTTGTGCCTTTTTCCCATGCTCTGTTTGCCGAATCTGATCAATCGTTTATGTATGATTGAATGCCAGAAGCAAGTGTTGGGAAATTTCATTTTAATCTCATAGATATAAAAAATGATCTAATATCTTTTTTTTTGTCTTGCACATTTTTCTGTCCCAAGGAATCAACCAAATATGCTATTCAATGTGTCTTGATATTGATTGTTGAAATTAGTCTTATTTTGTTTTCATTTATTTTGCTTATTGCTTGCTTATTTTGAAAACACGTCACAGGCTTACGGACTGCTAATGAATTGGTGTCATATGATGCTCGTTGGTTGCATGAAAATCCCTTATTCCTGTTGCTGTATATCAGCTACAGTCGTGTGTTTGTGTGTGTGTGTGTGTGTGTGTGTGTGTGTGTGTGTGTGTGCGTGTACATGTGCACTTGTGAATGTGTCCGTGCACGTGCATGTGTGCATGCATCCCCACATTACGTCTTCTGCCAGGCATTGACATGTGACTGCTGAGTCAACCTGTGGCTTTGGGGGGAGGGGGACGACGAAGCAGTAGCCTGGCAGTAAACAGTAGGCATGGGGCTTGGGGCGGGGCCAGACCGGGTCGGGGGGCGGGCCAGAGCATGGAGCAAGGGGGAAGAGTTTGGATAAGTGGTTGACAGGGACAGATTTTGTGCCCAGGGCAGAGCAGGACCTAAATAGTGAGCAGTGAAGCATGGATGTTGGGAGTAGGCAGGAACACAACTCAGTGAGGCCCGGGTTTCACACTGTGGGCTGAGAGTTTTTTGAGAGAGTGGGGGTGAGAGAGGGAGAGAAAGAGAGAGGAAATGTGTGTGTAAGAGAGAGAGGGACATAGGTGTAAGACATAGGGGTTGAGTTTGTATAAGAGTGTGTGTAGTTGTGTAGGTGTCTGAGAGAGAGCTTGTGTCTGTGTGTCTGTCTATCTGTCTGTCTGTTTGCCTGTCTGTGTGTGTTTAAGATGCTGTCAGAAATAATGTGAAAGGCATGGCGATAAAGAGATACAATAGAGATGGGTATGTAGAAGTAGGGGCATAGTTTGTGTTTGCAGAGTCACAGTTCATGCTTGCATAGCAGAAGGGTAGTTAGCCTATTTGCCATATCCCTGGTAAGCTCTCCCACAGCTAACAAAGCGTGTACTTACGTTCGTGCGTGCCTGCATGTGTGTGTGTGTGTATGTGTGTGTGTGTGTGAGAGAGAGAAAGAGCTGGAATACAAAGACAATGAGTTAGGGATTACTAGAAGTTCTTAACTGCACATTGTCCTGGTGTAGCATCCGATGAAAGCTTTCACGTTTGTCTAAATATAGAAGACTGCTTCCTCTGTTCTCCGTGAAAGCTGCGCCCTGTATTCTAATTATAAAGCCATGTTTACAGCAACAAGAAAAACCTAAGTCAGTCCCTTTCACCCTCCTGTGTGTGTGTCTCTGTGTATGTGTGTGTGTGTGTGTGTGTGTGTGTGTGTGTGTGTGTGTGTGTGTGTGTGTGTGTTCCTGTCAATCAATGAGTACATCTTACGCACAGTGGTAGCAGTTTGAAACTAGCATGAGAATTGCACACAACAGTGTTCAACCCCGAATGACGTACCCATGGTGATATATATCTCTGCAGATGAAGGCCTCAGACATCCATCCATCACCTTAGAATACTCTATCCACATGCTTGATGACTCTATCCACAGTCGCCACATGTCTGGTCCTCACTTTGCATGTGGAAGCAAAACTACAGCACACACACATACACACACACACATCTGTGTACGCACACACACACAGACACACACACACACACACACACATACATATGTATTTCTACATATGCTTGTGAGGGGAGACCTCAAACTGTTAAACTGAAGGGGAAGATGTGTGGATTTATAGGCCAACTGACTGTCTGTCTTGGAAATCCTCTACACCCTCGTAATGCTGATGTCGTTGCTTATGAAAAGAAACACATTTCTTGCAAGGAATCTGGATATATATATATATTATTATAAAAAAATTTTTACATATTAAATAAACATGTACATTTGACAATATTTCTATTATTTGTGGGCTGCAATTTCATCACTGGGCCACTTCACCATCTCCCTGATCTTCTCTTCTGATCTGATGTGAGTGTTTTGTTATGATGCACTGCTGATGAGCTGTGATGTGATGAAATGTGTGTATATAAAGAGGTTTCATCAGTGAAGAGATGACGGGTTGATGGGTCTGAATAGATGTGCTGGTATTTGAGTGGACACATGTTGAAGTTTATTAGAGTGAGAAAATGATTCTTAAACCCCCATACGCCACTTTGAATCCCATGAGAGAGAGAGAGAGAGAGAGAGAGAGAGAGAGAGAGAGAGAGAGAGAGAGAGAGAGAGAGAGAGAGAGAGAGAGAGAGAGAGAGAGAGAGAGAGAGAGAGAGAGAGAGAGAGAGAGAGAGAGAGAGAGAGAGAGAGAGAGAGAGAGAGAGAGAGAGAGAGAATGATCTATTTGAATGATTCCTTAGCAGTGGTCATGATCTACTTTCTGAAGAAGTTCACTTCATGGTTTTTCCAATCATACTGAATGTGCCCATTCATCATCTGGTCTTTTTTACCACTCTCTCTCTCTCTCTCCCTCCTTTCCTCCCTTCCTCCATTTGTCTCCCTTATTTGTTCTCTTCCTTTTTTCCTAGCCTTTCCTCCTCCATCTTTCCTTTTATATCCATAAACTTGATTGGTCTTGGCCTACTGTCTTCATCTCCCTTTATCTCACTTCCTTTTCCTATTTTACATTTGGTCTTTCTGTTGTTGTCCGCTCTTTCTTTTTAATAGTATTTTATTGTTTATCGTTCCTTTTATAGCTGCACACTTGTTGTAATTAACAAGGATACATAATGTTATTGGTGTGTGTGCGTGTTCATGCGTGTGCGTGTGTGCGTGCGTGCTTGCGTGCGTGCATTGTAAATATACTTTTTTTTAAAGTTTGCATTAACAATTCATAATGTGAAAGGAAACTTAGCCTAGCATGAAGAAAACACACAGTGTATGCTCGGCCTATGTTTTCCCTTTCTAAAATAAATTTGACACTATATCCCAGCTGTTACTTAGTTTCTCCCTGATGATGGGCCTCCCTTTTGCAGTGTGGCTCCTCCCATGCTCCTATAAGAACTGACAAATGTGTTGTGATCGTGGACATGTGTGTCATTTGAATGGTCTTCTCTCAATGTGGCTTCTAGTGCACTGAGAGAATGTAGTAATCTTGAAGATTTCCAAAGATTTTCATTTAAATAAATGTCAGTTAAGTCACTATCCATCTCCGAATTAGGTAACACAATGGGGATTGAGCCTATTGCCAACTGATATAAGTCATTGCATTTGCAGCATTATGAGTATTAAGAACCAAGTGTCTGTGATGTTTTTTCCGCCATGCATTCAAATCACAAACATTGCAGTTACTGATGCGTTTTCCATAACCCAGCAGTGGCTGTTCTTTCAGAAAGGGTTTGGCAGAGCTACCACAGCAGACTCGCTCTTCAAATCACTTGTGAGTGTAGCGGCTTACTGTTATTTTTTTCTCCATAGGTGCCACCGAAGAGAACCAAAATGAGATCTTTGAGATAGCCACTTTAAGTTTACTTAAGCATCTGTCTCATAAATAACATCTTGTATGGAAGTGGTCATCACATTCAGTGCTTGCAGTTCTTACAGAGATGGTTTATTTAGAGAGTGTTAGGGTGCTGCAGAGATGCAGATATAACATCAGGGAAATAACATTAAGACTGTTAAATAAATGGACCAGAGACAAAGCTAACTGTGTACCTCACTTTCTGAATGGTAGATACTGCAGTGGAAGCTATTTAGGTAGTTAGTGTGTGTGTGTGTGTGTGTGTGTGTGTGTGAGCCAGAGTGACCTTTTATGAACCGCATATAGGCAATAACTGTATAATTCACTATAACGGATGACCATAGAGGTATCATTTGTGTCAATGCTGCAGATTTCTTTCTTTTTTTCATAATTTCCCAATGGTAGTCTCACACACAAACACACACACACACACACACAGACAGACACACACACACACGGACACAAGCACACACACACACACTCACTCCAGCTGGGGATGAGTTTAGCCATAATGCACAGCAAACACACGCTAATCACCCCTGCAGTTATTTTTTATGGCCCTGAGAATGAGCAGAACTGACGTCTAACACATTCAGTCAGCACTGTCATTAACGTGGATCTTCCTTTTCATTGGCCGTTGTCTAATTATGTCCCGGCCTACTACCATTCCATGCTAGTACTTTGCTTGTGAGATGTTGAAAACCAAAAAGTTGGTGTAGTTTGAGCACGGCATACAACACACACATACACATACACACACACACACACACACACACACTTCAGATTCAGCATCAAGTAAAATTAGTAATGGCTTTTCAGATTTTTGTTCGTTTCTTGCCATCACAAGTCTAGGTTGCATGTGAGCAATTCCATCACCTTATTGAGCTACACACAATGTCGTCCACCAGCATCAGGGATCAGCTGGGAGATTAGCTAAAAGGGCGTGTGTGGACACGTGTACAGACACACTCTTGTACACATGCATACAAACGCACACACATGTGCACACACACATGCAAACACACACACACACAAACACACAAATTAACATTTGCCCCCATTGACTGCCATCTATATCGGCAACTCTCTTTAAATGTCACTATCTCCTCCACACTATCTCTCTTCTCTCGCTCTCTCTCTCTCTCTCTCATTCTCTCACTCTCTCTCATTCTCTCTTACTCTGCTTCTCCATCTGGGGACCGGGTCTGATAATGACTTCATGGTTCGTGGCTGGTGACGATAGTTGATTATCATTTGCAGTCAGCACTTTTGTGTTTCCTCTGTGGTTAAGCAAAGTCAACACAGCATGGCAGCCAAAGAGATACCATGGTGGTGAATATTAATGAATGTAGCGCCCTGGCCTATGACGCACTGCCTGGTACTGGGTTACTTACTGTCCTGATATCAAAGGTTATGTATTAACGGGTAAGAGGAGATACAATACAATAAAAAACATCAGTTATGATGAGTTGTTGTGTCTTTGCCTTTATATCATCTCCAAGGTCAGAGAAAATAAAGTAAGATACTTTAAAATATAATTTAGGAAGTAATACACGGTTAAGATAAGATGAAACTATATGGAATAAGCCAAGCTGAACTAGGACAAGCTTAAATAAAATAAGCTAAGCTAAGATATAAAATACACTAACCTAAGGTAGGATAAGATAAGGTAAAATGCTATATTTATGAAAATAGATTGTGTTAACTAATTCAGCCAAGGGGGGGTGTCACGGGTTGCAAAGGTAGGTGTGGTGTGAAATCAGGCGCAGGAGTCAGAAGTCAAGTCCAAAGTATATTTTAGTGAAAACAAGTGGCAGAATCTACTCCTGAAACACGAACCAGGAGGAAAGCACAAAAGAGCGTACCAAAAATACTGGCAGCGTAGCAACATGACATGGACAATTACACACAACACCTAACTGACAACAAGGAAACTAAATAGATGCTGATTGATTACATAACACAAAACAGGTGTGACACACAGACAAAACCAATCAACAACAAACAGAGCGGTGGCAGCTAGTACTCCGGAGACGACGACCGCCGAAACCTGCCCGAACAAGGGGGCGGGGCCGCCTCGGCCGAAACCGTGACAGTACCCCCCCCTTGACGCGCGGCTCCAGCCGTGCGCCGCCCCCGGCCTCGGGGACGACCCGGAGGACGCGGAGCAGGGCGCGCAGGATGACCACGATGGAATTCGGTCAGCAGGGACGGATCCAGAATGTCCCTCCTCGGCACCCAGCACCGCTCCTCCGGACCATACCCCTCCCACTCCACGAGATATTGGAGACCCCCCATCCGGCGTCTCGAGTCCAGGATGGTACGAACAGAGTACGCCGGAGCCCCCTCGATGTCCAACGGGGGCGGAGGAGTCTCCTCAATCTCAAAATCCTGGAGTGGACCAGCTACCACCGGCCTGAGGAGAGACACATGGAACGAGGGGTTAATATTCTGGTAATCAATGGGCAGTTGTAACCTGTAACACACCTCGTTCAATCTCCTCAGGACTTTAAATGGCCCCACAAACCGCCGACCCAGCTTCCGGCAGGGCAGGCGGAGGGGCAGGTTTCTGGTTGAGAGCCAGACTCGATCTCCAGGTGCGTACACTGGCCCCTCACTGCGGTGTAGGTCGGCGCTCGTCTTCTGTCGACGGATGGCTCGCTGCAGATGGACGTGTGCAGCGTTCCACGTCTCCTCCGAGCGCCGCACCCACTCATCCACAGCAGGGGCCTCGATCTGGCTCTCATGCCAAGGAGCCAGAACCGGCTGGTACCCTAACACACACTGGAAAGGAGTTAGTCCTGTGGAGGAGTGGCGGAGAGAGTTCTGTGCCATCTCGGCCCAGGGCACATATCTCGCCCACTCCTCCGGCCGGTCCTGACAATATGACCTCAGAAACCTACCCACATCCTGGTTTACACGTTCGACCTGCCCATTACTCTCCGGGTGGTAACCCGAGGTAAGGCTCACCGAGACCCCCAACCGTTCCATAAAGGCTCTCCAGACCCTGGAGGTAAACTGGGGGCCTCGATCGGACACTATATCCTCGGGTACCCCGTAATGCCGGAAGACGTGAGTAAATAGAGCCTCCGCGGTCTGTAGGGCAGTAGGAAGACCCGGCATGGGAAGAAGACGACAGGACTTCGAGAACCGATCCACAACGACCAGGATGGTAGTGTTCTCCTGTGAGAGGGGAAGATCTGTAATAAAGTCCACCGAGAGGTGGGACCAGGGTCGTTGTGGAACGGGCAGGGGTTGTAATTTCCCCCTGGGCAAATGTCTGGGCGCCTTACACTGGGCACACACTGAGCAGGAGGAGACATAAACCCTCACATCCCTGGCTAACGTTGGCCACCAGTACTTCGTACTAAGGCAGTGCACTGTCCGGCCAATACCTGGATGTCCAGAGGAGGGGGACGTGTGAGCCCAATTAATCAGCCGATCCCGAACCTCGAGCGGGACATACGTCCGACCCACCGGACACTGTGGAGGGCTAGGATCGGTGCGTAAGGCTCGCTCGATCTCCGCATCGACCTCCCACACCACCGGTGCCACCAGACAAGACTCCGGTAGTATGGGAATAGGCTCCACGCACCTCTCCTCCGTGTCATACCGCCGGGACAGGGCATCTGCCTTCCCGTTCTGGGACCCAGGAATGTAAGTGATCTTAAACACAAACCGAGCGAGAAACATAGTCCATCGAGCCTGGCGAGGATTCAGTCTCCTCGCCGCCCGAATGTATTCCAGGTTACGATGGTCGGTCTGAATGAGAAAAGGGTGCTGAGCCCCCTCAAGCCAATGCCTCCACACCTTTAGGGCCTGTACTACGGCTAACAGCTCCCTGTCCCCTACGTCGTAGTTCCGCTCCGCCGAACTGAGCTTTTTAGAATAAAAGGCACAGGGGCGGAGCTTAGGTGGTGTGCCGGACCGTTGGGAGAGCACTGCCCCGATACCGACCTCAGACGCGTCCACCTCTAATTGGAAGGGTAACGTGGGATCCGGGTGCGCTAGCACCGGAGCCGAGGTAAACAGGTCCTTCAGTCTCCCAAAAGCCCTGTCCGCCTCTGCCGACCACTGCAAACGCACCGGACCCCCCTTAAGAAGAGACGTTATGGGAGCTGCCACCTGTCCAAAACCCCGGATAAACCTCCGGTAATAATTCGCAAAACCCAAGAACCGCTGCACCTCTTTAACCGTAGTTGGGGTTTGCCAATTACGCACGGCGGACACTCGGTCCACCTCCATTCTCACCCCTGACGCAGACAACTGGTAACCCAAAAAAGAGACTGACTCCTGAAAGAACAGACATTTCTCGGCCTTGACATACAGGTCATGCTCCAACAGTCTCCTCAATACCCTGCGCACCAGGGCTACATGCTCGGCCCGAGTAGAACTGTACACAAGGATATCGTCTATGTACACCACTACTCCCTGCGCCTGCATGTCCCGGAAAATCTCATCCACAAACGATTGGAAGACTGATGGAGCATTCATTAACCCATATGGCATGACGAGATACTCGTAATGGCCGGAGGTAGTACTAAATGCTGTCTTCCACTCATCGCCCTCCCTAATACGCACCAAGTTATATGCGCTCCTGAGATCCAATTTTGTGAAAAAACATGCCCCATGTAATGATTCCGTCATGGTCGCAATCAGCGGGAGTGGATAACTATATTTCACAGTCACCTGATTGAGACCGCGGTAATCAATACATGGGCGCAAACCTCCATCCTTTTTCTTCACAAAAAAGAAGCTCGAGGACGCGGGAGAAGTGGAGGTCCGTATGTATCCCTGTCTCAGAGACTCGGCAATGTATGTCTCCATTGCCCTTTTCTCCTCCTGTGACAGCGGATACACATGGCTCCGCGGGAGCGCAGCTCCTGTCTGGAGGTCTATCGCACAATCCCCCTGTCTATGAGGTGGCAACCTTGCCGCTCTGGTCTTACTAAATACGCGTGCCAAATCCTCATACTCAAGCGGAATGTGCAGTGCTGGCATCTGGTTCGGGCTCTCCACCGAGGTCGCCCCTACGGAAACACCCAGACATAGCCCCTCACACTGAGCAGACCACCCTTTAAGAGCTTTCTCTCGCCACGAGATCGTAGGGTCATGGGTAATCAACCAGGGAAGCCCCAGTACCACCGGATACGCAGGAGAGTCGATCAGATAGAGTTGAATCGTCTCCTCATGACCCCCCTGCGTTATCATCCTAAGTGGCGCCGTGACCTCCCTAATTAACCCAGATCCTAACGGACGACTATCTAAGGCATGTACAGGGAAGGGTTTATCGACTGGAAGGAGAGGAATCCCTAACTTAACACAGAAATTACGATCTACAAAATTCCCAGCTGCGCCTGAATCTACTAGCGCCTTATGCTGGGAACGAGGTGCAACCTGTGGAAAACAAACAGGTAATGTAATGTGGCCGACAGAAAGCTCTGGGTAAGTAGGGCGCCTACTCACCTGGGAGAACTCCCCAATGTGTGTCCTGCCATCTACCTTACCAGGGGACCCTCCCCAGCACCTAGCCGCGGTGTGCCCTCCGCGGCCACAGTTGGTGCAGGAGACTGCCCCCCTCGGGTTCCTTCCTCTCCTCCCTCTAGCGTCAGCACCTCCAAGTTCCATAGGGCTCTGCTCGGAAGCGCTGGAGGGTGGAATGGGAAACCCCCCTCTGGAACGTCCGCGAGTCGCGAGCAGGGTGTCCAGCCGAATGGCCATGTCAACCAGCTGGTCAAATGTTAGTGTATTATCCCTGCACGCTAACTCTCTGCGGACGTCCTCCCGAAGGCTACATCTGAAGTGGTCGATGAGGGCCCTCTCATTCCAACCTGCGTCGGCCGCTAGAGTCCGGAACTCCAACGCAAACTCATGAGCGCTCCTCATCCCCTGTCGGAGGTGGAATAGACGCTCCCCCGCCGCCTTCCCCTCAGGTGGGTGGTCGAAAACAGCACGGAAACGGCGGGAGAACTCCGCATAGGTGACTGTGGCGGCGTCTATTCCCCTCCATTCGGCGTTGGCCCACTCCAACGCCTTGCCGGTGAGACAGGAGATGAGGGCGGAAACGCTCTCGTATCCCGAGGGCGCCGGGTGTATGGTGGCAAGGTAGAGTTCCACTTGTAGGAGGAACCCCTGACACCCGGCAGCGGTGCCGTCGTACGCCCTCGGAAGCGCGAGCCGAATCCCACTAGGTTCCGGTAGTTGGACGGGCGGCCTGTCCGCTGGTGATGGTGCGATAGGTGGGGGTGTGGGTACCCCGCTGGTTTCCCATCGATGGAGGGTGTTTATTACGCGGTCCAAGGAGTGTCCGATATAGTTAATACGCTCCTCTTGGCCGCGAAAACGCTCCTCCATGATGTCGGTGGGGACTCCCGCTGATTCCATGAACGTGGTGTGTAATTCTGTCACGGGTTGCAAAGGTAGGTGTGGTGTGAAATCAGGCGCAGGAGTCAGAAGTCAAGTCCAAAGTATATTTTAGTGAAAACAAGTGGCAGAATCTACTCCTGAAACACGAACCAGGAGGAAAGCACAAAAGAGCGTACCAAAAATACTGGCAGCGTAGCAACATGACAGGGGGATGATTATGTGTTTGGTTCAGACTGAGCATTGTCTCACACTTACGACAGCAGCGTCTGATTTGACCAATGGGTGCTTTGGTTTTCTTCTTCGTGTGCTTTGGTTTTTGCATACTCATACTCATGTTCAAGAGGACCAGCAGAGACGTGGGAGTCACCCGTCATGCTCCTTCGTCAGTTGAATAACAACAACTCCCTCATTTTTTAAATGGCAGAAAACGGCACGACTCCAGATAAAACAACCACAACAAAGAAAGCAAACTGGACAAATATCTGTAATTTAAGGCATTTGTTTACTTTCTCTTTTATGATCCGTGAAATTGCAACTGTAATTACTTTAATAACAAATCCAACACATACACAGATACACTCATACAAAAATATCACATTTGTAGTTGTGGGTTGCGCATCCATGGTGTAATTAGCTTTGCGTTTTATATATCACCACTCGGTCCCCACACTCGCTGTCTCCAGGCCCCATCATGGCCTTGTTTTCTGGTGTGTCACGCTGCATTAGCTGGATGGGACGAGAGCGGCCAGGCTGCCAGCCAGTGTCTGATTGCTCCTAAGAGTTCCTCCTATTAGCGGCTGGAATCCAATCACTGGTGTGAGGATGCAGTGTGATTTTAACCTCTGCTCGCAGGGGAGGTGGTGTCATTTGTCTCTCTCTCTCTCTCTCTCTCTCTCTCTCTCTCTCTCTCTCTCTCTCTCTCTCTCTCTGGCATGTGGGTGGGGTCGAGGAAAGAGCTAGGAAGAGTCACACGCACACACACACACACACACACACAACCACCTCGCGGCTGGTATGTGATTAGGGTGGGGGGTTAGTCACCGTTTAGAGTGACAGTGAGCAAGAGAGAGAGCGCATGGTTCCGTGTACGGAAAGCAGGCCGTGGCCTTGACCACTGAGGAGTTACAACCACACACCCTATATGACGTATGACCCCCGGAGACACACGCTCTGTATGGGTGGTCTATGGTCACACACACACACACACACACACACACACACACACATATGCTCACATACACACAAAGACATATGCATGAACAAACACACACACACACGCATAGCTATATAGGATACACACATACACACATATATTCTCACACACACAAAAAAGCACAAACACACAAACAAACACACAGGCATCTGACACACTCTCTTCTTTTTTATCTTCCTCTTCCCTCACCTCCCATCATTTATTGGCTAATACATCCCCTCTACTCACTCATCAAAATCTTGCTGCTGCATCCTTTTTCTTTCTTATTTTTCACCTCCACCCGTCGTGGAATATATATATCAGCTTGGTCAGCAGCTCCACATGCCAAAGACACACGCACACACAAACACACGCACACTAGCGTGCCCACACATGCTGCGGGAATGTGATTAAAGGAAAACAAATCAGCGTATTTTGTCTTCAGGCGTGTCTTTCTTTTTCTCAGATGAACACCATAACGTGACACAAACTCACACATTGGCACAAAACATATTCATGCAAGCACAGGGCTTCCACTCAACTCATCCATGCTTTAGTTCTTCTCTACACAAGCCTGATTGCTGTTTGCAGGTGTGTGTGTGTGTGTGTGTGTGTGTGTGTGTGTGTGTGTGTGTGTGTGTGTGAATGATCATGATTACATGAACATCCATGCTGCTAAATTATCAGGTAGAAACACTTCTCCTGACTCACTGCTCATCTCCAGCCATCATCGTTCCCCCCCGCCCCCCCCACCGACACACACACACACACATCCCCCACAATCTAGCACCTTAGCGCAGACATCCTCTCATTAACACACCTTGGATTTCCCCTATCATATCTTCTTTCTCTCTCTCCCTCTCGCTCTCTATCTCTCTATCTCTCTCTCTCCCTATCCATCCCTCTGTCTCTCTGTCACGCTTGCTCTCCCCACCACCTTCCCATGGGGTAGCAGAGAGATAATTGGAAGCAGAGGTTTTTCATGGAGATTATGCTGGGGTCAGTCAGGTGGAAAGCCCCTCTTAATAGATCTCTGCTCCCAGCGCCCCTACACACACACACACACACACCTGCATGCACACACACACATGCACACACCCACACTCATGCACACTGATATCCACGCTTGCTTGCACATATAGTGCATACTCCTTACAGGCTGATATAGCTTCATGGCAGTCCGCCCTGCAGAATGGAACTGCTGCTTCTGGTTCATTTGCAGTCTTCCTGCTGTTTGTGCATGCTGCCCTTCTTTTGTGCCTCCTCCTGTTTTGCTCATCTCCTGCCTTCAAATTACCAGCCGCTCGACACAGCTGCTCAACACAGACCCTAGCCGGTTGTACTGGCTGTCTTGCACCTGCTCAATACAGACCCTAGTTGGTTGTACTGGCTGTCTTGCACCTGCTCAATACAGACCCTAGTTGGTTGTACTGGCTGTCTTGCACCTGCTCAATACAGACCCTAGTTGGTTGTACTGGCGGTCTTGCACCTGCTCAATACAGACCCTAGTTGGTTGTACTGGCTGTCTTGCACCTGCTCAATATAGACCCTAGCCGGTTGTACTGGCTGTCTTGCACCTGCTCAATACAGACCCTAGCCGGTTGTACTGGCTGTCTTGCACCTGCTCAATATAGACCCTAACCGGTTGTACTGTCTGTCTTGCACCTGCTCAATATAGACCCTAGCCGGTTGTACTGGCTGTCTTGCACCTGGTCAATATAGACCCTAGCCGGTTGTACTGGCTGTCTTGCAGCTGCTCAACAACTCAAACGCTTGCCGGTTATACTGGCTGTCTTGCACCTGCTCAACACAGACCCTTGTTGGTTGTACTGGCTGTTTTGCATCTTTTTTTGTTTGTATGTAGATGCAGCAAATCCTTCGGCTGGTGTTTGTTCAATGGGGTTGTCATGTCTCAGGATTGCCACAGCCTACTCGAACACTTACACCATTTGGTTTTTTTCCCCTGTGAATTTGGTGTGAAACTAGCGTTAGGTTGTTGTTTGGGACTTTAAATGAATGTCTGTGTTTTGTACAATTTAGCATTACATGCTATTTGTACGTAAGAAAACTCAAACCTTAATAGGATTTTCTGGATTGTCCTGTCTGTTTCTTGCTTGGCAACATTCATACTATATTAGGAAACATACATTACTCCGATTATTATATAATCTAATAGTAACAAGGAGACATTCTATAGTAACAGACAAAAGTCCACCATTCAATGCTTGTTTGTTAATTTAATTTGCAAACAGTGTCCCTAACATGCATGCTAGCACTTACTATGAGCTTTCACAACTGTTTATATAACTGAAAATATAACTCTTAGTAACAATATGACTATCAACAACAGCTGCATAATTTACTTTGTTATAAGAAGACATATTTAGGGATATTTTCTCAGTTTCCATAGGACTTTTCTAACTTTCTTTAAACATTCTCAAACCATTATATAACTCTCCAAGTATTACATAATTGGGGAATTATGAGTACAGAAAGGAGCATGCTGATTGCAAAACAGTATTATAAAATTTATTTCTTAAAAAGACAGACAGAAAATGGAGGGTGCCTATGCAAAATGGTAGCAAAATTACTCTTCTCTCTCTCTCTCTCTCTCTCTCTCTCTCTCTCTCTCTCTCTCTCTCTCTCTCTCTCTCTCTCTCTCTCTCTCTCACGGATAAGCTCCTGCTAGTCCCTAGGACAATTCCCGCCCTTCGTCCACATTCACCTTCCCTGTGGCTAATCTGCCTGAAACAAGATGGCTGCCATCCAAATCAATTTGTGGCCAGTGGAGTGTCCATTTGCATGAACACGTGTACCGTCATTTAGTAGATTTTCCCGCCTTGACAGTGTCACCGAGAAGAGTGAAATCATGCATACATTAAAGTCCCCTTGCGTAAAAATCGTTGTCCAATTTATCACTCTCCGGTGCGTTTGGCTGTCCCCGTTTCACTTCTCCTGCCCCCCCCCCCCCCCCCCCCCCCCCCCACCACCACACACCAAAGGAAGTGTTAAGAGATTAAGTGAATTACTCAGCGCCGGGGCATACAGGCGCCAATAAAAGTCAGAACTTTAAGAGATTGCAGGGAGTCGAATTGAGGTAGAGTGCAAATGACGGCCGACATTGAAAAGTAGGTTTGTTGTAAAGTTTAAAGGTTTAAAAGTTAAAAAAAATGGGTTTGAGTCCGAGTTAGACATAAAGAGGATGTGGGTTGCTAGGCTTGGTTTGCCAACCGTACTGTATGAGCGATGAAAAAACAAGTGCATTAGAAAGTAAGATTCTCAGATTGGAATCCGCTGAAACCAATTACAGCGAGGGACTGTTTGAATGACTTGGATAAAGAAAGAAATTGTGAAAGAAATTAGATGGTGTGGTGTATGATGAAGTGCTTGGGACAGATCTTTACAAGAGCAGACAGGTTTACCAGTTTCGCCGCCATTGCCATTTATCTTAAATACAAAACGTATCTCTTTAATTTTTTGGGGGGTATTTCTTTCCTAAAGATTTCTTTTCATCAGCCAGAGTTTGCTGGAATGTTTAGTATTCGCTAAAGTTGCTTCATTATCTCTCCCTTTGATCATGAAAAAGCTAATGAGTTTTGAGTAATTTTCTCTTTTTCATACATCTTTCATGCAAGAAAGATGGATCATCTATAATGTGAATTGACGATTATGCACATTGCTATTCAAAATATTAAAAAGCTTAAACACTTTTCAACAGCAACTTCAAAAATTCTAATTTTATTTTTTACCTGACCTTGCAGCCAACTATTTCAATCTCCCTTTTCACTAACTCTGTATGTTATTCTTTTTTCCCCCCTCTCTCTCTCTCTCTCTCTCTCTCTCTCTCTCTCTCTCTCTCTCTCTCTCTCTCTCTCTCTCTCTCTCTCTCCAGGTTAACAGGCTTCCAGTTGCCCTCACCCATCGTGAGTACGGGCTCCAGGCTCACCCTGTGGCTCCTCTCAGACTACGCTGTCAGTGGTCAGGGCTTCAAAGCTGCCTATGAAGGTAAGGTCACCCTCCGAGACGTGTCAGTCGCCATTTTTTTCACTTACTTTTATGAACCTCCAGCAACAGAGTACCCACGGCCGACCTTATCGCTGAGAAAGTTTACACCCATTGCGTGTAGGCATGCGACTAATTGGATAATCATATTAAGCGCGGCGTTGCAGCACTCTTGTGGTTTGCCGCAAGAGTCACCTCTGGAACTGTCCAGCCAGTTTTATACATTTTAATTCGTCTCTTATCCAAAAAGAAAATAATAATGATTTTGTTGGGTGATGTGCCAAAGCTATAACCACAGAGAGCGTCTCAGAAGCTGTGGCTTGTGTCTGTCATTTTGGATTTAGCTTATTGGCAATAGTGCGCTTTCAAAGTGATGCAGCACAGAGAGGTGTCACGGCTTGTGTCACCTTCAGTGAGTCTATGCTAGGCTTGGCTTGTGATGAACACAGTTTAGCATAAGTTATTCGGTCATAGACTTAGCGCATTAGCTTGGCTTGGTCCTAAGTTGGTGGTATTTTGCTCTCCATTGCTGTGTCTCTTCCCTCCAGGGCTGAGATGGGAGAGGGGTGGGTGTGGTCCGTGGGATGATAAGGTCTTTGCTTTATGACCTAGGGTGGTGCTAATGGTATCACTGTACTCCTTCTGCCTCCGTCATTTACCTTCCCCCTGTTGTGCTGTCCTTTTGCCCAGAGAGAGACAGAGACAGAGATAGAGGGTGAAACAGAGAGACAGATAGGGAGATAGACGGGGAGAGAGAAAGACACAGAAGACAGAGAGGAGAATGGAGAGCACAGGCAGATGTTCTAATTAAGCTAATTACTTGAAATGAGTTGTTCTGTCTGGAGATGAAGATGGATGATATTGGTCATTACGAGTGATGTCACAAAGTGACTCAGGAGGCCTTAAATGGCCTTGCCATATTGCAATCAAGGAAAGACAGCAAATATATATGCCAAAAACATAGTTCGTTTTTTGGTCGTTCCGCCGAGAGACAATTTGGGGCATCTTGCTGTTTCTTTTCTTAGAAAAGAAGAAAAGGGAAGTCGTTAAATATGGTCAAATCTGTTTATTTCAATTATTAAAACAAAATGGAGTCTTTAGTAATATTCTGCACAAACATGACAACAAAACACCTATTACAAATATAATTTCATGATGGCAGTTTACTATGCAAAACACTTACTCTCTGCTCCACTAAACTCTATCACATATATTTATATATGTACAATTCCTTAAACACACAAATATATACACGTCAGTGCTAAATTCATATCGGCACCAGCGGTGTGAATTAGCTAACAGCTCTTTCGCATGTTGAGCACCATGGGAAATCAGTGCCACTGTAATTACCTGCCACCCCTGTCACATGACCCGGGTGAGGACTACATTGACCTGTGTCAAACGGGAAAGGGGAGAGGCCCCGGCTGCACTGACATGATACCGTCGCATTATAGGTGAGAACAAACATTAATTAGTGGTAGACACACTATGCAAAGTGCAGAATATAAATAGTGGACGGCTTAAAGTGTCAGTGCACTCGCATATTGGCCCACACACACATCCATGGCCTTTTACATATACACACACACACACAGATCCATGCCAGCGAAAACACACATCCACACACCTTCCACACAATCACACACATATCCATACACATAGACACAGACAGCTATATCTTTCTACACACACACACACACACACACACACACACACACGTGGGTGTTGCAGTGAGCATATGCAGTGGAGCTACACAATGAGAGCCTGTAGTGCTGTGAGCTCCATGCCCTCCAGAGTGGTAGAGAGAGAGAGAGAGAGAGAGAGAGAGAGAGAGAGAGAGAGAGAGAGAGAGAGAGAGAGAGAGAGAGAGAGAGAGAGAGAGAGAGAGAGAGAGAGAGAGAGAGAGAGAGAGAGAGAAATGAGTGAAGAAAATACCTCTGCTTCATCTCTCAACAATCGACCATCTGGGCTTCACGTACACACACACACACACACACTGATATAAATATACACAGACACACACACACTGATATACAAACAGACACATACACACACAGATTAAAACACACACAAACACACTTTGAGAGATTGTGTGTGTCTGCCTAACACAACATGCCCATAGTGAAATGCTCTTTACTTATAGAATAAGTCTGTAAATGCAGTAATCACATCACACTACCCCCCTCACCCCTGCCAAAATAGCAATCCAGGGGGTCCACAATCCAACCAAACCTGACATCAGCTCATTTCACTAATAACCTCTCTCCACACACACACATCTTAAGAGGGCGATGCTTCATGTGTGCTCCTCAGAACACATGACTTGGGATCGCATTTCAGAAAGCTGTTTACTATTGAATCACTGGGGCTGCTTCAGGTGATACTGATATTTTCATACTCATATTTTTGTCATCTTCATGCATTCTTTCCCCAAGCTCGGGTGACAGTCGTTGTTTAGTATTTTTGGTTATTGACGTTCTTTGCTCCTCTTAATTTGGAAGTTTGAAGTCATAGGGCGTTCCGTCGCTATCCAGGTTAGCTTCCCTTACTCGTCTATCATTATTATTCTCTCGTTTATATTCCTCCAATATTTCTCCCTCTCTCTCCAAGGCATCGGTATTAATAATCAAGAAGTGTGCTACACTCGGTTTGAACCCGGAGAAATACACCATATGCAAATTGCATTTCGGTGAACTAGGACCGCAACGGGGACGTATTTGTTTTCCTTCTTCCCCAAACTCCCGAACCACCGGTTCCTCGGTGGTCAACAACGCACCAGTGCCGCATGAATAATCCTCCTCCCCCTGTTCCACGTTTGACGTGCACATGTTCATATACAATGAGAAATCTGCTATTAATGAGCTACCTCACCCCAAGGGCTGCCTCTTTATGCTAATGAGCTACCTCACCCCAAGGGCTGCCTCTTTATGCACTAATGCCCGACCGCCCTCGCCTAATCGACACACGGTGTTTTTTTTTATTTGAATGGCTCTTCTGTTCGGATAGCCGACCTGCATGTAACGCAAGGTGTCTATCTCCTGTTGTCAGAGGAAGCTGTGAAATAACACATTAACACTGGGGAAAGCAGTTATTTTGAACCTTGGCGTGTTTGAGGTTGTTGTTTTTTTCGGGGGGGGGGGGGGGGGGGGTTTGCTAGTTGCATACACTTCTGCCCGCAGGTTCTCCTAAGCTAGTGTAATCACATTTCCCAAACTCTCACTAGACTTGCAGTTGCTCCCCATACACTCCATATATACATATAATATAACAGCCAAGCTGCATGCTCCAGTGAAACTAATGTGTATAGTGGATTCGTCATCTCAGCTCCATAACTGAATGGCCCTGAAGCGATTTCATAAGAGGACTGTGTGGAACACATCTAAGTGCCTCTGCTGTTTAAGGCTAAGACAAAAGGCCGCTAACGAGGTGTCGTCCCTCCACGCAGTTTCTAATGCTGCGCGTGCTGTCCTCCTCTTCTCTTCTTTTGTCCTCTGTGCACTCCAGGCTTTGTCTTTGGCTGCATGAATAGCAGGAAGCAACCCTAGGGTCTGCCTCTGTTGTGGCTGTAGCGATGAAATACGCTACAGCAACCCATGATATATAGGTGGTGTTCAGCGCCAACAAACAAATGAAAGCAAACCCGTACACAACATGGATGTCGTGTTTATCGACTGTAACCTTCCCTACCAGGTCCCCTTATAGTGAATAAAACACAATTGCTCTGTCCTTGTAATATGTGCATGGTGATTGTGTGTTAGTGTATGTATGTATGTGTGTGTGTGTGTGTGTGTGTTTCCTGCCATCTTGCTGTGAGATGTGGCTTGATATCTGGTGTGTGTTCTATACTGTAATAGGTCTAAGAGGCTGTGTGAACACTGTGAAATATCTCCCCTCTCTCATCACTATGGTAACTCCTACTCTCGCTCTCTCTTTTCTAACTAACTCTTTTTCTCCCCAACTCTCTTTCTCTTTCCCCCTCTCTCACTTCTGCAACCCTCTCTCTCTCACTCTCCATTTCTCTTTCTCTGTAACCCTCTCTCGCTCATCTCTTTGCAAACTTGTTATTCATGTTTAATCTATTTCTGCAGAGGATGGACTTGAGGGATCCGAGGGGAATTAGACACATTTTCAGAGCGTCTTAAAAGTAAACTGAGAGAGCGTTAGAGTGCATGTGTGAGAGAGAGAGATAGAGAGAGAGAGAGACAGAGAACGAGAGAGACAGAATGAGAGAGAGAGATAGTCTCTTATCTATTCATGTCTTGCTACCTGCCATCCCCTTTCCATAGTGTAGTGTATTTTTCTTTCTTTCTTCCATCTTTTCTTTCCCCTTGACAATTTTGCCTCCCCCATATCCCCCTTGTCCCCCCCACTTTTACCATCCCTGCTCCCTCTTTCTCTCTCTCTCTTTCTCTCTCTCCATCTCATTCTCTGTCCATCTCCATCTCTCTTTCTCATTCTGTCACTCTCTCTCTCGTGTTTCATTATTTGTATTATTTCATTATTTATTTGTATTTAACTTTTCCCTGTCATCATCATTTTTCAAAGGATACGTGTTGTGATGTCTATGTAGATTTATTCTGTAACATGATGCATGTTACGTAAATAAATAATTTTAATAAATCTCTCTTTCTAGAACTATGTCTTTGTCTCTTGCTCAGAGGCACAGTGAAGTTTTGGTGATGATAAGCAAGTGCCTCCCTGGTCCGTTCGTCTCATCTCTGCAGAGTCGGAGTCCCTCCCAACTGTGTCAGCCGGGAGGAAGCAAAAAGAAACCATAACCACATAAACAAACAGCGTAAACAGGCTCATATACCCAGAACAGCACAGGCAGCAGACACCCACAAAGAGCCTCGCTAGTCGACCGCCCACACACACACACACACCCAGAGGAGTATTTTAAAGCCACCAAGACATGTTGTTTGCTAAACTTTGTCAAAGTGAATACGCAATGTGGCATTTGAAGTCCTGCAAGTGACACTTTCCTTCACAACATTCAAATAATTGACGTCGGATGGGGAGTAAATCATAAGGTGAATAATGAATGCTCATGCGCAATTTAGCAGCCGCGCTCCCATCATAGGGGTTGGGGGGTTGTTAAAAATAAATATTTGTCAAAGAAAGAAAGCTAGTGTAATGTGAGGACAAGTGACACAGTGGTGACGGGGCATGGTGGCTCCGTGGTTAAAACGGCTGCCTCGGAGCAAGATGATCCTGTGTTTGAGGCCTTTCGACTCCTGCCTTCCTGTGTGGAGTTTGCCTGTTCTCCCTGGGTTCTTTTGGATTTTCTCCCGGTGCTTTGGTTTCCCCCACAGAACAAAGCATGCCATGCATGGTGACACCCCTGCCCTGCCCATAACCAAGGCATTAAAGCATTACTTGAGTCGGTTCCCGAGGGCCACACTGAGGCCCCACACTGGGGCCCACGGCCTCTAGCAGGTCAGGATAGGTTGAATGCAGGTAATTAATTTCCCCACAGGGGATTAATATAATATTCTTATAAACAATGTTTTGTTTGGTCTGCTTTATGGGAAAAATGGTAGCTGAAAACACATGCTTACAAAAGATAGATGGATGGATGGTTGGGTGGATGTTTGGATGGATGAATGATAGATGGATGGATATTCAGATCAATTGCGGAGGAAAAGAGGTAATTGTAGAGGTGTGGTGGAATCAGTCTCTCTCATTCACTCACTCACTCGCTCACTCGCGCTCTCTCTCTCTCTCATTCACTCACTCACTCACTCACTCGCTCACTCTCACTCTCTCACTGTCTCTCTCTCACTCTCGCAAGACACATCTCACTCCGAAAAAATATTGAATATATATATATGTATATGTGTGTATATATACAAAACAACAAGCTGTTCTCAAGCAGCAGGTAAGTCCAACTAAAGCTGTTTGACGGTGGGAGAGAAGGATGTAGTGATTGAGGGATAGAGAGATGGAGAAAGATGGACTTGCAACTAATCCTACTCTCCTAATGTCCCATTTTCAGCCCACTGGGACTCCATTATTGCCCTGTTTGTTGACACCTGCTGATTTAAAGAGGCAGGCTGGGGGATTTATTTCACACCTGCTGACAACTTGTGAGAGATTGTCCTTTTTATTTTTTATTTTTTTTACATTTAGTTGTTGCCTGTGTTGCACTGATAAAAGTGTCATTTATTTAAAAAATAAGATGGAATGGAAGCACTATAGTTCTGCCGGGTAGACGTTTGTGTTAACTATTATTATTGTGATTTAGGTCAGCTGTTTCACCTCTCTCTCTCTCTCTCTCTCTCTCTCTCTCTCTCTCTCTCTCTCTCTCTCTCTCTCTCTCTCTCTCTCTCCCCCCCCCCGTTTCTCCTCCCCCCATCAGTTGCTCTCCCCCTCTCACTCTCATGCACACTCTTCATCTCTCTTCCCTGTTCTAGTGGACTAAAACGATATGCTTGACAACGAGCAAGTCTTTGTTTCTGTCACAAATGTTACAGATGTTTAACAGTGCCATGCTATTTGTTTGCTTAGTGTGCTAAGCCTATTTGCAACGTGTTAAAAGTAAATATATTTTACACCTCTACTCGGTTTCAGTATTTAGACCAACAAGTCACTGTTCACAGCAAAACCCCAGTGTTTTATTTTGCAAGGGAATTGCATTTTGACAACTCCTTTCACATCCTCTACTAATGCGTTTCATTTGTGTCATACATAACCCTACTGTGCACACACATGATAGGCTAATATGGTGATCAGAACTTTGTTTGGACTGTAATATGAATTATTTTCATATTGTTCACAACATAAAAGGATTGTCTCCTCACTGTTCTGACTTTCTATCAAACTAGTGTGTGTGTGTGTGTGTGTGTGTGTGTGTGTGTGTGTGTGTGTGTGTGTGTGTGTGTGTGTGTGTGTGTGTGTGTGTGTGTGTGTGTGTGTGTGTGTGTGTGTGAGAGAGAAAACAAGCAAGCTGTCTACTGCGCTACCAAGGCTGCATGTAAAAATGCTCTCTCTATTTGTATCCTGGTCCATCTGACTGCAACATTTAGCATTTTCATCCTAAACATTACTTTCCCTGTCTGGTGTGCTTTTCCCTGCCTCCCCAGGGAAAATACAATGCAATGGAAGACACAATCACCAGAAAACAAGGCTATGTACATTATCTTCTACCTCAAGAGGGATTTAAATTTAGAATTTAAATCGTACAAACAGTAAAAAAAATAAGATGTTTCGCAACATTTCAACTCAATAACTCAATGCCAGGTACACTGTCTTTTTCATAGTTCCTTCACAACTCTACAGTTCCCACCAGGCTGACATACATTTACATCTGCAAGCTTAATGACAATCTCCGGGTTTAAATTATGCATGTCCCGCTCCCTTTTCATGTCATGTCTTCACTTCTTTTCAGCATTCAGTATTTATTGTATTTTACAAATACTTATACTAATATTCAAATTATATTTTGTTCCACTACTATTATGGAATCATTTTTAAGGTTAGCCATTTTGATCAAATTCCCATATACTTATATATGGTGGGAAATACCTCAACTTGTAAAAAAAAATGCCACAAAGTTCGGTTGGAGACGTAAACGTTTTTGCTAAACACCCAAACATTTAACTGAAATGCATGGAAACATGGAAACCTTTGGCCGAGAACACATTGATGCCCACTGCGTCTGCCTGGCTTCTATGTCCTGGGCTTATGCTATCTTTTTGTTTGTGCAATATATGTTGGCATGGCAACAACAAGCTAGTAGTTAGTCTCCTGATGTTGTTTTTAGTGACATTATTGTGATAACTTATTTTGAAACATGACACTTTCCAGTTGCTTTCCCATGTATGGACAAGGCAACATGAATGCATTGTTAGTGGTATCACAGTCTGATTCCCAGCGACGGGCGCTACGGTACGTAAATGTTTACCATAGTTAGAATGAATGGTTAGCGGTACAGTGAGTAAGCATGACATCCTGCCCCACTCCATCCCATCAACACCCATCATGCTCTTGGCTTAAAAGGAAGAAAATGGACCATTATGGTACCAACTGTTTTGTCCATGAACACATTTGCTCATTTATTTTTCTAAAGAAACCCTGTCTGATGTCTGCACTCTCAATGGGGATTGGGCAGAGGGTGGTGGTGGTGGAGTGGGTGGAGCAGATTCCTCTCCGGCAGATTGGAACTGTTATTAGTGGCTGGCGTGGGAACGGACTACAGGCGTTTTCCTTTGACCATTAAACAGTTCTGACACTTCATTAAGGGCTGATTGTTGTGCGTCTACTTCCCTTTCTGCCTAATGAAGGCTGCACCGGCTCACTGGTACACACACACACGCACTTGCACACACACACAAACATACAGCTACACGGATCCTCTGTGCGTGAAGGTACACACACACACATACACACACACACACACACACACACACACACACATGGATCCTCTGTGCGTGAAGGTACACACACACACACACACACACACACACACACATGGATCCTCTGTGGGTAAAGTTTCACACAGACACACACACACACACACACATGCACGCACACACACACACACACACACACACACACACACACACACACACACACGTACAGAATACGCACACACACACACACACACACATGCATGCAGGCATCACGCGCGCAAGCACATGCACACGGAACATACACATGATCACATTTGCATACAACTTACATATACTTTGCATACCAATATACTCACTCATACCAACATGCACACGTATGCTCACTCCCAATGTGTGACCCTAAAGAATACTTACACCTCCACTTGAATATTCATCCATAATGGAATCTTCAGAGAGCTCATCTAAATAAATACAAATATATAATTATAATAAATATAATTTTCTGCACTTTTAGACCTTTACGTCTGCAGCTGATGTGCTGAATTGTTATTGTAATCATTTAACATAATCAAGTGAATGAGGCACTTATCTGGCTTGGTTACGTCTTATATTATGTTTTACTATGATTCAAAGCCTTTGAGTTAAACTACCTAAGTTATTAATAGAGCGTTGAGCGAAGGAATATTTTAAGGCTAAACAGTCAACAGATTCCTCTGGCTTGACTAGACCAGACTTGACCTTTCCATCGCAGAATGGGGCTAGTGGGTTAAACACATATTACCAAGTCACCAAAATGTTTCTAGAAACAACTGGCTTCACTTTATGTTAATATTTTATACCCTGAAACCTCAAATACCCAAAACCTATGTCGGAGTCCATTTAGTTTTTCTTCCTCTTTTAGAACTGACACAAGCTAAAAGCTTTCTTGACAGACATTATTGGCCTCTTTGAGGCATCTCCAGGCCGCTCTGACACTTCAAATACTATTTTTTTCTTATACTTTCTCCTCTAACTCCTCCATTTCTGTTCTTTTTGGGTGAGTGGGTGACATGACCATTTTTTTGTGACAAATATGAACATATGTACACTGACAAACAAACACACACACACACCCACATACACACTTCTGTGTTAAACATTCATAGGGGGCCTCTTACACACGTCAACATATGTGACAGCTAACACACACACATGCACACACACACACACAAACACACACACAGACAAGATCCCTTAAACATTCATGATGGGGGCCTCTTTAAAGCAGCAACATATGGGACAGCTTACACACACACACACACACACACACTCACTCACTCACTCACTCACTCACTCACTCACTCACTCACTCTCTCTCTCTCTCTTAAACATTATTGGGGGCCTCTAAGACACAGCAACATATTTGACAGCCAACACACACACACACACACACACACACACACACACACACACACACACACAGACACAGGTCGGGGGCAGCCGGTAGCACTCCGAGCTGCAGGTCACCGCTCTCTGCTGCCTCCTGGGCTCGGTGTCAGTGTGGTCTGTCTGCGTCTGCCCCTGGCTTCTGAGATGTCCCTGAGGTTCTGGAAGGTCCTGAGAGTGCCTGTAACCTGGTGTGAGATGCGTGTGGCATCATGACAAGTTAAACACATGCCTGAGGCCTGGGGGTGGTGGGGGGACGAGGGCGGACGACACATGCTTGTTGTTGTCTTCGGTTACGCGCACATGTGTGTGTGTGTGTGTGTGTGAGGAAAAGGTTAAGGGCTTTACATGTCTTCATTTCTCTGCATCAGTGTCTGTGGCTTGGACGTGTGTGTGTGTGTGTGTGTGTGTGTGTGTGTATGTGGTGCAGACATGCTGGTGCTGGTGTGTGTTGGCATGCATGCAGTTGTGTACAATGAACATTGACATTGTCTCTGGCTGGCCTGTTCCATATGTGTGTGTGTGTGTGTGTGTGGAGTGTGTGTAAGTGCATGCGAATGTGGGGGGTATCATCTAAAGGTGCTTTGGGATCCCTGTTGTCTAGTTTCAGACAGACTACACCCTGACAGAGCGTACACTCTGCATTAGAGAGAGAGAGAGAGAGAGAGAGAGAGAGAGAGAGAGAGAGAGAGAGAGAGAGAGAGAGAGAGAGAGAGAGAGAGAGAGAGAGAGAGAGAGAGAGAGAGAGAGAGAGAGAGAGAGAGAGAGAGAGAGAGAGAGAGACTGGAGGAGGACAAGGAAATAAAGGAGACGTCACATGTTGTGTATCGGGTTGGAATAGAGATGTACACTGGCAAAAACAACAAAGACCAGACAAGAGGGTGAAAAAAGGAATGTTGAGAAATTACAAAAGAAGAAGACAAGAGAAAAACCAATGCCAAAGAAAACCATCATTTAAAAAACATAACACTAAGGATGGACCTTCCTCCGTGTTCTGATATAATGCATATACCTGTCTCTGTGCTAGGATTGGCCAGTAAAAGCAGGCCAAAATAGAGAATGGTAAAGCAGCACAAATTCTGTCTCCTACTGGAGCTCATACAACCCATGTCCATGCTGTAACCATTAATGTGAATTATTGCTCAAGGGAGATCTAAAATAGCCCCAAAAAACCAACTCGTTCAACAAAACCGTTACCAGACCTACTCTATCCATCCTCTGACATAAATCACGGCCTATATTTTGCAGCTTCAAAATGTAGTCGTGGCTATCCCAGCATCCTACCCAACTCAAACTGTGCTGAACTTGTCTGAAATGATTTGGGTGGTTTTATCACTGTGCTGTCTATCTGTGTGTGTGTGTGTGGTCCTGGTCTCTTGGTACGCTAATTCTCCCACTTGATGAAAGTGTGTAATTAAGCGCCTGGATTGGTCCGTTGTAAATGTCATCTGCCCAGCCTGTCGGATCATAGGCTTGGGCGTAATTAATTTCAGCCACTGATAACCCCTTTTTTCCCTTCCCTCTCCTTCCCTGTCCCATTCACTCTCCCACCCTCGCATGAGTGGCTGTAAATAAATTCACCTTCTGGAGATAGTCTGTTCCCGGTTTAGTAAAGTGCAGTGTAAAAGTAGCAAATCACATAGTATCTTGTCTTGTCTAGTATGGTTGTTTTGTTACTATTCCAACAATATAAATTGATGGTTTATTTTCTATGTGTATCTGCCTTTAAGAGCAACAGGGCATGACCTTTGACTTATAATGTAAACTTGAGGAAGTGCAAAGGTTATAAGTAAGGACGAAGCATGGCAGCAGCCATCTTGTTCAGTGTCAACTTATCTGTTCCAGCTAATCAGTCGGGCTATATGGTATGCCTTAGATTACATCATTGGTATGTGTGCATTTTTTATGTTGATTTATCATGGCAGACCTGGATGTTCATGAACATCTGGTGTTTTGATATGTTGTTGTTTGATAACAAGGATGTCTTTAATTTGGTAACAAGAAACAAGTTGAAAATAACAGATTGTTATGTCCCTGCACTGTTAATCTAACTCAGTTACTTTGAACTGAGCCATTTTTGCATTTATCAGATGCCCTCTGCAATGTGCCTGCAATATACCTGAGACACCTTACCTCACTTAACATTACTTTACATATTGTCTCTTAGCTTCAGTTGCATACATATGTTTATTTTATATACAATCATTTTATTACATTCTGCTGTTGGTTAGATGGATATTTTATCTTTAGTTAGAATATTTCTATTTATGCTGTATTTTTTATTTATATAGCTTTTTTATTTTTTTATTTACATAGATGTTTCTGGCTTGAGCTGAAAAACGGTAACAAACAACTTCCTCCAGGATCTATAAAGTCATCTGTATCTGTACCTGTAGAAGGTTGCTTTGTGCAGCATAGTTGCTGCATAGCATAACACAACACAGCATAGCATAGCATAGCATAGCATAGCACAGCACAGCATAGCATAACAGAGCATAGCATAACAGCCTAGACTCTATAGCATATAGAGTCTAGGCTGTACATATAGCAGATATACATATAGCATGTATATCATTGCAAAACATACCATAACATTATATTCATTATATTCATAGAGCTAAAGGGACAGGACTACAGCTAAAAGCAGTTGATCTCAGTTTAACAATGCCTAGTTGCGGATGTAAAGATCACTCTATAATCCAATGACCTTTGGAAAATGACCAACCTTGTTACGTTCTGTGTGTATATATATATAATTATAATTATTTATTTTATTTTTGGCAAATTGGTTTTTCTAAGGAATGAACATATTGACAATTCTATTGCGGGGATACAAATCCCAAAGTCTGCATGGTTTGAAGAATGTATCAATTCATCTGCATTCCCCATGTGCCTTTACCGTAAATACCATATACACATCTATATTTGTTTTTTCCTTTCCCCCGATTACAATTCCCTCGTAGAAGCCCCAGAGGTGTAGAAATATGCACAATGTCAACTGTATTTCACTACTCATTCATATTCTCTTAGCTCATTCCCCTGACAATTATTCCCTGAATCTCTCACACAAAACCAATAGCTTCCAACCGATGTCTTTAACCTTTCTTTTTTTTTCTTTTTTTATTCCAGCGGAATACTTTTTGTCATCTCTCTGTTAATGAACTCTGACCCTTATTTGCATTTGTACTATTTTAGTCTTCAACTCTTTGGTACACTGCTAACCCCCGCTTCATCCCTTTAATGTCATACAAATTTTCTTTATTTTTTTAACTCGTTTAGTTTTCATCATCTCTATTGTTTCCAACATTTCTCTGTCTATCACTCTCTGTAACAGCATTTTTTCTTTCTCATTGTCTCTCGGCTGTTCTATCTTTCATCAGGATTAGCCTCTTTGCTTGTTAGCGTGCTAGCTCTTCTGCTCTCCAAATCCCTCGTTTTTCTTTTGCCGCTCTCTTTTCTTTGTGCGGATTAGTGCCGTATTGTCATCGGATTTAGATGTCATTGTTTCATGGCCCAGGATGAGGTGGGAGTGTATTGTGTGTGTTTGATTCTGAGTCTGTGTTAGTGTTTAGAAGTTTGCGTCTATAAGTTTCTCTTTATGATCCAGAGATGATGTTAGCATCTTTTTTTTATGAGACAATTACTCTGTAAAATACAATAGGCCAGCACACACACTTTTAAGACACTTAAAAGTGTTGAGTTGAAAACAAGGGTGAAAGGGAAAAAATGCCAGATATTGAGTAAGAAGACCGAAACAGTTATAGATACGTGGAGTCCATATCAAGTAAAGTCGACTCAATTAAATTAGCATAGCCCTTAATCACAGTTTCAATGGTCTTTAAACGTCATTTACTACACTGCTTTGTTAAATACTTGTTTCTGATTGGTCAAGCACAAGGTCTGGTATTTCTGTATAAGACCGCTGCTATGAATTACAGACTGTTGCTATGGATGCTATTCCAACCATTACAGATTATACTTTTAGCGGTAGCAATTCAATACTTTTTAAACCAATACAATCACTTTTTGCTTGTTATATTTTGTCTGATTATTGATTTCTTTAGTAAGTAGCCGTGTAAGAAGCGGGATAATGTAAAGCAAATCTTCAGTGTACCTTCAGGAAGCCTTTGCATCAGCGTTTATTTCACAATAATGACCAGCTTACTGTACATTATCCCTTACATATTTATTACAACCCCTAACCCTAGCCCCCCAAGTTGCAAATACACCTCCTTAATTATTAAGGAAGAAACCTTGAGAAGAAACGTGAGGGATCCCAGCTTTCAGAGATGGTTAGGAGTATGATGGGTGCCATAATTGACATGCATAGTATTTCAAGCAAACATTTTAAGTCAAATGAAATTGTTAGAAATAGAAAATTTGTATTGTCCATGGTGATGAAGTGCTAGCCGGCGTTAGCAAGCTGGTAGCCGTTAGGTGGGGTGGCCAGGCGTCCAGTCATGATCACAGCAACACACTTAAACATGTGGATCATTGAAGCTCATGTGGCTTTCTTTCACCAGTTTATTGCTACTATGGACATTCACAACCGGTGAACCTTGCAGTCTGTGACGATCCACTTACAGAAGAATAATATGAGCTGGCATTTCATATCGCAACCGATTCTGTGTAGCTGTGTGTAGCTGCAGATTGTGCTAGTTTGAAATTAGTCCTATGATAATTTGTGAAGCCATATCAAGATTATTAGCATCCTTTTTTAGATATAAAGTCCTCAGGATGGAAAATATTTATCATATCCACTGAACTAGTCCAAATTAGGAAATTTAGAACAATTGCTTCATAACTGTTAATTGTATATATTTTTACAAAACTCTTGTACAGCATATCTCAGGTTCTGCTTTTGGGTGTTATATCCAATTGAAGTAGAAAATACCTCTGTAAAAACAAGCTGTTGATGGGCACATTCATGGGAGAAAGTGGACCAGATAGAAGTGAGTATCCAAACCTCTAATGCTTCTTACTTCCAACATCCGGTTCTGTATTTGGATCTCTTCGGTCGATCAAATCTCACCAACAATGGAAGCACTCTAACCATCTTAGTGTCTCTCCCAGCTTTCTAATTGGATGAAATGTAACACTTGATTTATTCAAAATAGAGGAGGAATAAATATTCATCATAGAGGAATACCATTGAACACGATATTCATCCTATTTTGTGGAATTTCCTAACCAACCTAATTTCTCATTCCTGTCTTGGCTGTAAT
Source organism: Lota lota (assembly GCA_026745465.1). NCBI lineage: Eukaryota > Metazoa > Chordata > Actinopteri > Gadiformes > Lotidae > Lota > Lota lota. Next base: position 1,370,202 of record JACYXH010000473.1, on the reverse strand, counting down.
TAGTCTGAATTTAATAAACTTGTATTTAGCATAAAGACTAAATATAGCCACTCTGTGTTTAGCATTCACGGTGAAATTGCCTGTGACTCCTATGAACAGTGACCTCTTGGCATCCTATCCCACCGCCTTTAATTGTTATAAACCGCATGGCTGGCAGGCCGGCCCAGCTGTGTTTAATCATATTTCTGTTTGCTCTGTGGCTCCCAAGCCCCAGCCATTCATCAATTTGGACTGATCGATCAGCTAGTGAACATCCGCCCCCACCACCATGCACACCACCATACCACCACCCGACCCCCAACCCCTCTTCACCCTCTCCGTCTTCTTCTCATTGACATGCAGTGGCAGTTCAGATACGCACTTCTGAACGTCAGCCAAAGTTCAGAGGTCAGATTAGACCTTTGGTTTGGATGTCATTCTCTCAACCTTTTTTTTTGTCTGTCTGTCCAGCTTGCTCGCCAGCTATCCATCCTGTCCATCAATCTGACCATAAAAAAAAGGACCTGTATCTGTAATTATGTGTTGCTTCTATGTTAACAATATGTTGACTTACTGAGGAGTCATGAGATTGTTGATGGTCTCTACTGGATCTGATGTCATTTGATATAAACCGTGAAACTTTGCGTTGTCAGGCCCATCTAAGTGGCTTTGATGTGTGTGTGTGTTTGTGTGTGTGTGTTCTTATGTGACATAGATGGATAGAGCATGAGAGAGAGAGACACGCGCACACAAGCTGACTTTTGCACCAACATAAAGGTTGTCTGTGTCTGTACCTATTGCAAGCTCACTGTGTCTTATTGTCTTAACAGTGCCGATTACGGGAACATAGAGCAAAACATGGAGATACATGCAACTTGATTATTAAAATCTGTGTAAACACATGGTACACTTAAGTTTCGCAAATATTATGTGGTAGCAATTTAGAATAACTAAAATTTTGAAGCATTATTGAGGTTAATAGTGAATTCAACATGAATGAAGCATTGTTCCTACATGAATGCTCATAAGTAAGCAATTCCTAATAAGATAGATAGTCCCTACTTTAGATGAGCTCACACAAGTCATAACTAATGCTTCCTAACTAACTGAACTAATCATGAATTGCAGCATTATTAAGTGTTTATAAATCATTGTTAACACATTGTAAATAGTTTGTAAATCATTAACTCACACTTTATAAACAATCTTATGAACCATTATCTCTTACATTTTTTTAACTGATTATTTGTATTATATATATATATCATTAGTTATATAACTAGTTGATGACTATTTGTGTAGCAACAATACTTTTTTTTTAATAATTCACTATTAACTACAACTTTTTTAATGCTTCAATGTTGCCGTTCTTCTGAACAACCTGTTACATTTTAAGTTGCTATCTATTTGGAGGTCTACATACAGTTTTTTATCAACAACCTTTACTAAAAAACCTTTCTCAGCTGGAGTGCTGATGTATAAAGTCACACAGAAGCTTCTGCCATACCACCAAAATGGGATAATTTCTGGAAGGAAGGAAATTGGTGGGATGGCACATTTTGTTAATTCCCTGTTTTTTATTAACTCATTCACCTCTGTACAGTAATTGATGAAAATAGCCAATTAGTGGGGTGCTGCTGAGTGTAGTGTGATTGGCTTAAATGGGATGGCGTTTCGTTTTAGACACGGCTTAATGGTGTCAATTGCTTCCACCATGGCCTCTTACATGTTAGTTTTTTTTATCTCTCCTGCCATTATATGAATTATGTAATTATGAATTCAAAAAAAATATGTATAAATACAAATACATTATTTTTAGAACCTTTTTTTTTAACTTACAATTGTGCTCTCTTCATTTGACATATATAAAATGTATGAAATGTATATGTGATTCTGACGCCTGCTTTTGCTATCGTGTATTTGTGTGGATTTGACAGGGGCAGTGGGGATAGTTCAAACTGTTGCCTTGACAACAAAGCAAACCTCTCGAAGAATACTCCCACGGGTGACGCAAGGGGGGGATAAGAGAAATCCTAGCAAAGATTAAACCAACAAAGATGCGTAACAGTGATAATGAAGTGGACACTAGACGAAGACATACCTCGAGTCGTACCTTGACTGTTGCCAAGGTAACCAAGAGAGGAGGACAGGATAGGGTATTAGAAGAGAGTGAATGAGGGGAGAAGAGAGAGACATCAATCTAAGAAGGAGAACACCCATATTAGTTGCAAGATTCAACAAATCATACACCTTTTCTTCTAACCGTGTTATTATTTCAACAACAACCTGATGGTGTTTATCATTTCCCATTCAAAAACTCCTGCATGTGACTTAAGGCCCAGTACAAGATGTACAATTAAGTGTGTGTCTGTGTGTGTGTGTACTTTTTGTTCCGGTGTCAACAAAAGCTGTGTGAATACACCTGTTGTACAAACACTGCTGAACAAAGGAATGGCGGTGAAGCTAACTGTGCAAATAGTAATTTCAGGCAAGAGATTTGTCTGCAACGCCAGAGGGATTTAGATCAGAGGCGATCTTGTCCGTGTGGATGCTTCTGATCCAGCTCTCTAAATATTTTTTTCATCCAACACATCTTCCATAATAGTCTCCTATCTGGCAGCCTCCTTTATCAAACACACTGGGCACAGAGTGGTGCATTGTGTGTGTATGTATGTGTGTGTGCTGTAAGCCTTTTCTTCACACCTCAGTGGGTCTCACATGACAAGTTGCCTCTGCAACATCACCTGCTGTCATTGGATCAGGAACTTGAAAGTTGATATGAGTCTGTATGTATACAGCATGTGCAAGTGAGTGGGTCCAGGTAAGTGTGTGTGTGTGCCTGTGGGCAACATGTTGACATGATCTGGTATGCAATCGTGTGTGTGTGTGAAAGAGAGAGGTATCTATGTGTGTGTGAGTGTGCGTGTGTGTGCCTGCATGCGTGCAAACACCATGATCTGGTTTTTGAGTGTGCGAGCCAAAGTGTGGAAAAAAAGGAAATTTTCCCTCATATTAGCACTTTTTTCCAAGCAAAAATGGCTTTCTGGCTGGTTGGACTGGATAACAGACAAGAGATTTGTGATCCCTCACCAATCCGCTGGCACGTATACACAAAGCTGGACGCCACTTTTGTTTCACACGCCGGGCCAGACACACAGCAGGAAACAGACGCAAATCAACAGGGATAGATTTAGCTATCCAGGTGTGCGTGCGTGCACACAAAGACACACAGACAGACAGACAGACAGACAGACAGACATTCTCATTTACACACACACACACACACACACACACACACACACACACACACACACACACACACACACACACACACACACACACACACACTAATATACACACACACACTCATATACACACACACTCATATACACACACACTCATTCCCACACACAGATACCCAAGCGCACACATCAATAATTGTAGCCCTAATTGTGTAATTGTGTGCATCTCACACACACACTCACAGAGACATCTCACGTCACGCTATATTTTATCTCGCTATCCTCCTAATTGGCAAAACTGCACTCATCCTAATGAAAATCTAACATCATCAGCTTCCAGTATGGCGAATCAAAGGATGCTGTTATCTGAATTGTTATTCAGCAAATCTCTCAGCGATTACCGAGCTGTTGAGTCAATTTACACACGCATTCAAAACAACCGTGATCTGTACGAAACATGGAGAATACACATGTGGTATGTGATTGATGTATGCATACAATTTTGGATGTGTTAGACATTGTGACATAATCAGATAAATCCTCTTCTTCATTTGCTTCCACTTCAAATTCCAGGACTTTATTGTACTTACATTCAGAAATATCTCTCTCTCTCTCTCTCTCTCTCTCTCTCTCTCTCTCTCTCTCTCTCTCTCTCTCTCTCTCTCTCTCTCTCTCTCTCTCTCTCTCTCTCTCTCGCTCACTTTTATATCCATTCTGTTGCTTTCCTGCCCTTGCTAAGACGCCTCTGTACTTGACTTCCTTGAAACACTGACTTCCAAAGCAGTTGCCGGATGATTTTTTTTTTCTTGATAGCCGTTACTAGCTACGTCTGATCCACTGCAGGGCCATGTAACATTAATTCTAAACTAGACTAGATTAAGCGGACCAAGAGGTATGGGAGGACAGCTGTCTATAGCAACGCAGACTAATATAAATAGATAGATGGTGAGCCGAAACACGCTGCTAAAGCAACAGGAACGCTAACACATCGCCAAAGCTGCTCTCGACTGCGACCACTTGCCAACAAGGGAATCCATGTGAATGCTAACATGGGAATCCATGTGATATGATGACAGGTGTCATATCACACTGTGACATTTTCATAAAATAATTGCCCGGTTGGCATTGTCACCATGATGTGTATTTGCCATTGCGAAAAGCAAAGACAGCAGTGCCTCGAGCAGATACTACACACCATGACACCCCCAACAAATAACATCAACATCTGTCTCATTCCATGTCATCCATATCCACACATCCCCCTTATTCTAGCGGCGTCCCACACTGCTGTCCTAGCCTACCACCACCTGTAGGGGGTGAGAGCGAGTCAACTCCCCAGCGTTCATTCCACTGGCAATTAATTTTATGCCGTGAGCAGAGTTGATGGGTGGCTGCCAACTACCGTGTGACGAAGGGGGGGGGGGGGGGGGCAGGCATGTATTGGTCCAATTCCGCTTGACAAAGCAGAAACTGCTTATTGAGCTAATGTGCCAGGGTGCCACAATTGATCTTGCAATGTCACATTCCCCCATCAACCCCCCCCCAACAACAATGAGAGAGAGAGAGAGAGAGAGAGAGAGAGAGAGAGAGAGAGAGAGAGAGAGAGAGAGAGAGAGAGAGAGAGAGAGAGAGAGAGAGAGAGAGAGAGAGAGAGAGAGAGAGAGAGAGAGAGAGAGAGAGAGAGAGAGAGAGAGAGAGAGAGAGAGAGAGAGAGAGAGAGAGAGAGAGAGAGAGAGAGAGAGAGAGAGAGAGAGAGAGAGAGAGAGAGAGAGATTATGGATTGTTGGCTATTGGATTGAGAACACACTTGGTTTACTTTAAGTTAGACCAAGGCCCGCAACAGCAGTCTCTAGCCTCCATCTTCTCTCTCCTCCACTCCCTCTGTTGTCTAACAGGCTTTCCTCACACACATGCTGCTGCACATGTCTCATCTATGCCTTTTTTCCCACTCTGAAGACATTCGTTTTTTGCGTCGCTGTATCTCTACCCTCTGTATTTCTGTGGCTTTCTCTTCTCTTTCCTTGCTGTTTTCTCCCCCTCTCACACATCTTGCCCCACTAAGGTAAGGCAAGATGCAGATTGTTGGAGACAAACAAAGATGGTAGATCTGGGCAAGCAGATTGATACAAGCCAGAGAACAACAAGGACAAATGAGAAGTACCTTTAGGCCATGTGGGTGTATGTATTTTTAAATACCTGTTTGGGACCGTTTCTATAGCTACCTGAAGCATGTCCCTGTTTTCAACTCTATTTGACATGCTGCTGACTGGCAAAGTGAATGATGAAAAATGAAATAACATCCCTCCTCCCTCTACATTTCCAATCCTTTCCTTCTCTTATTTTCTTTCTTCCATCTCATTTTTGCTTACCGTTTCCCCTTCCATTCGTTTTTTTTTTAAATCGGTTAATAGCAGAAACATTTTAAATAAAAAGTATTCTGCCTAGATAGATACTTTCTACTGTTGCATTTATTGATCATTTATGGATTCCACTCATACTACCTGTCCTAAACATTTAAGAATCTCCGTCGTGCAATATAACTAATTTCTACAGACATTTCCTGACAAATAGGTTTTATTGTCGTCCACAGACTATAACCCCCTCCGGATTTGTCACCGGAAAACAAAAAGATAAATTGGGTACCGGGACTTTAGATACCCAAGTAGAGAACATCCGTTTTACCAAGGTCAAGGGTTCCATCTCCATCTCCATCTGCACTCTGCTTGTATTGATCACCTGAAACATTGAGATTCAAAGCAAGAATAAAGAGCTACGAGTGGGAGACTGTATAGACTGTAGAAATGTATGGAAGCGAGACAGCAGGAGATAGATTAGCAGACTACCCCCTCAGTTCCCACTGGTATCCCCACTGTGTGTGTGTGTGTGTGTGTGTGTGTGTGCGCAGGTGTGCATATGTGTTCATCTATCCATTTCGCCCCGCCCCTACAGTCAGCCAGCATGTTCTGGGCAGCAGCAAGGCGGGTGGGGTTAAGGTGGGATAGGGTGGGGGTGGGGGCGGGGGATTGGGGTGGTTGCCATTGATGTACGAGGCAGAGCCTTTGGGGCTTCAGCACTGGAAGTGCTTTAAGCACCCCGGCCCCTGGGATGAACCAAGGGCCCCGTGACTTATGGACCTGCCACCACAAGAGCCCCCCCAGGGGCTTATAGAGGGGGGAGGAGTCGGAGGAAGATGGGGTGGTGGTAGCACGACGATTTTGAAACAAGGTGATTGTGGTGCTCAACATCCTGTGTACGGTGATAGAATTCTGGGGCTTCCTCCTCCTCCTCCTCCTTCTTCTATTTTTTTCCCCTGGTTGAGGAAGAGGATCTCCAGGACGCTATTACCCACCAGCTAGACTGTGCTTTAATGGCTCTAAAGCAGGCAAAATTGCAGAATCATTTGTGGGATAATGTTGATTTATGAGAAGAGGTATGGGGAAGGAATGTAATGGGGAGTAATGCACCTCGCTAATATACAAAACAGTTTCTCCCTATATTGCTCTAAATATGTGACAAAGCCTTTACGTTTGTTTGTTTTTGTTGCTCTCCTTACCTCCCACTCTCTCTTTCTCTCTGTCTCTCTCTCTGTTTGTCTTGGAATATTTACCTAATTTTAGGATTTAGATCGCAGGGGTAAATGGGGTGGATTGAGATTAATTACTTTATACAACGCATACTAAACAAAGCAATACTTATGCCTTCTTCATAAGCCATAGGCTTCTTGAATTATTTTATTTAGATACGGTTCTCTCTCTCTCCCTCTCCACCTCCCTCTCCAATGCACTCCCTCTCTCTTTATATACATTATACATAGGTGACAGCAGCAGCAGAAGGGATGTATATAGTAAAAATCCCTTTTAATTCCAGACACGTACACGAGTAGATCTCTTTGAATCCTTTTCAATCACTTCTACCCTATGTGTCTTCTTAGGCTGTGACGGATTGGGGGGGGGGGGGGGTGTGCATCATTTGTAGATGAGTGAATGTAGAGTCCAGAGCGTAACACCGCTTCTGGTTGAAGTGGTACCTGCTGCCTAGCGCTCGAGTAAGAAGGCATGGGAATCCCATGTGGAGCATGGCTCCAGTAATGGCGCTATTAGGCTGAATTCACTAGAATAAAAATAATAACCACAAATGGAGAGGGTGATGACAGTGTGTCATATAAACCCGTACATGCATGCTGTCACGGTTTTATGATATGAAAAGACACAAGCGGACACACACACACACGCACACACGCGCGCACACTTCTCTGACAGTGCTCTACACTCAATCAGTACTAATGTAATGAAATCTGTCATCTCAATCGTCTCTCTCAATATATATATATATACACTCTCGCCTTCTTACTATTCCTTAAATGATCTCACATCTATTCGTCTATAATCACATATCTCCATTTTCACCCTTTCTTATAGCAGAATCCCCAACGTCTTTCAATCTCGCCGAAACCCTTTTTTCGACTTCATCCCTTTGTTGTACTTCATCCCTCAAAGACCTCATTATTCTCTTCTGTCAAGCGCCAATTAGCCGATCCAATGTCACATTTATTTTACTCTGTAATCTATCACAAACATATGCCCGAGTTAGACCCCCACATTAGCATAGCCATGCTTTACCACCAGGGGCTTCCCATGCATCTCAGCAGCAGCAGTAGCAATAGCTAATATGCTAATGGAGGATTCCCTTGTGTTTATGCTAATGCTACAGTGTCTGCCTGGGCGGGGTGCTGTGAGCTTGATCCTTGGTGGGTCAGAATGGAGGCTGCGGCACAGTGGAGCCTAAAGAGAGATAGTCAATCAGCCGGCAGGAAACACCATGGGGCTTGTCAAGGCTGCGTTTGTTGTGTACATCTACATTTGGGCACTAGGAAATTGTGCAACATTGAATTTGTTAGCGGACTTGTTCCGGAAATGACTATTGCTGTGAATTTGCTCCTGGATAAACCTCACTGTAAGGGAGCAGGTGTACAGTTGTACAAAGAAAAAGGGATTTATGTATATTTTGAACATGTCTTTAGTGTTGCAACAGTGCTGTGTAGCCAAGTCATCTATAAGTCTAAATAGTTACTCTAAGTTCTGGGCTCCAGTCCAAGTTTGCGAGGTGTAGTGCTATGGGACTGTTGTAATGCTGTACATTTAAGTTATCTGAGTGTAGGTTTAGATAATGTACACAAGTAGAGAGAGAGAGAGAGAGAGAGAGAGAGAGAGAGAGAGAGAGAGAGAGAGAGAGAGAGAGAGAGAGAGAGAGAGAGAGAGAGAGAGAGAGAGAGAGAGAGAGAGAGAGAGAGAGAGAGAGAGAGAGAGAGAGAGAGAGAGAGAGAGAGAGAGAGAGAGAGAGAGAGAGAGAGAGAGAGAGAGAGAGAGAGAGAGAGAGAGAGAGAGAGAGAGAGAGAGAGAGAGAGAGAGAGATGTAGGAGCTATTCTGTGTGTGTCTTCTTCCTCCAGAGTTTTTCAGCCTGGTCACCCCCATGGTGATGGGAGGGATTCATCCAAAGTCCATCGCGCGGCCGTGCCAGCGCCCTCTGTGGCGTGTGAGCACGCGGTGGGGACGGTTGTAGCTAGGGAGCGCGGTGACCCCGCCATCACACGTGCACGCTCTCTCTCCGTCCCTTGAGGGTGCACTCTTTCGTCTTCCACACACACGCTCTTGTTCGCTTCTCGGACACAGATGGCTATTTATGAAGGATGATGATTGGGAGAAAAAAAAATGGACGGGATTATTTACTTGGTGTTTTTGGCGTGTTATCTTTGGTTTATTGGTCGGTTTTACAAGCAACTTATCCAGGCGATATTTTATAGCTTATATCACTCTGGCAGTCTGCTGTGTGGCACGCAAACGCACAATATCGGTCTTAAGCAGGCGAAAGTGGCTTGTGGACAAGTAACGTTTCAAACAAAGAAACGGCGCTCACACTGATGAAACTAGTAGCAAAGCGTCTGAAAATGTGCTCTTTCTTTGCATGAACAAATGTTTTGGACACAGTGTTATTAACTTAAGTTTGCTCTGAACTTTATATATCATAAGTAGGATGATCATATGCATGTTCATATGCATTCACATCACGTTTATACACACACACACATACACACACCTATTGCCTCAATCTCAAAAAACCAAGTTGGAAGTCATCATGGACGGACCATAGCATTCCTCATTAATTAACCTTAGTCTCTCTCTCTCTCTTTCCCTCTCTCTCTGTCTCTCGTTCTCTCTCTCGTTCTCTTTCTTTCTTTCTTTCTTTCTTTCTTTCTTTCTTTCTTTCTTTCTTTCTCTCTCTCTCTCTCTCTCTCTCTCTCTCTCTCTCTCTCTCTCTCTCTCTCTCTCTCTCTCTCTCTCTCTCTCTCTCTCTCTCTCTCTCTCTCTCTCTCTCTCTCTCCACCTCTCTCTCTCTCCACCTCTCTCTACCGCCAGCCCTGCCCAGCTACACGTGTGGAAACCCCGGGGTGCTGCTGAACGGCCTCCAGCAGGGCTCCACCTTCAACATCGGGGACAAGATTCGCTACAGCTGCAGCCAGGGCTACGTGCTGGAGGGTCACACCACCCTGTCCTGCCTGGCCACCTCCGCCGGCACGGCCGCTTGGGACTTCCCCCTGCCGTACTGCAGAGGTAAGCACACGTTCAGAGTTAGAGCACTTGCTAGCACCTTAGAAAAACGGTGACTTTCTTCACTCTGACAAACTATTAAATTAGTAGTACATCCTTTATTCACCCTTTATAAAGCCCACATGAAAACACAGTAGTCGGTTTATTGTCACAGTTATACAGGATTCATTCCAGGGGGTAAATTGTTTCTCTCACAAATGTTCTGCTCAAATAAATGTATAATTGACTGATTATATACGTGCAAATTCAACTATAAGTTGCCAAATTACTGCAAGGCAATACAAAATATAGAAAAATATGCAGAATGATACACAACAATAAACATAACAACAATCATAAACATGAAATCAGCATGACTATAGAGAGGCTCTGGCATATGTATTGCACCCCTTGATCATGGGCTTGGGGTGTACGTATCAGTATCTGTATCTGCAAGTGTGCAGTCAGACATTGGCAGCTGAGTTAGAATGCCTTTTAGTCTGTAATTACTCTAATAGTGATGTGACACCAAGAAAAATCTGCCAACCTAATGACACAGATGAATTCCAAAAGTGTTGTGCTGAATTTATGAATAATCCATGTTTGCGCTTTTTCAGCCATGGATGTGAATCTAATACCATGGTAACAGAATTGAATAAAGATCAAAGCTTGAATAAAGAGCTGGCTTTCAATAGATTTGACAAGACCTTGAGTTTAATCGGTCAGGCAGGAAGCTGTCCTCCCCCACCCTTCATCCCCCTCTCGCAGTTAGGGAGGACCCCCTGTGGTGACTGAACACCTGCCTTCCTCTGTTTATCTTCCCCAAAACAGTTTGGTTGGTCATAATAATTGACCGTTGGCAATAGGAACGCTGTTGGTACATGTATTAACATCTTTATTCGATTGCTGCTAATTTAGGAGGCAACCACGATGTTGGGAAATTAATAATTTGCACAAGCCTTCCATTTAATATGCAGGGACGTGTCCTTCTGAACTCTGAGTTTGACTGTGTGTGCACCTGTGTGTATGTGTGGGTTTTTGTGTGTGTGTGTGTGTGTGTGTGTGTGTGTGTGTGTGTGTGCGTGCGCATGTATGTATGTATGTGCATGTGTCCATCCATTGGCTACCACTAGGGCCTTCTTGTATCCATGTGGCCGTTTGGGTCAGTGTGGCTGCCGAGCGGAGCGCTGTGATGCTGGGCCATCTGTACCCCGGGCTGGGAGTCAGGAAGCCCACATAGGAACACACATGGCGGGCACCCCATGCCAGAATGGCCCCAGCCCACACTCCCACAAATAAATATACACACACACACTTGATGCACACACACTTCTACACACACACACACACACACAGATAAATACACACACCCAAACTCAAATAAACACACACACACACACAAATAAATATGCACACACACATTCAGACGCACGCACACACACACATTCAGACATACACATGCATGCACACACACGCATACGCGCACACACACATACACACACAAACACATACAAATACAGACAATTCTGCAAACGCTTTTCCAGTTTCTCTACACACAACACACACACACACACACACACACACACATGCTCCGACACTGACACTTCTAAACAATCACACGTACAGACTCACACACACACACGAATACTGTATGAGCATGCACACACTTGTGTGTTTATGAATTGCATGCCTGGATGGACATGACCACACATTTGGTCAACTAATCCTTCCATATTTAGCCAATAATCTAAGAAGCTTCTTGCCAACTGGGCTGCCACAGAGTACTTTACTGTCTGTACTCTGGGTGAGGGGAAAGCAAGGCCAAATTCAACATAGTTACGTGTGCGCCTCGCCTATCTATTTTCAGCAGAAATAACATGCTTAGGCAAAATCACACATGCTAACTCTGTTTTTAGAAACTGGCTATTTTCCACAGTGACTCATTGAGGGCTCGCCATAGGAGATTAAAGAACTGTGCACACCTGTCTGAGCTTATCTAACACACAAAGTGTTGTATTACTTAGAATGTCAACGCAATTACAGCCCCTGCCTTTACGTATATGTTGGAGTGGGACATGGTCTTATAATCTCTTTCCAAGTCTTACGTTTATTTAAGTTTACACTTAAATAAGCTCCCATTTGCTCATCTGCTCGCTCCATTTTTGGTGCGGATCATAGAGAAAATTGCTATTCTTGTTTGTTTGCGCCTATGGGTTTCTTGTGCATGTGTGTGTGTGTTTGTCTGTGTGTGTGTGTGTGTGTGTGTGTGTGTGTATGCCCGCTGCATACATCCACGCACGGCGAGGTCTAAGCACGTGTCCCTACATGGCACAGATCCAGCGTGACATTCTCCATGACAGGCTTTGTTGATGCATTGGAGGCAAAGCGACATCTGCATCCGGTCTGGGAGCAGTGAGAGAGAGAGGGAGACAGACGGCATGATCCCCGTCCATTACCATGCACGGTGTTACCTACTAGGGTGGAGGGGTGGATGGGTGGGGGTGGAGGTGGTCCATGGATTCTGTCAGGTGGCGATTGCTCAAGAACGCTTTGGCCGGTCACTTTGGAAGACAGGGGAGGGAGGAAGGAGAGATGGGGTTTGAGAGAGACGGAAAGAAAATATGAACGTTGTTTTGAGTGCGAAAGAAGTGGCATGGTGAGGAATATCAATCCACTCCACCTTCACATCCGTCTCTCTTTCTCTCTGGCCTCCCCGACCCCGCCATCTCTGCTCCTCCTCCTCCACCACTCTCTCTCTCTGACGCTGTCACCTATCCCCGCCATTCTCTCTCTCTCTCTCTCTCTCTCTCTCTCTCTCTCTCTCTCTCTCTCTCTCTCTCTCTCTCTCTCTCTCTCTCTCTCTCTCGCTCTCTCGCTCTCTCTCTCTCTCTCGCTCTCTCTCTCGCTCTCTCTTTCAGTAAACCTCTTATTGTCCAGACCCCTTTTCAACTTCCATGCCCCTTGATCCCCGCTTGTCATCTGTCATCCCCATCATCTCTCTCCTTTTTGTCTCCTCCTTTTCCTCCCCCACCTTCTGCAACATCCCTCCCTCCCTTCCCTTTCCACCCCTGCAGTTCAAGTTGCTCCTCCACTCCCCCCCCCATCTCTCCCTCCTCCCCTTCCCTGTTTCGTTCCTGTCCAACAGTTTCTCTCCTTTTTACTTTTTGTGTACTTTTACCTGTGACAGCTAGGACGGGATGATTGACAGGTCCCCCGCTGCCTGTGGACTACCCCCCCCCCCCCCGCCTCCATCCCACCCGACCTCACCTCACCCACCTGTCCCCTCCCACCACCACTTCTTCCCCTGCTGAACACCACACCACACCACACCACACCACACCACCACCACCACCACCAGCCCTCCCCGAAACATGGCTAAACGCTTGTCATGCTGAGCGATGTGCCGCATCCCTGGGTGGTAAACACGTGCGTTAGCTGCACAGCTGTCCATATTCACCTCGGACAGAGTGACTTTAGGGATGCCTGCCATGTTACTGTCTCGTACCCCCACTCCAGCACCTGTGTGTGTATGGCGTGCACAATGTATTCAGCATGGAGAGACACAGGCATGTGCATCGCTGATGGCGGTCGGCACACATGCACACTCACACGTACTGATACACACACATGTGCATGCACACACACTATTGCACACACACACACACTCACATGCATACACACACACAATTACACACTTACATGCATGCAGACACGAAAGCACCCATACATACACCTACATGCACACACACACACACACACACACACCTGCAAACCTACACTTACACCTACACAGACACACACAGTTAATTACACACATAATTATTCAGGTTCATGACCCAATATCCAGCTAACTTACATGTCACATCTGTTCTCCAATTGGGCTTTATATACGTCTATCACGTGTGTGAGTGCGGTTGCCAAATCCAAGCCTGTAATGATCTAAAAGGGTGGGCGGTAATTAACATCAATCCATGCTAGCATACCTTGTCTCACAGACCACCAGAAGACAGAGAAGGAGAGAGAAGGGAGGAGTAATAGTTGAGAACATTTAACGCACATCTGAGTTTATCACTATTCAAACACATCCTACTGAACGCATCATCCTCACCCCCATCAGCAACCCCCTCTTCCTCACCCATGTTGCATTATGTTGCATCATGCATTGCAATACCCTGCCTCCTCATTTATACTAGAAAAAAAAAGAAACACCAGAAGACATTTCTTAAAAGCCATACCAGTGGTACGTCCTTCTCTCACTATCTTTGCCTCGCTCTCTCTCTCTCGATCTCCTCTTTGCTGCCTCTTATTTTGCCCTTTGGCAAAGAAAGCACAGACCAAAAAGCCTCCATATTTGTTTATGGCAATATAGAAATATGTGCAATACTAAATAGGTAATGTGAGGTTGACGTCACACCATGTTGAACGATATGGTGAACGCGCCATAACTGTTTTTCCAGCGGCCGCCTGTATTTTACGTCATTAACTACGACACAGTCCATGTTTGGCCCCGATTACACTGTCATTTCTGGAGATCGATGTGGGCCGCTAGAGTTCCAGACTGATCCGTGTAATTAAACAGAATGTGCAGTCGCATGATCAGGATGGTCTACAGGCTATCTTAGCTTGACATCACAAGACCAATTCCCAATTGGGTAAAACATGAGCTTGCAGATTTGTCTGGTTTCCAGGCTAGTCAGTATGCACAAATCAATATTAACCAATATGTTTCCTCAAGCCGCGTCCGATGCTGCTTATTAAAAGGTTATCAAACTAAGTAAACTAGTAAACATTAAGCCATGAAAGGTGTAATAACAATTGTATTTATATTTATATTTCTTCGTTTTAATCATGTCTAGTGTTAGCATCGAGGCTAGCATTAGAAGCACGACTAGCGATCTTTAAATCAATTGATACTACCTCAATTAAATACATTAAGTGTACATGGATAATATGTTATGTTTGTTCTTATAATAAACAATAAACCAGACATGAGTCAGCTACACTGCCAAACTGACACGCCCACTTTCATTTTGCCTGCCTAACATTTTCTGATGAGACGAAATGTTGATATTATTCAATCAAGAGGATCTATATTGTGCAATGATGCTTATGGAGATGCATTGAATAATATTTTCCTAAAGCATGAAAAATAACCAATAGCAAGGACCACATGCATCTGAATTCACTATGTGAGTGTACTTTGTACTGAAAAAGGGACCAGTTTGGGTGTGAATTTATTTGTGCTAAGTTTTGAGTTTAGTTTTTTATTCATCGTCTTGCATCTTAGAGGACACTTCCATCAATATTATACACAATAAATCATTCATGACATGAATTCATTTTTTTTTTACAATAAAAATGAAACAAATCCAAAAAAACACAGGTACAGTACATCCTTCTGTAGCTATATGTATCTAAATGTCAAAACAGTACTTTTAATTTAAAAGAAAACATCAGTCTTAACTGACGCTTTCTGCTATTCAAATCCCTTGCCGTTCAATCGATTGCACAACTTCCACTGACTTCCAACCCACTACACCTCTCTTCCCCCACCTCCGCCCCACAGCGGACGACGGATGCGGGGGCACGCTGCGCGGGCAGAGCGGGGTGATCACCAGCCCCAACTACCCGGGGGAGTACAACAACAACGCCGACTGCACCTGGACCGTGCTGGCGGAGCCGGGCGACACCATCGCCCTGGTCTTCTCTGACTTCCAGCTGGAGGACGACTATGACCTGCTGGAGGTCTGCGGCACCGATGGCTCCTCCCAGTGGTGAGTACGAGTCAGTGCAGGACCACCACTTGACCAGTGGTGGTCAAGTGGTGTTGATGGTTTTGGTGTGTTTTTTTATTTTTATTTTTTCGTTGGGTGTTCCTAATGCAACTGATGGTTCATGTGTTGTGAATGAATGGTGAAATGGTGTGTCATTTTGACATGGCATTGGGTCAAATATACATTTACACATTCAAACATATATTCATGTACACAAACATATTTCCACAAACACAGACGTCAAGCACAGACGCACAAACTCCCTCAATCTTGATGTAATTCTTTAGTCACTCATTCTCTCGCCTGCTTGCTCCCACACAAACTCATAACGCACACACGCACACACACACACACACACACACACACACACACACACACACACACACACACACACACACACACACACACACGGACACACACACACACCCAAACTCCCACCCACACAGGCGCTGATGAAGAGGTAGGGCATTCTGGCCTTGGTGTTGGTCTCTCACCATCTGTGGCAGCTCCTCCTCTCTGACAGCTCTCTCTCTCTCTCTCTCTCTCTCTCTCTCTCTCTCTCTCTCTCTCTCTCTCTCTCTCTCTCTCTCTCTCTCTCTCTCTCTCTCTCTCTCTCTCTCTCTCTCTTCCGCCTTTCTCTCTCAGCTCAGGAAGTAATTAGTGGGCTTGATTACCGCTGCTTCACACACACACGCTCACAGGGAGAAGGTGTGAGTTCTTATGGGTTTCCTCCTTGTGTCATTAAGTAGGTTATTTACACACAGCCATACGTTCATAATATAGTTGATTATATGTCTGATACTCTTCTAGGTTGCTATGGGTTGCTCCAGAAAGTAGTAGTAGTGGTAGTAGATGCTGGGGTATTAGTTGTATTTATAGAAAGTACAAGAGCTTGTGAAATGAGTGGTACACGCACACTATACACCCCCAACATCGCTATACAATACTATATACCACCTACATCACAGGTTGATCAAATGTTATATATCAGATCTACAGTCAAGGTAATACATCAGATCTATTCCACCAATAGTTGCTCAATAGAATAAAGTAGTTCACGAATAAACGAAGAGAATGAATTCATGTTCAGATTCAGATGGCCCCGGGATACTTCAGTAAGTAGGCGTTTTTGACTCATTCACTCAGTAGCTAAAGTGAAAACACTTTCGGATGAGGACGAGAATGAGTCTGAAGAGTCTGAATTGTGCCTTGCAGCCTGATGTCAGAGTCTCTTTACAGTCTCTTGGACACTAAAAGTGGATCCCATCCCAGACCCTCAGCGAGGCTAGCCCCCTCATCGAGCCCACCCATTTCTGCCGCCTTTGCACATTTTATGATGTCCTCAGCTCCTCGTCCCCATATTCTGAATTGCTCTCAGGTGGACCGCCCGGGGTGGGGGGGGGGGGGGGGGGGGGTGCACCCCCTTTGCGGGCGTCGGTGGCTCGGTCTCCTGAGCGTGTCGTCTCCGTGGCAACTGTCGCCGGTTGGCGCCCTTGGCGATGCACCTGCGGCATTGGCTCAGCGATGTCTCAGAAGTGTGAAAGAACGGAGAGGGGGGTGTAAGAGGGAGGGAGGGCTATGTGGAGTGGAGGAGGCGAGGGGGAGTATTGGCAAGTGGTAGAGAGAGTGTGTGTCACAGTTGATCGCACACAACGCTGTGAAGAGGGCCACACAGTGCGGGGATAAGGCACGGATCGGATTTGATCTTCCGCGTCTTCAACTTTCGTACGTTTATTTTTGAGGCCACCAGCTCTCATTTCAATCGCATTGGGCCTCACTCTCCAAGAGCTTTACCCCGAGAATCCCCCGTTTACAAAATGAATATAGTCGACGAGATGGTGAATCCATCTTGCAAGTCATTATCGGATTTTAAATATGTACTGTAGAGATTTGGAACTCATTGACTCGAAGCAACGTTTTGAAGTCAAAGTCCAACCCTCAAGGAAGTGGATCGAAACTATTTGGAGTGGAATGACTAGAGCAAGTGAAATGGTGGCTCTATGGGATGAAAGTCTGGTTGGTGGTATAGGGATTCAGATGAAGATTGATAAGATGACCCCAATATTTATGTCCAGTCTCCATTTTAGGATCAGTATTGCCCCCACACTTAATAACTCATGAGTGCATATACTCTTGTCCTTGCATGTTTACCTTTCATGCCTTTATGTTTCCGATATCAAGTCTTGCACCACCTTGGAGGTTGTTTTTTTCCTGGCTCATCTACCAGTGGATCTATGCATCTTTAGCCAATGGGATTTTAGATAATGTGCGTGCGTGTGTGTGTGTGTGTGTGTGTGTGTGTGTGTGTGTGTGTGTGTGTGTGTCGCTGATTTGCACCTGGTGTGTGTGTGTGTATCTAATCAGTGCTGATGGATGTATCAGCACGGTGGCAGGCTGTGGCTGTACTGTTTAAACTGTGGTGGGTTCCTCTGGCTGGGGTATTGATTGACAGCTGAGTGATGGCAGGGCTGGGGTCCACTAGGGATATGGTACTCTGGGATCAGGGTCAGCACCTGCCTTCCTCTATTGATCTACATGGGGGCTAAAGGAGCTCAAGGAAAGCAGGTCAAGTTTGCTCGATCTCTAACACTCTCCTTGCTGACAGAAGACACATGTGTGGATTACCTGTGTACACAAATGCCTGTCTATATATATATGTTGGTGTGTGTGCACGCATGTCTGCATTTGTGTTTTAATACAAATCGACATGCCAGCCTTCACTCCATCAGTCAATGCCAACAACGCCACACCAAATTGCTGGTCCTTAAGTACCCGCATTCTTAAGCATCGCCCTGTGCAAGTGATTTGATTGGCGCCCGTGCTGCGTTGGCAGTCTTGCAAGGTGGTGCGCTGCACGGCAACAGACATACAGCCTTGATGACTTGAAGCCAGTCGAGGAGAAGCACAACTCAATATGGATTGGATGTGGCAGCAGGAGACCGGATCCCACCTTTCCTCCCCATCCCCCTATCAGTACTAGCCCTGACAGTATCCTACGGCCAAACGCCTTTCCCAGGAGATCATCTTACGTCTGCCATTACGCTGTCATTTGCATCCGTATAGATGTATTTGGTCTTTACCAACCCCCTCATCACCATCTCCTTCTAATGCAATGAAAATGGCACTTTTGACTATCATCTGCTTGCTATTTAGTTCAACCGGGAGCTTATAGTTGATGGGTGTAATTTTCTTTGGCACTCGATTGGTCTTGGTCCATTTCTCTCTGACCGCAGTGGGTCCCTGGAGTGGACGTAGCCACTGCCATTGTGACTCCACGGGGTTTCCTGAAGTCTGAAAGCAAGCTGTTGTTGGCATTGATTTGAAAGCACTATAATGAATAATAGGGTATCATTTTCCATACAAAGGATTAAGCATAAGCATCCTTATTTGTTCTAAGAGAATCGTTGCATAATAGCTTCACCATCCAATACTTGAATAATACAGGTGCCCATTAAACTTTCCTTTGTCTTGGTTTGCTTTGAGCAACCTTTCTAAACTCTCGTGAGGACTGTTCCTTTTGTGCCATCCTCCAAAACAACTTGTATTGCCAACCTACAAAAGTTCCCTGGATGATCGCAATTTATTTTCCCCTTGGTAGCAGATCTGAGCACCAGTTGAGATGAACTTCCCTTATCAAAGGCCTTTTCTCCCCTCCTAATCCATATCTAGCTGCAGCCCCTGCTCTGAGGCCCCAACAAGGAGCGGGGGAGCGTGTAGATAGTTATTCCTGCCGTGTTGATACCTTGTCTGTGTGGTCCATGGAAGCCAAAAAAGAACACAATGAACCAAACTAGCCAAAAAAAGAAAGTAAAACTCTGCTATATATGTATTATCACAGTCAGGGAGTGTTAATAAATATCTATTGATTGGTTGTTAAAGGATGACTTACCTCACACTGCCTGGTTCTGTGCAGACTTAGGGCCAGCTTTTGTAACTCGAAAGCCAACAATATCTTCATTACATTTATGTGCAGATAAATCCCAAAGTGTATATTCTCTCTCTCTCTCTCTCTCTCTCTCTCTCTCTCTCGCTCTCGCTGTCGCTGTCGCTCTCGCTCTCGCTCTCTCTCCCTCCTTCTTGCCTATTCAAAGGGAAATGGTTAAGTTCTTGATTTGTTCATTAAGAACTCAAAGCTAACTGAACTGAGTGCTGGGGAGTTGACACCTTTCCGTTTCTGTCCTGTTTGAATGAGTGTGTGTGTGTGTGTGTGTGTGTGTGTGTGTGTGCGGGGTGGGGGTGGGGTGGGTGGGGTGGGGTGGGGTGGGTGGGGTGGTAACAGGGTCCACTTGCAGCATCAATTCTCTCCAGAGGGGGGGCTGACAGCCCCATCCATAACGTCACATCTATTGGCCGACAGTCACATGCAGCTCTCGAGCACTTCCTGCAATACAACACTCACTGTTTGATGGCGTGTGTGAGTGTTTGTGTGTGTGTGTGCCTAGCCATTGTTTGCCTACCATAAAAAAATGACAGGTAATTGCCAATTTGTCTTCCGATCTTACCCTGCTTGAAAAATCGATTCATTACTTTGGGTGAAGGTGTTGGTGTTCATTTTTATTCAGAGAATCCACATTAAAAGGAAAAGAGGTTTTGGTTGTGGAAATGTGTTTTTTGTTTGTATATTCTATAGATGTTTCTGTATATTTGGAAATTGGTGAGTGGGGTTCCTGGTGTGTGAGGAATACAGTCTTCCTTTCATCTCCTTGATTCATACATTACATAGCACATGTAATGTAGTGGCTAGATTAACTCAAACGTTTTTCTCGACACTCCCCGTTTTAAAAACATTGTGATCTAGCAGGAGTATCACAATATGTGGCTGTTCTGTGATGTGCATCATTGCATTTCACTCAGGAGCATTTGGCTTTGGTCGAAAAGCCCCACATCAAAATAGTATTGTCTCTCAGACTTTATGGACAATATTAGCCTTTTTTTCTAAGTGTCTGAAGTAGACCTCAGGAGAACAGAACTTTAGTGGCATAGTCTTACGAGTAGTGAAAAATGTGTAAAGTTTAGTGATAAAGGCATTCATCAAAGTTGCAGTCTCAAAGGGATTTACAAGTGCACATTAAACAGCGGGGATAATAACTTCCTCAATCCCGCAGGAACAATAGAAACAGAGAGATAAAACCCCCACACCTGGAAATGTATCTGGAAAGAGAGGGACTCCTTTGAGGTGTTGTGTTACTTTCAAGATACCTTTTCCTAAATGTATGTACTTTTTATCCAATAGCTATTTAGCTTTTGCCTGAATGATAATTAAATTGAACCCTAACATTTATTTATGTGTTGTTATGGGTGAATTGAGTTAAGATAAAGCTAAAAGATCCCTATATTTGGACCTAAGTGTTGGGTCCATATAATGAACACTGTTTTGAAGACAAACATCTCATTATCATTCCTATCCAACCCTGATCATCTTAACCAGCCAATCTCCTATTCCCTCCATCTTGAACTTGCTCTTATGTTTTTGCAGTGTCATCTCATTTCAACTTGCTTTATTTTTTTCCTTTTTTTTGCGGCATCAGCTTTGTGCTTCTCTAACTATGGTTGTGGGATGTCAGTCCCATCTGAAAGATCAATAGCTGCTATTGATGTTCTCCGTGCCATGCCTCTTCCTACCCCACCATCCACAGAGTCTGTTTGTCCAACTCAGGAATTATAAACAACCACTCTTGGTTGAGACCCAATCTGAGGCATGTCATTGATCAAAACCACAATTGTGAGTGGAATGGAACGTGGTTGCGTCCCCCACCATCACTCCAACGGAACGTATAATTCAGAAGTGCAGGGCATCGTGAATTTAACTTGCAACGTAATCCTGAACCAAATGTGGACAAACATTTGTATGCATAAGCATGAATACAGTGGGCTTTTAGTTTTGCCAAGAGATATCTGGTGTAACCTTTACCCTTTATAAGAGATATTCATATAGCTTACCAATATGATGAATGTCCAAGTAATAAACATCATCAGCTCAAGATCAAACATAATGACATTGTTTTAGCGCCTTCTGGATGTGAATGCATGGCACAATAGCAAGATTGCATGCTAGCCAGCTCTGTGTTAGCCCAAAGCAGGTTTCTATTCAGGATGGAGTGGAAACACTCCATTATATGATTAGCTGATATGTGAAGCCTGTCTGCACGGACACGTTGTCGTCAGGAAGTTAGATTGATGAGTGTCCAGCCATGTGTCTCAGAGCATACACAACCATTAGCTTCGCTATAAATAAGACCACAGAGTGCACACATAGGCCGCCGTTAATGGGAATGACTGTGCCATGTGTTGGAGTATTCCTAGCTGCGTTTATGACGCAATGCACTGTTGGGAGAGCAAAGTGTTGGCCCTAATAGTCTTGTGCATGCAACAAGCTAATGGCTCATGCTTAGTCCCAAAGTCTCAACTCTTCCATATTGTTGTTGAACAGGGGTTTATTAATGAGTGTCTAGGTTAGGCTAGGTTTAATGTGCGTGTTAAGTTACTGAAGCCTCCTGGTTGAAGGCCCCATTTTGAAAATACTAAGTCTTTATGGAGCTATTTCATTGTTATTTCCGGTTCATGTTTTGGGTGCAAAACACAAGCATTTCCATCAAGATCCCAAAATCCATTGCTGCCAAACCTTGTTTAGCAGTTTAGCCTATTTGCAGTTTTTCAATCATTGGATAATGAGAGCTGTAACAACCTCTAAAAATATTCACAGGGGATTTGTGGAGCAGCGAATAAGTTTAGGGACAAACACAGACTTGAGTCAATACTGTTGTTAATTTATCTCTCTCTCTCGCTCTCTGTAGTCTTTTACAATACCTTTTACCATACAATACACTCTTTTTCAGAAACACAACTATTAATTTGCCTTTCTACAGTTTGAGCAAAAGCTTGAGTCTCACATTGTGCTTTGTTCCTCTAATTCACTTCCTGGGTCAACTGCCTCTTATTGAACACAGGGTCAGCGCACATCAAAGAGCTTTTTCCAAGTGTGTGTGGAGAAGCATAGATCAAACAGTGTGGCAGCCATTTAATTGATGCCCAGTCGAAAAAAGCCATTTCCCTATGGCACCCTTTTTCTCCTGTCAATGTTGCTTTAACCTCTCTCTCTCTCTCTCTCTCTCTCTCTCTCTCTCTCTCTCTCTCTCTCTCTCTCTCTCTCTCTCTCTCTCTCTCTCTCTCTCTCTCTCTCTCTCTCTCTCTCTCTCTCTCTCTCTCTCTCTCTCTCTCTCTCTCTCTCTCTCTCTCTCTCTCTCTCTCTCTCCCCTAATTACGGTGATGGATTAATTGACTCTCGCACATGAGAGAGAGGAAAAGGGAAATAGGGAGAGAGATTCAGTATCCATTGGGTCTCTACTACATTACCCTGGCTGGTGGAACATAGAGGACATGGGGTACACCAATTAGATTAAGGTAGCTGAGTGGAAGATAGCGATAGGGAGGTACACTCACTCACTCTCTCTCTCTCTCTCTCTCTCTCTCTCTCTCTCTCTCTCTCTCTCTCTCTCTCTCTCTCTCTCTCTCTCTCTCTCTCTCTCTCTCTCTCTCTCTCTCTCTCTCTCTCTCTCTCTCTCTCTCTCTCACACACACGTACACAAACACACATACACACACATACACACACACACACAGACTACTGGTACTGCACACTTCCCTGTATTAGAAAGTCTGTGCGTGTGGGGTGTTCAGGAGTTTCAGGGGGTGTGTTCGTTCTTGGTGCGTATGTATTCGCCGTACCATCAGAACATCTTGTCCCTGCACACCCTGTCCTCCCTTCCCTTTTTCGCTCTGCAACCCCATCCCCCCCGCCAGGATTTTATGTGTTTGGAACTTAAGCATATGCAAAGCAAAAAAGACCCTCACACGTGTATATACACACACACACACACAGACACACACACACACACACACACACTAACAAAAGTCCATTGCATCAGCATCAGCCACTCTGCAACGAGATCCGCTGCAGCAGTGTGAACACCTGACTCACGGGACAGTTTAGAGTGCCGCCACAGCAGAGGGTGCGAGACGGAGGCATTCCTAAAATAAAATAGAAATGGGGCCGCCATGACTCATTCCATGGAAGAGCTTCCCTCTCCCTTGACCAGCCTTTAAATAGTTCATGATGCGGTATCTATAGCCACCGGTCCAGAGCTGCAGGATGTGCTGAGACAGACACCAGTGTAAAGAGGCTGGTCGTTCATAGAGGCTGCTGGGGGTGAGATTACCGGTGATAGATTTCTGAATGACGTTATGTTTCTGCATTTGTTTTTGGTTGTATGTGTGCGTTTGTGTGTGCATGGGTGTTTTTGTTTGCGTGACCTTGTAAGCGTCTCTGTGCGCAGACACTTCTATACGTGTGCAAGTGGTTGGCTTTTGGGTCTTTTTCTGTCGTCTTCTTGTAACGAGCGACACCGGGCCAACTTATATTATTAATATTTCCTTCATGTTCCTTTGCATACCTTTGAATGTGCCTTGACCAGTAATCACAATGTGCTCTATCTTCAAAAAAGCAGCCTGCTGCCCCTCACCATGACAACAGCAGTTATCCATTGCTGGTAACATAGGTAAAGGCCTTCTGTCTTGCTTTAAAGCCCATTCAGGCTAGTTTTGACAGCCAGCACTGGGGATCTCTGTTGTGTTTTGCACCTCCTTTCTTTCCTTTCTCCAAAGAGCCAATTTGGGTCATCTGGGACAAGACATATATGTGTACGCATAGGTGGTTGAGTTAGGGCTAAAAGGCGATACAATAGTTATGGGATCTATTATACCTGGCATGATGGGATTCTCTTTGTACGTATGTGTGAGTGTGAGAGAGGGAGGGAGAGGGAATTTTGGAGAAGGCCGGCGAGATATCAGCGTTATTGATTCCGTCGCTGTGCAATCTTTCTTAATCCCACTCTCACTTAGGGGTACAACCAGACAGAACCGGGGATGCCTTGCACACACACACACACACACACACACACACACACACACACACACACACACACACACACACACACACACACACACACACACACACACACACACACACACACACACACACACAAACACACACGCGAACACATCCGCACACACACACACACACACACACATATACACACACACATATACCCACACAGAAGACCGCTTAACACACGCAAAGGTTTTTTTCCTGTCAACCTTTCCTTGGTTTTGAATTAGATCCATTAATTAGACAACAGCGGTGGCGAGGAAGTGAGCCTGAATACAAATAATTAAAAAGAGGGATTAGACCGTACTAGAGCTTATGCTGACAGAATTAGCGGCTAACATCGCCCTTATTGTCTGCAGATCTTCATCGCTGTTTATGTCGCTGATTATTACTTTATTATTAGCCTACCTTTCCGCTGGTGCTGTTGGTGCTAATTCACGCAAAGACATCGGATCGGAATCAAAATCATTTGAAATGATTTAGTGATGTGGACGATGTTGGCTATTGTAGACACAGACATGGTATGGACACACACAAACACACACACACACACACACACACACTCACTCACTGTGCTTCATTCTATTTTATTCTGCTGTGTGGAAAGACAGAAATAAGCACACAGAGAAGAAGGAAGAGAGCGAGAGAGGGAGGCAGGCAGGCATTCTGTCGGCTAATTATGTTGGGCTGAAGGCCAGTGCTTGCTGAGCTGCCACGTCTGTTCTGGATGTGTGCCTGTATCCAAACACTGACCTGCTGGAAACCCTTCTTTCTCTCTCTCTCTCTCTCTCTCTCTCTCTCTCTCTCTCTCTCTCTCTCTCTCTCTCTCTCTCTCTCTCTCTCTCTCTCTCTCTCTCTCTCTCTCTCTCTCTCTCTCTCTCTCTCTCTGTCTCTCTCTCAATTCTTGTCAAGTTAATTACAGTCACTGATGTGTCCTATGATACGACACAACATGACCCTTTGTAATGCATGTGCTTTTGTGTGTGTGTCTGTGTGATGTTGGTCGAGGGGGCTTTGTTCATATTAGTACAATGCTCTCCGACCACCCCCTGAACCAAATTATTCAGCCAGTAAAGGTACCTTAACATCCATTATGGTATCACGGTTTCTGTCTCTTTCCCTTCCTCACACTCTCTCTCTATCTCACACTCTCTCTTTCCCTTCGTCTCTCTCTCTCTGTCTCTGTCTCTCTCTCTCTCTCTGTCTCTCTCTCTCTCTCTCTCTGTCTCTCTCTCTCTCTCTCTCTCTCTCTCTCTCTCTCTCTCTCTCTCTCTCTCTCTCTCTCTCTCTCTCTCTCTCTCTCTCTCTCTCTCTCTCTCTCTCCCTCCCTCACTCTCAAAAACAACAGGCAACAGTTTTTTTTAATTCGATGTGAATTGACTTGATCCCCCTGTCTCCATTGATGTTTAATATCTTTCACTGTTCACCATATTAAAGCAGCGGTTAGCTAACCCTGGTATACAAAAGCTTGGAAAAAGATTCGGAGAGATTGGCCTTTGTTGTCGGCAGTTTGTTGAATAGGCAAGCTTCTCGCAAAATAATCACAGTTGAATGACATGCTGAAAAGGGCAACTAGAATTTTCCATGCCGGCGTCCGTATTCTGCGTGTGATATAGGTTGTATCTCTCTGAAACATTAGCCGGGCTCATTTCCGCGGTTTAAGAAGCTGTGTTATTAAACTTTCCGGTCAGCAAGGAAGAGGCTGTGATCTGCGTTTCATCCTTTGTATTCGGCAATCCCTCTATCTTAACAAAAGTAATTAGTTTGAGAGTAATTATGGCAGAGTAAATGAAGCTTTGATTATTTTTATACCACAAAGAATTTTCCTCACGCAGCACAATTTAAATTGGCGGTTAAACATAGACAGGCTTTCCTTAGCATAAGCAGCAAAGAAATATTAATGGAAAAGTCTTTGTTTTCTTTTTCTTTGTGGAGCAATATGCTTTCTTCACGGATAACCCTTGACAAAGAATGATGTTTCAATTCTTTCTCCCCATCCTTTTTCTTTGAAACCTACTCTGTTGTCAAACTGAGTCCTACTAGCATTTTCATAACTTGGTCCATGTGCACCTTTTGATTGAATAAACTTGATGTTCCATATTTGTTTTCCACTGTGCTCCTCAAAAAGCTATGAGGGGAATAAAAGCTTTACATTATTTCATTTTGTTTTTTCCGCCCTTGTGTTAAATGGTTTAGAAAAGGTGATAGACGATGAGGTAGGACTTGGGAGGGCTTTGTATAGGCTGCTCCGTCAACACTTTTAGCTCCTCTATGGCAGCTCTCGCTTTTTTTCCCAGCATGCAGCAAGCTGACACTGTTCTCTATAGCTGCTCCTCCTCCTCCTCCTCCTCTACCAGATCATTACCGTGTGCTATTCCCATCGTCTTCCTTCTTCCAACACCCCCCACCATCCTTCTTCATGACTCTCCCTCTGACACCTTTTCCTTCTTTTTCAATCCATTTTTATTTTTGGGGGGTCTTCAGTCTCCCCAATGAGACCATTTTACTTTTAGCTCTTCCCGTCGTTGGCGTTCATATAAATTGAACGTTGTGGGATGGATTCGTAATGCAGACCCTTCCTCCCTGTTTGCTCTCTGCATAGAAGACAGGGTTGGCCAGGTTCCTTGTTCCAACGTTTGCACTGAGCAAGAACCAGGAAGCCCCTCGGAGTAGCTCAGACATCAGCCTAAAGAGAGGACACGAGTAAAGAGATGATATAATGTAATATAATGTGGATTACGGCTGAACAAATGTAAAGTGAATGGATAAAGATATGAATAGTGAACACTGTTTGTTGCAACAGCGTTAAGAAGACTGGGTTAGAGAGAGGGTCGGGAAGGCACAGCAACGAATAGAAAGCTACAGCATTTGTGTATGCTGGTGTTGGTGCACTAAACTCTTCTCAATGTCATGTGACAAATCTAGTAGTAGTAGTCCACAAGTAGTCATGAAGGTGGGACTTGAGTGCTATAATAATCTCCTTCAGGCGTTCTCATCTTAACACTGAATGCCCGTAACGGCATGCTCTAAATCAGCACTATTGGCTAGAGAGGAGGCAGGACTTTCAGTAAATGGGTTTAGCAGCGAAAAGAGGGATGGACTTCTGATAGAGTTACGTCAAATTATTCGTCAAAACTCTTTATTTATTCTCCTCGTCGTTGTTGCTCTTGTCATGTTATTTTCGCTCTGGGGACAGTTAACTGGTAAACACATCTCACAGGAAGTAAGAAAATGGAAATTGCGTTATGGTAGACCGGGATAACGCAACAATTCTTTAACCTCTCTATCAGCCTTGTGATATTATGTGTTTGTTATATGTGAGCGTGCGCATTTGCGAATGTGCTATGACTGAGAGTCCTCATCCAAGAGTTAATAAGATGGGGAAACAGAGATGGAAGATCTCTGTGCACATACATATTCTGGAGAGAGAGAGAGAGAGAGAGAGAGAGAGAGAGAGAGAGAGAGAGAGAGAGAGAGAGAGAGAGAGAGAGAGAGAGAGAGAGAGAGAGAGAGAGAGAGAGAGAGAGAGAGAGAGAGAGAGAGAGAGAGAGAGAGAGAGAGAGAGAGAGAGAGAGAGAGAGAGAGAGAGAGAGAGAGAGAGAGAGAGAGAGAGAGAGAGCAGGGGACATGATTGTTCTTATCCAGAAGCACTCAACCTTTCCTAGATGTTCCTACGGCTGCCATACTTAGTGAGTGTTCACAGAAGCGGCGAATTTGAAGCTAATTATCAGACACACGCAGCTGCTCCGGGACGTCCCCAACGGGCACCCAGCCAGCGGAGGTATCAACACACTCACACACAGATGCAGACACAAACATGGAGGCAGACACATGTGGAAAACACACCAATGTGCGAACACACAATCTAACACACACAGACATACAGAAACACATAGATGCACACACATATACACAGATGCGCGGATGTGTACACACAGCCACATACACTAATGCAAAGATGTACACACACGTGCACATGCACATATGTATGCACATGCAGTCACAAAAACACACAGATGCACACCACATATCCAGAAACACACACATCCGGAAACACACACACACACACACACACACACACACACACACACACACACACACACACACACACAAGCTCAACAAGATGTATTTTTAGTGGGAAGTTATGTGTTTCCTCAAGTGGCAAGGGCAGTGAAGTCACACTAGTTGTTTAACTGTAGCTAATTGAGTCCAATGGGATTGTTAGCAGTGATTCATTATTTAATTTGTAAGTGTGTATGGAGGGAGAAATATATTCCAGACATAAATATATAATATGGAATCCTCTCTTTATCCAAGCCTCTCCCTGTCTCCACCAATAAAAGTTGTGCTTTAAATACACACTATTGATTTGTGTTTTTGAATGCATGTTGACTCATATTTGCGATACTAAATCTGTATCCACAAGACCATCTTTCTCAAATCTTTGGTTGGAAATCCGCAAAGGGTGATTCATACTTGCATGTTTTTTCAATCTATAGAAATTCAACTATTTTTCAGAGCTCAAATAACAGTAGTTAATGCTTGTGTTTTTGCTCAAACCAGAACCTGCCTGCTCCAGACATTCAGTCCATTTAGATTTTTGAACTCCTCTTTAACCAGTAGTGGAAATCCCTTTGAGATGCAACTTGTAGTCAAACATTGTCCTGTTTCACACTTTTGCTTTTGATGACAACAGCTTGACTACCTCACTGTGTATTGTAAGATGGAAGCTGTTAAATTATCTTAACTCCACCCAGTAGGAAAGGTGCAAAATTGCCAGTGGAGAAAGAAAGATGGGATTGGGGAGAGGGTGTGAGTGCCGTTTACACAAGTTTACCCAGCCACTAATTGGTCAAACATAACAGACAATCTATGGAAAACTGTATGTATAAACTGCTCAAAAAAATAAAGGGAACACTAAAATAACACATCCTAGATCTGAATGAATGAAATAATCTTATTAAGAACTTTTTTCTTTACATAGTTGAATGTGCTGATAACTAAATCACACAAAAATTATCAATGGAAATCAAATTGATCAACCCATGGAGGTCTGGATTTGGAGTCACACTCAAAATTAAAGTGGAAAACCACACTACAGGCTGATCCAACTTTGATGTAATGTCTTTAAAACAAGTCAAAATGAGGCTCAGTAGTGTGTGTGGCCTCCACGTGCCTGTATGACCTCCCTACAACGCCTGGGCATGCTCCTGATGAGGTGCCGGATGATCTCCTGAGGGATCTCCTCCCAGACCTGGACTAAAGCATCCGCCTACTCCTGGACAGTCTGTGGTGCAACGTGGCGTTGGTGGATGGAGCAAGACATGATGTCCCAGATGTGTTCAATTGGATTCAGGTCTGGGGAACGGGCAGGCCAGTCCATAGCAACAATGCCTTCCTCTTGCAGGAACTGCTGACACACTCCAGCCACATGAGGTCTAGCATTGTCTTGCATTAGGAGGAACCCAGGGCCAACCGCACCAGCACATGGAGGGCTGTGCGGCCCCCCAAAGAAATGCCACCCCACACCATGACTGACCCTCCGCCAAACTGGTCATGCTGGAGGATGTTGCAGGCAGCAGAACGTTCTCCACGGCGTCTCCAGACTCTGTCACGTCTGTCACATGTGCTCAGTGTGAACCTGCTTTCATCTGTGAAGAGCACAGGGCGCCAGTGGCGAATTTGCCAATCTTGGTGTTCTCTGGCAAATGCCAAACGTCCTGCACGGCCTGCAGGACGTTTGTGGCCTGCTGGAGGTCATTTTGCAGGGCTCTGGCAGTGCTCCTCCTGCTCCTCCTTGCACAAAGGCGGAGGTAGCGGTCCTGCTGCTGGGTTGTGGCCCTCCTACGGCCTCCTCCACGTCTCCTGATGTACTGGCCTGTCTCCTGGTAGCGCCTCCATGCTCTGGACACTACGCTGACAGACACAGCAAACCTTCTTGCCACAGCTCGCATTGATGTGCCATCCTGGATGAGCTGCACTACCTGAGCCACTTGTGTGGGTTGTAGACTCCGTCTCATGCTACCACTAGAGTGAAAGCACCGCCAGCATTCAAAAGTGACCAAAACATCAGCCAGGAAGCATAGGAACTGAGAAGTGTTCTGTGGTCACCACCTGCGGAACCACTCCTTTATTGGGGGTGTCTTGCTAATTGCCTATAATTTCCACCTGTTGTCTATTCCATTTGCACAACAGCATGTGAAATGTATTGTCAATCAGTGTTGCTTCCTTAGTGGACAGTTTGATTTCACAGAATTGTGATTGACTTGGAGTTACATTGTGTTGTTTAAGTGTTCCCTTTATTTTTTTGAGCAGTTGTATATATATACAATTTAATGTTCTCAAGATCACAACAAGGATAAATGGGTTTCATTATTGAATTGTCAGTTACATGGGTTTGTTGAGGATTTTATGTTCTCTTCACTCTGCCCGTCCATCTCTGTCTTCCTGTCTCCCTCTCACTTTCTCTCTCTCTCTACATCTGTCTATCTATCTCTATCTTCATTCTTTCCCTCACTTCTCTCTCTCTGTCTCTCTCTTTACTTATCTTCACCCTCTTTCTAACCCTCACTCATCCTCTCTCTCGCTCTCTCTCTCTTTCTTTCTCTCTTTCTTTCTTTCTTTCTTTCTTTCTTTCTTTCGTTCTTTCGTTCTTTCGTTCTTTCTTTCGTTCTTTCTTTCTTTCTTTCTTTAACACACACCGGGGGTGGCTGCGTGTTTTGCCAGCGTGGGCTCCATTATTACTGCAGGCTCTCTTTCTGGCAGAGGTAGATGTTGATTGACAGCTAACATCAGGACAATGTCACAGCTCCTGTAATCACATCCAGCATGTAGCAGCTGACGCTTAGTGGTAGGGCTCTTTGATGGCCGAATGGCCCCAGGGGTAAAATACATGAAAGCAGTTGTGTGTTGTGTTTTTTTCTTCTTCTTTCCTTTCCCCTCACTATAATGACGTCTCTAAAGTCATCGCCCTACAGTGCATATTATAACTATTCTGAAGTCTGTGATTGAAATGCATAGTGGGAGATTTGTTGGAGAAAGATTTCTTGAATCAAAATCATATATAATTGTATATAATTGTTCAGGAGGAATTGCGGATGTGTGTAATCATGCAACATGTTTTTCTATTTTTGTTGCTTTTTTATTCACTCTTAGTTTTTTGGATGAAGATCACTTACCACTTTGTATTCAATCACTGCTCTCCAGAAATCAAATGTTTTCGGCTGGTGATTCCAGCAGAAAGGAAAGGGAGAAAGCTATTAAATAAACTTTATTTTACGATTAGGCAAGCTTTATTCCAGCTAGCAGATGCTAGCTATTTTCATTAAGGTCCCCACACCATTTGATTATTGGATAGTGTTTTGGTTAGTGTTGGCTCTTTCACAACGGGTGTATTTGGCAAGAATTTAATTTGGTTTACTCGTTTTTAGAGATCAGCTATGCTGTAAAGTAATTAGTATAATTAGATGATTTCCAGCAAACTAAACTATGTTACAAAGCTTTGACTTGAATTTACAGTGGGTTGCAGACAGCTTTTACTGAACACCACCAAATACATTCAAAACAGAATATGTATTTTTATTGGCCCCTGGTTCTGTGTGCAATGTGCACGTTATGCAAGGTGTATCTATGTGCACAAAGGCATTAACCTGTAGCCCTTATGAGCTGGGATAAGCCAAACCGCTTGGAGGAAGTAGCTGTAAACCCCAACAGAACAGTTTCTCAAGGACTCTGCAAAGCCATCTTGGACACACACACACACACACACACACACACACACACACACACACACACACACACACACACACACACACACACACACAAACACACAAAAACACACACACACACACATAGGAACACACACACACACACAGTCATACACAAACACACAAAAACACACACATAGGAACACATAGGAACACATAGGAACACACACACACACACACCGCCAGAGGAGACAGTGTGCGATACACCTTGATGTTTATCAATGAATGTGTGTTTGTGTGTGTGTGTGATCTTTTACGTGCGAGCATTCATAAACAAACACTGCTTAGGGGTGCTTGCAAAGGCAGATGTAGTTCTCTAAATAAAGAAAGCCTTGCGCCTTGCACCCAAGCACAGGCATTTTTTGCTACACTGCATCAGATCATAGGCAAGGACTAGGATGGTTTGCACCAAAACGAACCAACACAGATGCATTTTTCTCCCTCCATTGCCACATGCACTTTATTTATTAATTAATGTATTCATTCACCTTCTATCTGGTTCTCCTGCATTGTCTCCCTTCTCTTACCTGCTCTTCACCGCTCCAGCTGGTAGACATGCTGCTGATGAATGCATTCATAATCACCACAGAGACTGGAAAATGGTGATTAATACCAGTCACTTAACAGGTTTAGAGGCACCACAGAAAAGTGTGTGTGTGTGTGTGTGTGTGTGTGAGCCTGTTAAGCGTGCACGTGTATCAAGATGTCTCTGCATGTATACCGTCCATGTCCAGGGAGTGATTTATGGACTGCTGTGATAATGACTCATAGCTAATTGTTTAGAAACCAAGACTTGTTTACATTGTTATTTTATCACCCGCCTTCAGATCAGCTGAGTGTGTGTGTGTGTGTGTGTGTGTGTGTGGGGGGGGGGGGGGGGGGGGGGGGGGGCATTCAAAGGGTGACTTGGGTGACACTTTATTACAATTATCTGTATTCACCCAGGAGAGAGTAGTATAGCTCCTCAGGATACATGTATCTCTTACAAGTGAGTAGTAAAAATCAATGAGACATAAATTACGATTCCCAATGGACAGAATAGAATAGCGAAGAACTGTATGTGAGGAATCTGATATCCTGACTAATTAACCATGTGCTCCATACAGTCCAAGCATGTTCTAATTTCACAGCTATAGTGCGTTCGCTTCCCCTCTTGCGTCCTGAGGAAAAAAGGGAAGGCTTCATTAGTCTACATGTGACATCCCTGGGAGGTCACATGACTCCTGGGTTCCACAGATCTACTCTGCATAGGGGACAATAGTCTAGCAAACTCATAGAGATACAAAACGCAACATACAAATGTGCAGGTACACACACACGCACACTTGCATGCATACACACACATACACACACACAAACACACACAGACGTGTACTTGCATTCACACACCCACACACACACACTTGCGTACACATATGCGCCCAAACACACAGACACATGTGCACTTGCATACACACATACGCACACACACACACAAACAAACATTCCCATGCACCCCATTACCAAGCTCTTGAAGGAAAGTCGGCATATACTTGTGTGTGCAAACACATAATGCATCTCTGTATATCTGGGGTTAGATTAAAATTATTAGATTTAAACAACATTGATTTCTTGGAAGAACCTGGGATGGTGGGGGTGGATGCTGGATCAAAAAACAACAGTTTTTCTCTTTTCTTTCTGAACAATTGACACTTAAATTGCTGTTTAAATGGATGATCTGCTGTTTAAAGGGACACGCCGAGAAATCTGAACATTGGTTTTTGTCTGTCTTACTCCGATTCAGATGAAATGTTTTATTTCTTATTCAGCATTGTGCGTCGAGAAGGGGACTTTGCTGGGCATGCATTTGCTTTCCATAAGCCGTGTCCATTGACTTGCAGAGTTACAGTAACCTAGCTTCTGTTCATGTGAGGGGAACACTCTTTTAATTACTTTCCAAATATGTGTTCTGAATAGTCGCTTATTCAAAATGAGTACCGGTAACAACACAAACATATTGTAGTTTGTCTACAAACACAGATAATGCTGCACTACTTTTGGTGCTGTGATTATTAGGCTGCCTGTTATTCGCCACTGACTGGTTACCCTCTGTGTAGACAACACAGCCAGAAGCAGTTGATAATATAATTGAACCAGCAGCGCATCACAGGTAGCCTTGTAACCACAGCGTCTAAAATTGTGCCAAACGATCTGTGTGTATGTAGACAAACTACGATGTTGTTGTGTTCCCTGGCACTTGTTTTGAAGAAGCGACTTTTTGGAACACATTGGAAACCTTTAGAAAGTAATCAAAAGTGTATTGCCCTCAAATGAACAGGAGCTAGGCAACTGTAACTCTGCAAGTCAATGGAAGCAACTAACTGAGAACGAAAGCGTTGCGTCACGTAGCGCCGCATAGCGTCGCACAGCCTCCCGTAGCTATTTTATCCGGCCACGTCTGGTGCGTCAGCGGCACGTTGGGAGCAACATGATCCACGCTGTCTATTCACTGCAATTATTATACGTCTTTGCTAATATTAATGATTTTGTGATTATCCTAACAATCTTCAGAGAATCATTAGGTTTATCGTAAAAAATAAAATGTAATCAATTCATAGTGCTGGCTGAATCGAAGCCAGGGGAGACCACTGCTGTTTTTTCCTTTAATTGGTAATGTGATTTTAATAACGCAAAACTACAATTTCATATATGATTGCTGCAGTGGCTTTCGGATCCTGACTCATCGCAGGGCTTCAATGTTCCGAGACACACTGCTTTCATAGTTAGAGAGTAGACATACTTCCAATTATCACAAAGCAAATCGATCTTTTGAACATTCTGCAAAGTTTGATGAAATTGAACAGAAGGACTATTCACCAGAAGAGAAATCACACAAGCGCTATTGTGGGTAACGAATCGCCATCAAAGGAAAAAAACATTCCTACCTATTCTATTCATGTTTCTTCAATTATCAACCCGTTATTATTAGTAGGTAGAGCTTTTTGGTATCTTTTTGCATCATTTAAAACTTGAAATAGCTGCCAGATACGTTTGTAATTAAAACCCTTCCACATATACTCCAACTTATTGTATTTTAAACATTTAAATACTAATCGATTTCAACGGGGTATGTATTAATTTCAAAACGTGCTGATGTTATCTTTTTAATGTTTTCATTATGTTGTGTTTCTTGCTACTGTTTTCCTCAAGTAACTTTGAGCAACAACGGACCAGTCAATATCTGCCTCTGGTAAATAAAACGTGATTATGAAATGATAAAGAAAAGCAAATAAGAAAACCAACAGCACATATGTCTTGTTGATCCAGTATTGGCAAAGCCTGGAAGGAACTTGTGTTGCAAGTCAATAAAATCAGCAAACAAAAAACAAATCCTAACAACAACAAAAACTATTTTTGGTAAAAAAAATATTTTTATAATAGCGTAGTATTTTAGTCGACACATATTTGTATAATTTAGTAAAAGATCATAATATTTGTCATTCTTTTTTTACTTACAGACTGTGATATTAATGCTACTTATACTATGACCACTACTACTACTCTGAGATCATTCACTCACAAATAATAATGGCAGTATTATGAGTTCCTGGCGAACTGTTTCCAAGGATGAAATATAGTGTGTGATAAACATTTACTTCCAATGAAAAACCCAGCTGAATCAGAGGCAGGTTGCTAATGGATGTTAGCATCTGTATCGTAACACACAGGCATGCAGACACGCACATGCATGCACTCGCACGCACATACACGCAGCCATGCACATTCCAAGAGGAGAGGCCGGGGGATGTATCTCGGTGGAGGTTAGAGGTCTGTGTTCAGTGCTGACTCAGGAAGAAGGCGATGGCGAGGCCTCTCTTAATTGGACGTTAGTTTTGGAATGAATCCGTCAGAGTCCCTGGGAGATGAAGGCCAGAAACGTATATCATCTCTTTACCTTTTCCCCTTCTGCACATTGCTTTTTTTTTTGGTTTATTTCATTTTCGTCTTTTCTCTCATTTCTGTTTAAGAAATATTAAGATTCACACCCACACACACTGTGACGCACACATACACACACAAACACACACACAAACCAAAAACACACACCCACAATCCAAAAACACCCACAAACCAATCAAACACACACTCCTACACACACATATTCACACGCACACACACACACACTGTTACTTTCCTTAGCGGCGTTCCCTTGCTCCCTCTCTCCCTCTAGCCGCGTTGATTGATGACTTTAATATTTACCAGTGATCTCCTTCTCTCCATGCCGGCCAGTGCGGTGAGAGTGAATAAAATCCAAGCGTGCATGAAGTAGATTAATGCTTAAAAGCTGAATAAAGTGTATAACCATCACCACTCTATGAACACACGTTATCTCCCCAAATGGTTTGCGACCGAGGGACCAATAAAGGCTAATGGAAGTGGGTATCAGGCCTTATCAACCAGAGTGACTGTCTCCACAACTGCCCTTCCCCCCATCCCCCCAGCACCCCAGCACCCCCAGCTTGGCCATCTTCCATTTTTGTTTTGCGGCCAATATTTAGCGGCCCTCTTCAAGACAGACACACGGTTTTGGGGATCTAAGATGGCTCTTAACAGATTAAGGGCCCTCTTATGAGGGTATTTGTTTTCCTTACATGTTTCTTTCTTGTGTGTGTGTGTGTGTGTGTGTGTGTGTGTGTGTGTGTGTGTGTGTGTGTGTGTGTGTGTGTGTGTGTGTGTGTGTGTGTGTGTGTGTGTGTGTGTGTGTGTGTGTGTGTGTGTGTGTGTGTGTGTGTGTGTGTGTGTGTGCGTGTGTAGATGTGCATGAGGATTATGATGTTCAGTATTGACCATGATACAACACTGGACTTATACAAGTGTGGATTTGACCCATCATTAGGTGAAAATCAGCAGTGTGTGGAGAAGAAAACAATGGTAAAGGAAAGGGATTTTATACTAGCATGCAGTGTCTGGTTCAAGGAGACTTCAGGAAGCTGTATTGGTTTACTTCAGCCCTTGAAGTTTGTCTGAAGTGCAATCATCTGCCTCACCATGGCAACTACCTCCCTGCATTTAAATGATGCAGATGGAACAAAAATTTGGTGTTCATTTTGTTTGCTTCTTTTTTTTCTGCACAATGGAATTTAGTAAAAACATGCTTTCATGCCCTTTGTCTGTTTTCTACCTTGTATTAAACAGACATAGACAATTTCGCCTTCGGTTGACTTCAGAACATATACCTGCTCTGCTCTGGTAGAATATGCTCCAGGAAAGGCTTTATTTGCTGGTCAAGCATGGTCCTGTGTTAATGTTGATGTATCCCCAGCCAGCCCTGTATATCCAATATGACTCAATATGTATGCCTGTAGCACACAATTTGACTGGTTTATTTCCTCAGTACCATATACAGTTTATACATTAATTTATCTTAAATTCAGTGCCACTGTGGAAGCCTCATACAATAATCATATAACCAAACAGAACCAATCAAGGTTAAAACGCTCTCTCTCTTTCTCCCTCTCTAACCCCCATCATCCGTTCATTTACACGATAGTTGTAATAGATATCCTCCTCTCCTCAAAATGTTGCTGACACCACAAGTGGGCGTGATGGACAACCAGTAAGGCAAAAGTAAGATTGTATGCAGCATACGTAAATTTCATTAAAGCCTTCCACTATAATTACCCCACAAAAGAGGTGAGGGGGGTTGGGGGGGGGGGGGGGGGGGGGGGGGGTAGTTAGGGGAGTGGCGACGGAGATTAGAAAATCACGGCGTTAAGATTATGGGATGTGATCGAGGCTTTATCTAAAACGAGCGCAAATTAAATTACTGATCATTAGCTTTTGTGAGTTGGGAGACCGGGGGTGGGGGTGGGCACGGCTGATGGTCTGAGCCTTTCGATTCCAAACGTGTGTCCACAGGAAAACTGTTGGAACTAGCAAATTAAATAAAACCTCAACGCGGCACAGGAGAGAAGTAATTCAAAACACACCGAAATAATGTTGTGTGCTATATTGCGGCGGTCATGATTATTCCATGAAGTTGCTACAGGAACAAATGTCCAACTTCTTACCGGTGGTTTACCCGTACCCCCAGGCATCATAGCTGAAGTACGGTGACTGATGTAGCTATTTGTCTCTCAGTGCGTTGACTAGATAGATTGAGCATTCTCGTTGGGCATGGTTTTGAACTGATAAGGTGGCCTTGTGATGAGCGAAATAACAGCCGACAGCTGTATTTCTTACGAACTCTCTACTCTTTGTATTACTCAGGCGGGCCCCTCAGCCAATCAAACTGATTAGCATCGGGCCCAAGTAGAAGGGTTCATCACACATGTGACCACAGTGTTTGGGAGAAATGGATGGTGCAGTGTTCATCCTTTTTTTGCTAACTCAAGGTGTGTGTGTTGGTTTTGCCATTTGTTTATTACAAGTTATTCACATCGGGAGTCTGACCCTCAAATAAGGATTGCAGGATAGATAGAAGGACAGGTTGTTCTCAGATTATATGACAAAAAGTCTCTCTAGGATGTCCTCTGGTAATATAATTGCAAATAGTACAAAAATAAAATAAATTGAATCACTCTTTGAATATGACCTCCGTAGTTCGGAGATTTACGTAGAGGGTACTGAAGTATTATACGGTTACTTCAGAGCTATAGTTTATGGCGGCTATTGCTTCCTAAATGTTTCCCACTTGTAGTTAATTAGTTTGCTTTGTATAATGTGTCGACCTTTATGTGTTTTAGTACTTACGCTAGCGCCGTGCCTTGTGGGCTTATTGTTTCACCAAGGAGAAAGTTCTGACTGTGCATGTTGCGGTGCGTCCATTTACCAAAAAATAAAAAGTGCACTGAAGCAAAATGTATAGTGAGACGAATCTAAATGCCATTTCGTTTTTATGAAAGCTGGTAATGTGCACATAGCGATAGGCTGCTGATGCTGGTAAATCAAGCAACCGTTAAATACCCATGTCGTGACTCAAGCTTGATTAAGGATGCATATGCTCGGCATTCATTTAAACCAACGGCCATTTTTAATGCATCATATAATCAGATCCTCGTATGGACCAGTAAGAAGACTTAAAAAAAGAATGTGTTCTTTGCATGTCCTTCAATGTGTTTATTATGCCGTAATATATGTGTTATAACATCATTATATTTGTTATGATAATGAATTTATTAAATTATATATATCGACATAAAGTCAATCACTAATATTCATGCTGTCTGGATGGCAATACTAATTAAATCAACAAATTAATGACCTCATGTAATTAATAGTTCAATTATTGTTTAATGTTGACTTGTTTAATACAAGTAAAGCAGCTTGCTCAGTAGCAGTAGCCCTATAGTGCATATATTGCAGTCAAATTAAACTAAAAATAGAGCAAATAACAAAACTAACAACACATGAGAGATTGTAACCTTGAGGAAATAGCACTGATACATGGTATTTCAGTTTCACACAAAATACCAGAAATTGGTTTCCTGAGAAAATAAGATTGCAGAAAATAAGATAAGGAGCGCAATATTCAAGCTGTGTTTGTGGGATACGACAGCAAGGCCTGCTTCAATATAATTTACATTGTTCTCCCTCTTCATTCGCATTCCCCATTGTGTCATTCTCAGAATGAGCAACAAACAGCCAATACACACCAACACAGAAACAAGAGATAGCACAAACAGAAACAGAAGGGAGGGAAAGAGAGAAACATGCCAGGTTTTTTCTCCTTATGTCCCTCTGTGTCTGTCTCTCTGTCTCTCTCTCTCTAACTGTCTCTGTGTCTTTCTGTTTCGCTCTTTTTCTCTCTCTTACTGTCTCTGTTGCTCTCTCTCTCTAATTCTCTATCTCTCTCTCCGTGCCTCGCTTCTCTATAAATAAAGACTGAGGGACGACGCTCTGTTCATCGTAATCAGCCCCCCCTCTGGTGGCTGTTGGCTTTTGTTTATAGTACGTCTTTTATGGATC
Organism: Lota lota; assembly: GCA_026745465.1. Lineage (NCBI taxonomy): Eukaryota > Metazoa > Chordata > Actinopteri > Gadiformes > Lotidae > Lota > Lota lota. The sequence goes on along the minus strand of JACYXH010000473.1, from coordinate 1,329,965 downwards.
TACAGGGAGGGCTCGATTACCGCCTGGCGCTTTCAGCTAGTGACCTTGGGAACTAATTTGTTCCGTTCCAGTTAGGGTTGGATTCAATAGCGAGCCAATGCGGACATTCGAAGTGCTGCAACGCTATCGCCTGGTGGGTGTGTGTTGCTTGTGTTGGGGCTGTTTGGATTACAATTCAATTGCAGGTGGTTGTGTGATGTCCTACAGGTGTGAAGGAGAGTGAACCCCAAACAAAGGTAACAGCCGTCGGTTTAACGGATAGCATAACCAACACAAAAGGAGCTTGATGTTCAATCAAGTCGTTCAACCAAAGCCATTTTCTCCCCATTGGTTATTCGTTTGTTTATGTCCCTGCGTCCAGTACAAATAATAATTAGCTTGTATGTGTTGTTGTTCTTGTTGTTTTTGCTCTTTGCTCAGAATTGTTCCACAATTCCCAGGTGCTCCTTGCAGTAATAGTCTTCCCTCTTGTTTGGTTTACACCACCATTCGTTTCAGCCAGGGGGGATCCGACGGTCCCTCAATGAGGCCAATCAATGCCAGGGTGAATCACCATGTTGTTGTTATTACGAGGGGGGGGGGGGGGGGGGGTTGCATTTTAGACGTGGTTAAGGCAATCGATGAAGCATTATAGAAATGGCAGAGGTAGAAAAACCTGTTAAATACAAGTTTTTAGGTTCATGGGTTTCTCCACTCTTCTGAACAACACTATCTGGAGCTGTGTGCTATTCTCATGATGTCGGTGAGCTATTACCCCTCGGTACAGTCGTGATCAATAGTTTGAAATATCAAATCGAAATAGTAAAATATTCCTTTACGCCTCACAAACAAAGGATCAAGAGCACTTGACGTGAATTGGATTTACATTTCCTCAGAGGCACATCACACTCGTTGATGGATCTACTATTATGTACTACGTGAAGGTACTTTATGTACCATGGGTTTCTCTTTGGTACAACTAAATAAAACTGCATAGCAGAGATACCAGTCTGGTTCTTCAGGCCCCAAACCAAACCCCATTTCTGCTTTCTTTTTATTTATTTATTATATGTGATGGGAAGTTAAAAATGAATTATGTATTCAGAATGGGAAGATATTGTCTCACGTCAACATGTTTATTTGAGTTTTAGACAAAAGTGCATTCGAGGCCAGCTTCAAGCAATACCTAAAAACTTTAATTTGAAAGAAATGAAGAGAAAGAGACGCAAGAAATGCCTGCAAAGAAGAAGGCTGATGCTTTGTTTTTGCCTAAAGGGAATTTCTATCATTCTGTGTCCATATTATATGTTCTGTTAGGGCAGAAAATGAGTTGTGGGAAGCAGAGGGAATGGCATTCCTCAGAAGATTTAACAAAGCTGCCTGGTAGGAGCCAAAGGCCTACCCATGAATAAAACATGAAACGTTCAGAAAGGAAGAACAGACATTTAGGCGCTGCCCAACCAGGAAATGCATGCTGGTAGCAGACATGGCTTTAATGCAACCACGGTTTCACAGGCCAGTTAATGCGACGTGTCTACTGCGTAAGACCTCTCATCCACTCAGCGGTGGCAGATCCCTATGTTTCCAGGCCATTAGGATTTCTCTTAATAGTGTAGACTTAAAATCGGTGCCCTGTGACCGTACAATGTGGATCATTATGCTCCCCAAACATTCTGAAAAATAGCCCTGAAGAATAAATGTAATGAAATTAGATTTTTGGGAAATAAATTAGCTGAGGGCCAATTTGGAATCAAATGCCAATAGAAGTAGTTGTAAATTACTTTTTCAACTTGCAAATCATGCATACTGATTTTAAATCAAGCATTACATTTTTCATCAGAGAAAATGGTTTCACCTGGCCTACCGCTCCAATGATGCATCAAATTCGCTTGTTCCTAGAATGTTTAGTGTCTACCAACGTAATGTGCTTGAACTACTCAAAAACAAACAGGAATAAGCGACAAAGGTTACCCACCCTTTTTTGTATGTTTTTCATTATTTCGTTATTCCTATCGCAGTGTTGATTGTGCGTTTGGTGGTGCTTTTTTGCTTTTGTAGTTCGACATAGTTGAACTACAACAGCAAGTTTTGCTGTTTGTAGAATTTATTTATATAAGCAGGTCCAAACTTGGAATAACAATTCACAAAATTACACGACATTTCGTGACTGACCTTTTGCATATGCCTCATGTGAACCACTAAAAACAACAGAGGTGTTGATTGGTTAAAAACCAACCCTTTAGCTATATGCCCCTGTAATGTATTCCAGTATCTAAAAGCTACACACACACACACACACACATTCATGCACACACACACACATAGCAAGTCGGAGTCACCGGAGTCCCATCTGAAGGTCACAGCTCAAACAAAAGCTCAATTTAAAGCCATGTAATATTGCCATACTGGACTCAAGGGTCTTCCACTCTGATTAGTTTTGCCGCTACAGGGTGTGTGTGTATGTGTGCGTGTCCGGGACCACACCAGTCTAGTGGCTATGGAGCCTGACTGCCAGCCAGAAAAAAAAGAGCCTCAGGGTTGCATTTATTATCATCATATGAGTTATCATATTTGTGTTTACAAATGTGTACACAGGTTGACACATTTACAAATGCCTGTGTGGGTGTCTATTCTGGCAAGCATGTGTGTGATGTTTGTATGTGTGTGTGTGTATGAGAGTCCTTTGCTGCGATGGAGAGAGCTGTGATCTCCTGAAGCCTCGTTAAAATGCATAAAGTTTGGGCTTTAAAGTCACGGTAACCCCTGCTCTGCTGTAAGCAGCCAGTCCTGCATACTGAGCAGAGCTCTGATTGATCTGCCTAAGTAACTGCAATTAACTGGGACTTGCTCATACGTGATTGGCTCTCTCTCTTTCCCTCCCGCTACACCCTTCTCGACACACACACACACACACGCAACACATTCATGCAGACAGACTGGTCATCAAACGAGGAGGAAAATGAATCCATGCGCTGAACGCTGAACCCAGGTCACGTTTGATCCTGGCGTGACGCGCGTCACCTTTGGCACCCAAGCTCCACCCACTGCTGATTATGCATATAATCATTTAACACCTTGGCCCCTTGCAACAAAAACAAAAGGCCAAAAACTTTGGATAAAAGAAGATGGAATAAGCAAAAACTGAAAACAGCTTCTTTGGTTAAGATGCTATCGGTGACCTTTGCTAAAATTCCTCAAATCATTCAGTGGTTTATGAATAACATGTGCCTCTTTGATCATGCATGTTATTTTGAAACTGCCTGTAATAAACCTCTCTCTGGTCTTTATATTAGAGCGTAATTTTCAGAGTAAAGAGTTCACTTCAAATACCATCATCACGCCAATATCATTTGAAAGTTTTATAATCAACATTATTTCCCCATCAAGGTCACGTCATAATAACACCATCACTTTAATCATGACTGCTTTGGAAAATACTTATATGAAATCTAACTCGCTCTGTTTCAAGGACCAATTACAAGTGATATAACTTTGTACCCACCAACATCCACCAGCCCCAGAAATCCCCTACCTCCATAGGTTTTCATGGTCACCTTGCCCTATAATGCCCTTGCCCCAAAATATATGTCCCAGACAAATCATCAAAGTCTAACGTGGACCGCAGAGCTCCGGGGGGTTGGGGTTGGGAGAAAAAGGAAACAGGAAACTGATTTAGCATGGCACTCGAGAGACTAACGCAAAATGAAAATGTAAAATGGTTCCGCCAGACACGAGAGGGAAAGTGAGAGTGAGGTGAAACAGGAAGTATCAAACTGACCATGACACCCTTTGAGAGGAGCTCCATCAATCTCCTTCAATGGCCCTTTATGTTGCGCGACGCTGTGACCTTACCGACCGGCATTTGTGTTGTGTTATAAAAAAGAACAGGTAGCAGGGAGGTCTGAGTGAAGAAAAAAGGCCAATGTGACAAGAGGTCAATGGGATCGTGATGGTGATTTTATCTTCTCAGATTCCACATTTATTAAATGGTAAATTCTTTAATGACATACACTTTGTCATTAGGGACAAAGTCAGGTCGCCATTGTTAGCCACGGCTAACAGAAAGCCATGTTGTCCTTTGAGCTTGATGGCTGAATAGTAATGGGACCTGATCCCAACACAAATTGCCCTTTAACGTAAATAGACATTTTAATTTCTCCTTATGGTGAAAAGGGCGAATCGACACATTGCAGCAGGACATGAGTAATTCCCTTTAAACTGTCACGGTGGAGTGGGTTTGTGTGCATGTGTGTATTCGCATTAGACTGTTTTATAAGGTGTGAGTGGTGAGAGGGGGTGTGTCACTCATTCCTGTAATAAAGCTTGACATTGAGCAACGTTGAAATGTTAGGTTGAGCAGATAGTGTCTCCATTTTCCTTTTGTGGCATTGATTTCCTGGCCCCAAGATACTCTGGTCAAGATTCGTCTATTTCAAAAAAACACTTTCCTTTTCCTCATACGCTACTAGATATAGAAACAATATGTTTGTTTTCTTTGTAGTTTAGGGTCCACATTCAATTAATCAGTTTTAGCGTTTGACAGCCTCCTCTCCTGTCCCACTAGTCACTGAAGGTTAGGCTTCCAGAAGCTTCTACACCTATTTTATAACTCCCTAAATGCATGCACCAGACGGCATATATACTGCACCCCACTCACATCCACTAAAATCTCAGTTTATCTTATGGATAAAACACTCCCTGGAGACAGGCATGCACACACAGAGTCACTTTACCAGCCCTCACCCCCATTCCCTTAAATCACCACTAATGTTACATGACAAGCTTTCACAATTCCACACAACACTTTCATTACACAGTGCTCTCGCCCCCCCTTAGCTTTGGGGTTGAGTGAGGGGGTGGGGGGGAGATATAGTAATCCATTCAGACATATAAATAAATTAATAAATCTGCAGTGCTCTCATGTTTTGGAATAAAAATAAACACAACACAATGGAGGGAACGAGCCAAGGAGTTAAGAGAGAGAAACAGAAAAAGTAATTCCAGTAAAGGCGGGGGCTGTGGCGCGGGGACATTAATTCTATTTTGTCGGTTCCCTGTGTATATACCCATCTGTTATGCCCCCCCGCGGCGCAGAGGGGGTCGAGCACTGTGCTTAAGGGTGGGGACCAGGAGGTCCTCAGTGCAGGGATTCCGAGTCCCAGATTGGACACCTCCAAACCTGTTGCTAGTTACCTCTGGGCGAGGGCGGGCCATAGGTCAAGGGGGCCATGGCTTCCTCACAGCTGTCAATGGGTCACACAAGCCCAAGGGGAAATAGTGCATTTCTGCTTCAAAACCGAGGCTTCCTGGTTCCTGAGTGAAATCCAATTCATAAGCTGTTCCTGCTCTGTAAGAATTGCCATTGGCTAACTTCCATGGCTTAAACTGTATGAAAAAAATTGGCATATACCGTATACAGTATGACATTGCAATGTGCAACCTAGCCTACACATATGGTGTATGGGTTGGAGGACAGAGATAAAGAAGCAACACTTGGCAAAGAGAATCCCTTGATAGCTCTTTAATAAGCAGGGAAATCCCCCAGAATTCCCGGCAGGCTAAATTATCTGCACGCATCAGTCTCGCAAATGCTCCTAATGTGTGGGAGGGCGTCTCGGCTTCCAACGGAGCATTCTAACCATTATGTCCCATGTTGACTGCTGGTATTGACATGAACTAGCACACCTGGCACAATCAACAAACATTGACATATGTTAGCAGACATTTTATGTGTCAATTCCGATTTTTTTTTACTGTGGAGAGGTGGTGGGGCTGGGAACAGACCCAGTGCAGTAGAACAACTAATGTTTTGCGCAGATCCTGGCTCCCAGCACTAACCACATTAAACACACACACGCACACGCACACACACTGAGCTCCTCTCACCCTCTTCATCACCCTCTTCATCATAGGTTCCAATGTGGCATTGAGAGCTCGTGGTGTGGTGCTCCTTTTCGCTCTCCCTGATAGGCTAGGAGATATAGGGGGTATGTGGGACAGACTACGGGTGAATGTTTGATAGGGAGGCGTAGGTGATTTACCAATGGGAGAACGGAGGTCCGGAACAAGGTTGGAAGAAGCCAACGGTCGGCGGGGGTTATATGGGGGGGGAGGAGACTGAACAGCCCATACCTACCTTGCAACGCCTATCATTGCCGGTGGGAATGTTCTTGGTCTAATTTCTCACCCTGGAACAGCATGATCTCTCGTGTCCTCTGCTGCTGCCGTGGCTGCTCCGAAAGGTGACCACACAAAGCAATTCAGTGAAATTTTGAAACACTTTCTCGGGCTGTTTTTGTCCCTCAATTTCCTCACTATTACTTTCCAGGACATTTTGATTTGGTTATATTTCTTACTTTTGTTTTACGTACACCCCTCCCCATTTTCGCCCATTTTAGTAATTTCTTTGCTTCCCAGCGAGTCCTGTTCTCAGCTCAAGTGATTACCTGTGCCAGCCCCGCAAAATACATCGGGCTAGCAGAGCTCCAGACAAACCATGCAGGCTTTGTCTTCATCAATCTCCTAACACCGTGTCCCCGGAACCCAGAAACCTGGACGCTTCATGTAGCTAATCTCACAGAGCACCGCGGGCCAGTCCAAAGGCTTCCAGTTCCATCATCACACGCCAGAATGCCCCCCTCTGAGCTCACCACCTTTTTCACTATACATCCTTCCTTCCTTCTTTTTTTTTCTCCCAATTCACCTGCATATTCACCTAGTCTCCATAGTTACCCACAATCTGATCCCTCATTTTGTTTGTATCACCCCAGTTTTTCATGGTTTATTTAATTTATTGCCTTATGAGTTTCAGCAGCTGTCTACCTGCCTTTTTTGCTGGTTTCTTTCCTCCCCTTGGCCTGGTGTTGATTCTGCCAGTTTTAATGAGTGCTGGGTGGAAGTCTAGCCCCTAATGCACTTCTCCTCTGAGGAGTGGGGCGAGGGATGGGAGAGGAGGGGGAGGTGAGGTGGACACAGTCGAGGAAATCTAATTTACAGGTGGGAGATTGGAAAGAACGCACACGCGCGCACAAGTGTGGAGGAGTGCATGTTTGTGTCTGTGTGTATGTCTGCAGGGTTTGTGTGCACATTGTGCTTTCGTGCCAGTTCTACGCTTCTGTTAGCGCCCGAAGATAAAAGATGATATGTCCCTAAATGACTTTGGCTTGGGCTTTACCAGCTCAGGAAGTGCCTGGTAAGCAATGGCCCTCATTAGCATACAGATCAGCAGGCACTTTAAGTGTTTGTAAAGTATAATTCACTGTGGCATGGTCAAGCCCATAAAAGGAATGTCCTTCCTCTGCGAAACGCCCACGCAGGCGTATCCCTCCGCCCGCTTTTATTAGTGGACCGCTTGGTTAAAAGGTTGTTGCGCAGTAGAGCCCATCGGGAATTTTAATTTTAATTTGTATCTGATACCACAAGAACAATTCATACTGCAGTGTGTTTTTCTAACAAATGTTTGGTTCTAAACATTTAGAACTTCTTCTAAAGCGGAGCTGTCTGTGTGTCTTCAGGTTCACAGGCCCAAACCTTCCCTCCCCCATCATCAGCAGTAAGAACTGGCTCCGGCTGCACTTCACCTCCGATGGGAACCACAAGTTGAGGGGTTTCAGCGCCCAGTATCAAGGTGAGACCCTCGCGACGGGATACCATGGATCCCCACAGATGAGGGTACTCGACCTCACCCCCATTGGCAACGTGATGAACTAACACTAATTATTTTTACACACAAACAAATAAGGAAGATAATGCATTTTGTGCGCGGGTGAGGTTGCCTATATGCAGATATGTGCATACATGTGTTCACACACACGCATACACACACTGATCCCTCTTTTTGCACAAACAAGCACGTGTATTTCAACACAGGTACACACTCACACAAGTATACAGACATTCACAAACACATGCATGTACACGTGCTCACTCGCACACGCACGCACACACACAACCACACACTTACACACACAGACGCACATGACTGTCTCCGGTCTCATTACTCTAACTGGGCTGGAGGTCAGCGTTGGGAAGACAAGCGACGAAGGGAGAAAAGTGATTAGACTGTCTCCCTTAGACTCTCACCTCCAGTCATTCACTTCCCATTTCAAATTACAGAGAGAGAGAGAGAGAGAGAGAGAGAGAGAGAGAGAGAGAGAGAGAGAGAGAGAGAGAGAGAGAGAGAGAGAGAGAGAGAGAGAGAGAGAGAGAGAGAGAGAGAGAGAGAGAGAGAGAGAGAGAGAGAGAGAGAGAGAGAGAGAGAGAGAGAGAGAGAGAGAGAGAGAGAGAGAGAGAGAGAGAGAGAGAGAGAGAAAATAAGGAAATGGAGAAAATAAGAGAGAATAGGGAAATGGAGAAAATAAGAGAGAATAGGGAAATGGAGAAAATAAGAGAGGGAGAACCATTAGACTAAGAGATAATAGGGACAAAGAGAAAAAAAGAGAGAGAGAGTTGAGAGAGATGATAGGGAGAGAGATCATAAGGATCGAGAGAGGGAGTAGAGATAGGGATGATGGAGGAGAGATAGATAGAGAACTAGAGATATAGATGAAGGTGTGAGGTAAAGATAAGTATAGAGAGACACATAAATAAATAGTGGATGAGTGGAGAGGGGAGTGGTGGATAATGAGAGAGAGGCCAAGGTACATTAACGATAACTGGCTCCCATAGTAAGATAAAGAAACAGTGAAATATGGATACGTGTGCAAACACCGTAATTAGGTTAACCATTGAGACCTTCCAATGAAATAACACCCTCAACCAAACAATCGCAGATTCCCTAAGCTCCATCGTAATACCTACCCATTACACTTTATTTGCCAGACATCTTCAACCAACAGAAGCTTCTCTTTTGTTTCTTCCTATTCCACTAGCACGCAGAAGGATTACGATTATTCACCAGTCAATTAGTCTTTTCAATTACCAACACAGATGTTCGTCAATATGACATTCTATTTATATATGCGTTCCATTTTCCGTTTCTGTATTGCCACAAACATCTCATTTTATAGGATTCTTGTGAGGACGTCCATAGTGTGTCTTCTAAAATAGTACTAAAGAAAGGACAACACTGAGATATTTCATATTCAGAGTGAGAGAGGAAGTTATATAATTTATGCCATTCAGTCATTGTAACAAAGCAGATGGGGTATTGGACAAGGATGTGTGGCAGGTGTTTACGTATGTACTCACAGTAGCTCATGTTACTTTTATTGGGTAATTTGCATTTAGTCTCTAATTTGACAGTGATGAGCTAATTTCCTTTCCAAGTTTCCTTGTGTGGAAAGATTTCCATTTTGTTTAATGAATCATCCAACTCTAATTAAAACTCCATCATCACACTATTGTATAGGCGTGAATTCTGGGAACATGTTTATCATTGCTACAACCAGAAAAATATGTTTTGAATGGAATGGGAGGGATAAGAAAGAAAATATATTATTGATATAATCATCATTATCTTACTATAGTTGCCCCAAATTGCATCCATTTAGTGTGTATGCATGTAGTTCTCACTGTTTCTCTGCTTTCCTGTTCACTCCAGTGAAGAAGATGACTGAGTTGAAGTCTAGAGGCGTGAAAATGCTTCCCAGCAAAGACAATCACCACAAGATATCAGTGTGTAAGTATCAACCTGTTTCCTTTATGTACAGCATACTGTACATCCTTTATCCAGTTATTGTTTCTCTCCCTTCCAATACAAGATAATCTATTGTATTGCAGTGCAACGCTAACAGGAGGCATGGCCGAAAATTCACAATTTACACATTTAATTGTTTCTATTATTGTGTGATATCATTTCGGTTTTTTCCACTGCTACATTGTACAGTTGAGGAGGAGGACAGTAGGGGACGTTTTGGAAACAATGATTAATGGGTGGCCATGTTTGCCAAATCTCAGCTAGAGGGGAGAAGCTTTTATTTAAAACTCTTCCAGCCATCCATTTATCCATCCATCCCTATCTGTCCCCTTTTTTTTGCTCAAAGTCAAAAGCACATACAAACAGTTGTCTTTCAGCACAGAAAAATCAATGCTGAACTTGAGTTGTAAATCCGGTAAGGCCATCTTGTTTTGCGGGCTAGAGAAATGCAGAGACGATAGCGCCAAGTAAAACGGATGGCAGTAATTGTAATTGCTTGCCCTTTTCAGAGTGGCAAAAGGGAAGTCTCCCTTTCTTCCTCTCTCCCTCTCTCCATAGCTCTCCTTCCACACTGTTATAACCACCCTTTCTCTCTCCTCTTTTTCTTGATTTCTTGATTGTTTCTTCTCTTTACCTACCTGTGTATGTGTTTGGAGTGCGAAGGGACTACGGTGTCCAGGTACAGACGGTGTGTAAATGGAGTAATTAGGTTCAGAACAACGTGTTGATCAGACAAGTGCCGCCATCATGATATTCCTGCTGCCTTTGGGCCCTTTTCAATTTATTTTCTTCCTATTCATCTCATCTTCTAAACTCCCGGTCCTTCCTCCTGATAGATATAAAAAAACATTATTTTCAGGTTATTTTCATGCTCATTTGTTTTAAACTTTTCTGATCTTCTCCCATATCCACCTAGTTTATTGCTTTGTTTTTTCTTTCCCATTGTATTTCCGTTGATATTCGGCACAAATACCTTATATTTCGCTCGTTTCCCTCCACTTCATCTGTGCTCTTATTGAAACCGACTCTTCGTGACCACAGTGTTCCTGACACCTGTGAGTCTCATCTATTATTCATGAGCTGCCTGACAGACACGGGGGCCAATCAGCAGGTGTCAAAATGTCCTGGCACCGCCCGCCAGGTTATTGACCCCGCCCTGTCTATCAGACGGCCTCGCCCGGTTGGCCCGAAACCACTGGACCACTGTTGTCATTTAAACTCCCTGCAGTGTCACGGGGAAAGTGCATGGGAAATCCAAATTACCTACTTAGAAAAGTGTTATGCAGGGAAATAATCAAATCATACAGCATATTAAAGGTGTTAATGGATTACATAAATGCTAACGACATTTGCAATAAAGATTGTCCAGCATGTTTCATGTGTGAGAATATGGCGTTTATTGTATATAAACGGAGGTTCTCTCATCACATCATTAAATATAGATTGCAAATTTTATAGGATAAGGTATTGATTTTCGTATTCTTTTTTTGCATCTCTCTCTCTCTCTCTCTCTCTCTCTCTCTCTCTCTCTCTCTCTCTCTCTCTCTCTCTCTCTCTCTCTCTCTCTCTCTCTCTCTCTCTCTCTCTCTCTCTCTCTCTCTCTCTCTCTCTCTCTCTCTCCCCCTCCCTCCCCTGGCCAGTGTCTCAGATGGGTGTAGCGCAGGGGCACAACATGTGTCCAGACCCTGGTATTCCGGATCGGGGGAAACGGAAAGGCGCTGACTTCAGGTAGGAGACAGGAGGACAAATTACTTTTTGCCAAAAACTTGATGTTGAGTGGGTTTGGGATGGTCAGGTATATTTGCACATTTGAGGAAAGTGACATGGGGAGGTAGGTGCATAAAAGACAAGATATTAGCACAATATTGAACAAGTAGATTTAAAACAAAATATTGAATGAACAATAATTACACACTAAGTTATGAATAACTATTCATTATATAGGCTTTGTAAGGCTAAGAGGTAATGAGAGGTAAAAAAAAACACATTTTTCTCTATAGATTCCAAAATGTGCCAACATTGAATCCAACATGCTCATTCTAATGTCTTCAGCATAGCATTTTCTTTCCAAATTGAAATTCGCTGTCGTTGGAGATTAAACCGCTATTCCAATGCTATTTCACTCCTTGCGTTTCTTTCATATCCAAAATCCTCTCCGCAACCTTTACCTGTAGAATTGCATGGCCTTAGGCCAAATGGAGAAAAATGTACACACAAACAAATGGTCTGCATATCAAGTCACAGCACACTAATAGGCTTTCCCTGTGGGATGCACACATTACAGATGGCCCCATGAAAGCTCTTCTCTGTCTGATCCTTTTTCTGTATAAATTGTGTTCCCTAACACAGACAAATGAGAATCGTGGGAATTGTGGCAAACCATTTGGTATCCCACAATGCAATGTGCCTTGTAGACCATCTTGCAGCTTTACGTTACACTTTGTTCTTTTTTTTAAGAGTGGGTAATCGGTAAACAGATTAACCAGGCATGCTTAGGGATAAGCCAGTAGAAACCATGAAACAATAAATACAAATATAGTCATGTCTAGCTCAATTGGTAAAACATGGCAATAACACAGTTTAGGGAGAGAGAGAAAGATTTAGGATTCTGTGCCGTCAACCTGGCAGGATAGATCCTGGGCTCCCCTCTCCAACCCTCTCTCTTCCACCTGTTCCTGGTTTCATTCAGTTTGGCGTAAGAACAACAAAATAAACACTAAAGAGAGAGTGAGAGACAGAGAGAGACAGACAGAAGAGCGCTTGTTGAGAATATAAAGAGATTGAAGGCCCCATTTTTGGGCACCATCTGCTACCCATACCAAGTAAAGTGCTAGGTTGGTGCTGGAGTCTGACCCATTGTCCCGGTGTTTCTGCAAACCCCTTCACCTGCAGACGGGGGGCCACAGTGCACTTCTCCTGCGACGAGGGCTACGAGCTGCAGGGCTCCAAGAGCATCAGCTGCCTGCGGGTGACCGACAGTTACGTGGGATGGAGCGACGACCGGCCCATCTGCAGAGGTAGGGTAGCAATTAATGGCTTCCTTCCTCACGTCCCACTCGATGCGGATGGTTCGTGTCTTATCTGTCAGTCTGCGTATTACTCGCGGGGAGATGTCTTACTATATTCGGTTTTTGCAACAATCTTCTAAAATGTGCCATTTTAGACACGACTGGCCCGACTTATTCCACCGGCCCAGCCTTCTTACCCTCTAGATTGTGTTTGCTCCTTCTGTAAGCGATGATGGGGTAACAGTCGGACACATTGGACACATAACCCACATTTTTCAGAACAATTTGGTGACGGGGGAAGTAACCAGTCATGCCCCTCTGCACTGTGTCCGTTATGTGCCTGCTGGCTATAGATATATTTTTACAAGTTCTCCTTCCAGCCAAATGTTTGAGTCAGAGTAGATGTCGAATGGGACTCATAATTGACTGGCATCTTGTGCCTCTGGCAGTATGCTATCCAGTTGGGTCACATCAACACAAGCCATTGGTGAAAGTGAATGCAAAGATTAGTTCTCATTTTAAATTGTAAACGCTAAGATAAGATATCTTCATTAGTTGGTTTCATTTTTTGTGTTCTTTCTTGGTAGTACACATTGAGTTTCACTCCCATTAAGACGAACATTTCCAAAAGCTTGTGATGTAATATTTATTTTATGCATTTACCACTTACTTTCCCAACATCTTTGTTAGCCACTATATGCCTTATGTCCGAGTATAATGCTAGCGAGCGAACCTCATTAAGTTGTTTACCATCTGGTTTCAGTCCTTCTATCATCGCTCATTTTCTCCCCACAACATCTCCACAGTCAGAAGAGATAAACAAGACCGAAAATAGGCAACGCTGAAAAGGCTTTATAATGAAAAGGAAATTATTAAGTGATAAGGCAATAAGCATACACAAGACACAGACGAATACAAACATACAAACTCTCGCACAGAACAACCTTGCACAAACACACACACGGACGCCACACACTTTTCAAATTGGGTTTGCTTTGGCATAGCTTTGGTATAGCCTGCGATAAAGCGTTAATGTCATCATTCAGCAAGATTTGCAGACTGTGGCCAAAGTCATTAGGCTGTGTTTGGGTGTGAAAGCCTGTTTTCAATCAGTCTGTCTTTTGTAAAGGTGACGAATGCAGCAGGGGTAGGTTGTTTGTCTTGTTCCATTGATTCGGCCAAACTAAACGCTTGGTCATTACTCCAAAAGTGCCACGTAATTGTGATTTGCCCAGAGTTAACGGATTTTTTTTTTTTATAGTGTAATTAAAGCAAACATGGCTCGCTCTGCTGTATGCAGAGAAGTTCATAATTTCAGTGCCATTACAGAGTAAATCATCAGAAGTGCTTGTATACAAAAGCATCCTTGAGGGGGGGGGGGGTAATTATTATTAATTATCTTTCATGGCAATTTTGTGGTTGTGTTGGTGTTTCAAAGCGGTTCAATCCATTTACATCTTTCGTCACTATTCTGCCTTTTTATGAAAAAATGTTGTATCCATTATTATTCAATTGTCACACATACATTGGAAAGGATGGTTTTTCATTTCATTGAGGCCCTATGCCATGGAATCCTTTCTTCCAAAGAGCAAAACCTCATAATTTTCTGTCCACTTTCTGCCTTCCTTCAACAGTGAGATGTATGTCGGCCATTTTGTGCCAGTTTCAGCACAACCTCCCTCTTATCAGTTTCCCTTAACAACCTGCTGCTGGACAAAGTTGTCTGATTAAATCACCTGGCCGTTTCATCTCCTTTATTGTGGCCTATGGGAACATCTCTCGCTGTTCAGCTTAATGTGTTCGGAGTAATCCCGTTTTTCAGGGTCTCCCCCATTCCTTGTTTTATAGAGTGATCCAATTAAGCCCAAATGGGATTATACCAATAAAGAAAATGAAGGGGTTGGGGGGGGCCCAAACATAGAGGGATTATGGGGGTGGATGGATTTGATGCACGTCTTCTCTTTTAAAGCCTCTCTCTATCAGCTGGCCAGCATGACAACGGCACAACGCATTAGGAGAATCACAATGATAAAAAGGGCTGCTGGCCACTGCTGCATGAACCCTGCTCACCCCAGCTGACGTCCCTTCAACCTTCCTTACTACAAAAAAAAACAATACCACAAAGATACTCTCTCTGAGAACGGCAGCTAATGAACTCCATCTGTATCCACTGTATGCCTTTATTCAGCCACAGACCATTAAAAACAAGATGTGAGGATGTACATGAATAATAAAATGAACATCTATAAGCTTGCGTTGCCTATGTTCGTCACCATTGCGTGCAACAGGGCTATTGCCGGAAGCAGAGTTAATGGAGAAAATGATTAATCGCTCTTTGTCTGCTCGTTCATACCTCCTCTAGAGGTTGAAACGGTGCAAGTCTGACTCATTGTCGCTGTGCCCCTCTGGTCACACTGGAGTACCTTGAGTGATGACGCGAGACAGTGGATCAGTATCGGTGTGTGTGTTAGGCGCATTCCTGTAGCACCCTTACTGGGCTTTCTATTTACCGTATAAGTTGATCTAAGGTCACACACTTAAAATAATTACTTCAACGTTGCCTAAAGTTCTCGTCACTGTCCAGCCAGGGGACCATGTGACACGCATGGGACACAGCCTAGAACACCGACCCCCGGCCTTCTTTCCTCAGAAGGTCATCTGACTGCTCTTACAAGTAATTCAGTGAGATCAGCGTGTGTGTGTGTGTGTGTGTGTGTGTGTGTGTGGTCAGAGTGTCGGCCGCTTACACTTATTGCTCATGTAGTCCACTCCTGTTGTCCCTCTTTCCTGACCTTTTAAAGCCACACACACACCCTTTCTCGCTCAAGAACACGCACACACACACACACACACACTCGTAAAATCTCTCTTATAAAGGATGTAAAAGTGAACTTTAATTAAGGTTTTCTTTTCAGGGATCTTTTTGATAGCAGCTCCGGGGCGTCAACCAGAAAAAAAGTCACAACGTCCTTATAAAAGTCAAATTATTGCTAAAGTCTATAATTTATATAAAAGCAGTAACTATAGTATTACTTGAATGCGTGGAAGTTCTGGATGTCGGTGGATTTTTAAACAATTGCCTTTTTCTTAATCATTGATTCACAGCTTCAGCTTCATACATTAGGGATGTTTTAACTGCTGCACTCGAATGTCAATTGAAGTGCTTGGAGGGCACTTCAGCAGAGTCAGTTTGAATGACAATTGGTTTAATGATGGTTTGTAAACAAAACCATGCTGTCCTCTTCCTTCGCCAAACATCCTCAGAGGAACTGAACGAATGGTGCAAAGTTGCGACTGGTGATGCCCTCTTTTTAGATAAATTCAACAAGTTGGAATAATTGCTGACTGGTTTGGAAGATAATGGAAGGGTATGTAGTGGTTTAATCCTGCATCTGTGGATCAAATCCCAAAGTGGCAGGATCAGAATATTTGACTTTGTTGGAATCGTTTAAAATTGTGTGAGAAGCTAAATTGACTTTTATTCATAGTGGTCCTTCAATAGGATTAACAATGTTATGGTATGGGTTTGCTTCTCCATCAAGAGAATCCTGATTGCAAAACATGTTACATTATTCATCACAAACTGTATCACTGAACATTGATCTTGTAAAGCCTCACCTAACTCATTGATTGCAATATCGTATAGCACCCATGTGTGGAGGTCAACTGAGAGGTCCCAGCGGTATCATCACCTCTCCAAACTACCCGGTCCAGTACGACAACAATGCAAACTGCACCTGGATCATCACTGCCACGGACATGACCAAGGTAACGTCCTTCGATATATAACACAGCAGACCCACAGAACAGAGCCAATGTTGTTATCGGACCACAGGGATCAGAAACTGTACCAACTCACTAATGAACAGGAAACTATTTGTGTTAAACAAAATAGGAACATATTTTGCCAACAGGAAAGCTGCTGAATATTCTGCTGTAATATCATTGTTTGGCATATCTTTAACTCATTGTGTTGCAGACAAAATGACAGAAAAAACAATGAAGGGTGGTGTTGGGGGGCCAATAACCAGAGGGAGACAAAGGAGGGTGGCTTTGTTTCACCTGTGGGATGAGAGAGAGAGAGAGAGAGAGAGAGAGAGAGAGAGAGAGAGAGAGAGAGAGAGAGAGAGAGAGAGAGAGAGAGAGAGAGAGAGAGAGAGAGAGAGAGAGAGAGAGAGAGAGAGAGAGAGAGAGAGAGAGAGAGAGAGAGAGAGAGAGAGAGAGAGAGAGAGAGAGAGAGAGAGAGAGAGAGAGAGAGAGAGAGAGAGAGAGAGAGAGAAGCACAACAAGCAGAGCAATAAAAATCACAGAAGAGAAATGGAGGGACTTTGAGGATATCATGATAGTGACAGAGCCACTCTGTTCAGACCGATGACTTTGGTGTTGTGTTCAAGGCCACATGGCCGCCCCGCTCGCCAAATATCCTCCCGTGAACTCAAAACAAAATGGTTTTACAAATCTGGTCTCTTATCACACAGGGGTGAGTGAGGTAGTGGCTCTTCAGAGTGAGGCAGGGCACGCAAGGCTAGACGGGCGCACAGGCACACACATACACATACACACACACACACACACACACGCACAGGCACACACACACACACCCTTGGGTACTTTCGAGGGCAGCCTACTGAAAAAGACAATGGCACTTTGGGCTGTCTCTCGCTCTGTGTGTCTGTCCCAGATGAAGATGGAGCACCTCTGTTCTCTTTTAGCACTGCGCTAGCCCTCCTTTCCTTGCCCTCGTGCATGTTAGCCCAGTCAGAGGTGATGCTAGGTCACACAGAACATCAAGTCAGGTGTGGGAGGAGAGCTTGTTTTTAAAGTCCAAGCCATATAATGAACAGTGCCGTCAATAGTTGTATATCTTCCCCAAGGTCACATCACACACTGGCTTTTGTGGGTGTTTATTTAGTTGTTATTTAGTTTATTTATCTGCTGCAAAGATATCTTTGGTCTCTGTACCAAAACGACTCAAACACAAACCCAGACGGTAGCTAAAGATCCACATATAAATTTGGTTTAGTGTGTTCTTTTCCTTTTTCTTTCGAATATCTCATTTCCAGCAGGCTGTCGACTGTTACAGTTGGCAGATGGCAGAGACGTTAGCTCAGAGCGGCATTCATCTGGCAACCTGCACCCCCATGACCCCGGCGCCTTCTCCTTCTCCACTCTGAACCTAGCCAATTGTCATTAGCCACTGGGTTTAACATAGGACCCAATTCAATTTGCATTTATTTAAGCTTTTTCATTCAGACCCTCTGAAGAACATTAAGAATGTGTTCTAAGTTACTGGGAGCCAATTTGAAATAGAGCGGATTGAGGCATTTTCTTTGTTGTATTGTTTTCTCATTTACCAGTTCATTCTTTTGGGCCACGTGTTATTTTTATCGAGATGTGTGGCGGCGGACGTAGCTCAAACTCTATTCCATTGTCTATCTTTATTTGCAGGGCTCCCCCCTTGGCGACGCTCGCCCACACGCAGCTTTTCACACGTGACTTTCATTCTGATCTGATTCTGTCCTGCTATCAACGTTTGTTGAAATTGTTTACTGAAATCACGCTTGGTAGTGTTGAAATCTACACTACCAAAAAAAAAAAACGAAGAAAAGAAGGAGCAGACATCAGTCGTCTCTGTTATTTATTCTTCTAATGTCCACCGAGCAGGTGGCCACAGACCTTTAAAGTCATCGTGAATTTGTAAAAACGAATAGGATTCTCCCATTTTCTTATGGCTTCTACGGGAAAATTCAAGACAGCATGCGGGCAATCTCTCCAGCCAATCAGATGCTCGATAGTCATTGGCATTTAGGTCAGAGATCAGAATTGGCAAAAAGGAAAAAAGATTTTTTTGTTATAGTGGTGTCAACATAGCTTCATGAAATTGGATAAACAAATTGAATGTCATCCAATCACACACCAACAATGCAATACAAGGACAACATATTTGGAATTTAATCTAGATTCTATCTGATATTATTTTGCATCTACAAAGGAAATTAACTGACATGACCTTAACATTGAGCATCCCAAGCTTCACCGGAAGAGCCGCTTCTTGGGTAGTAACTGGAACCGTGCCAGAATCACGTTCAAACCGTCGGCGAGGAAAGATGGAGGGATGGGGCGGGGGGGGGGGGGTGGGGGGGCAGAGTAGAAAGACGACAAAGTGAGTAGGATGGAGGGAGATGGTCCCCAGCCCATCGCACATGGTATCGGAAAAGTGCTTTAAACGGTCTGTCATTCCCAGTTGTCACATCCTTGCTTCTCCCACCGTTTGTCCAGGTGATCAAGCTGACGTTTGAGGATTTTGACCTGGAGCGCGGCTACGACACACTGACGGTGGGCGATGGAGATGTGGTGGGTGACCAGAAGACCGTCTTCCATGTGTAAGTGATCCTCTTACCGGTTCCATCCGATTCTTCTGTTTCTCCAAACCCACTCTTGGTTTTCTCAGTTTGTACATCTTATCCTTCTCCCCCCCACACCCCTCTCTCTCTCTTTCTCTCTCTCTCTCTCTCTCTCTCTCTCTCTCTCTGTTTCTGTTTCTCCCTCTCTCTCTCTCTGGCTGTGTTTTATTCTTTCCACATCCTTTCTTTCCTCCGGCCTCTTTTAGTGCCACTTTTCATGTCCTCTCTCTCTCTCTTTCTTTCTCTCTCTATCTCTGTTTTATTCTTTGCACACCCTTTCATTCCTCTATGCCAATTATGTTAACCCTTCCCTCGCTTGGCCTTTCTAACCTTAAACACCTGGAAATCATTTAATTTTCCAAAATAATGTTCTCTTTAGGTAGCAGTACATAAAAGCAGAATTACTACAGATTAGCACTCAAAAAATAAAATGTAATCGTCACCATGCACACCACATCGATACACTCTCTCATCGGGTTTTCTTTAGCAGATGCTTCATAACCTTTTGTGGTATATTGTTATGTATTTATTGCGCTGAGATTTACTGCCACAATAAAGTTTTATCGGTCAATTTATTTCACATGAGGTGTCCCATCTCATCCAGCTAGGAATGGGATGTTGAGGGGCGTTGGAGAGGTCTCCTTCCTAGCAGTGTGTGCCTTACTTTGCTGTAGCCTAGATGTACAAAGACATCTAGGTTGTACAAATAAATGATCTAATTAAATATTGAAATGTTGTTTCTATGTTGTATGTTTGTTGTATATATTTGTTTAATTTCTATTTAAGTTGTATCTCGCAAGCTATCTTGCTAGCAAACCTTTACCTGGCTTGCAAACCTGTACTTGCTAACCTGTACCTTAGCTAGCTGACTTGTTTCTGGCTAGCTAACCTGCACCTTAGCTAGCTGACTTGTTTATGGCTAGCTAACCTGTACCTGAATAGCTAAGTTGTATTTGGCTAGCTATCCTGTACAAGGCTAGCTAATCTGTATCTGGCTATTTAACCTGTATCTGGCAAGCTAGCATGTAACTCTTTGCCATGTTTCCTTGTTTAGACTTTCGGGGACATCTACTCCGGACTTGGTGGTCAGCACCAGCCACCAGATGTGGCTTAACTTCAAAACAGATGACACCAGCGGATCCCTGGGCTTCAAGGTGTCATATGAAGGTAAGGGAGACTATTGGATGGTGTGACCTGGTACAAAGCAAGGGTTGTCAATGTCTGCCTTAGCAGGGATTAAGAAGTGT